>JARHVA010000213.1:1332500-1847500 GCA_037957365.1 Torreya grandis | reverse complement strand
AATATAATAATTGAATACAAATATAAAGGCTCAAGGAAATGACAAACAAACCATGATCAAAACTAGAGAGGGACATTGAAATATAACCAAAACAAATAAAAAATATGATAACATAAAAATTCAAACAAAGGTAGAAAAGTAATCACCAACACACTGGAATAAGCTAGAAGTAAATATTGAAGGAGGTATCAACATGCAAGGAAGCTAAATAAGAAATAATAACTCTTAAAAATCCAAATGTAATAATAATAATAAATTAAAACCATGAATAATAAAGTAAAGAAAAGAAACTATGTACATAATTGATTGTTTAGTTGAGATGTGTGGGATTATAAAGCAATGCTAACCAAAACAAAAAGTAGATGATCATCGTATTGTGTAAAATTATATGTGGGTTGTCTTCATTGGAAATATTCAAATGTCTTGGGGCCCATGAGTACATTAAGGATAACACATTATAAACATCATTATCACCATCAATATAATAATAATAATCAATATAACCATCCTCATTGTAATCATTATCAATACAAGCAGATATGTTAGATTCAAAAACCTATTGTAAATTTTAACTTTCTCTTATATAAATGTAAATATAAATAATAAGATATTTTTTAGGAGATGTATCATTAATAGGTATAATAAATTCTAATAATATTGCCTTGGTGTATGAATGAGTAGGTACGTGGACATTAGGTGTACTCATTTGAAGTTGTATGATTAGATTATTTGGTATCTCTTTAGGTAGCACATCATATTCAACTCATGTAGGAAGGTCATATGGAGTACCTTGTATCATAATCACTTTAAATTCATGGATAATTTTTATGAATTTTTTAAGTGTTGATGGAATCCCTTTTATTTAATCAAGTTAGGGTCATTTAAAAAATACATCATTTTCCCCATTATCCAGTAATAAATGAAACCAAACTAAGATGGTATTAGGACCTAAAATGATAATTAATGTAATTTCCTCAAGTGGGTTATTAATTATGCATTCATATAATTTTATAATTTTGGAGATACCAACTAGATCCTTATGATTATATCCAATTGTGTGTGTGTGTGTGTGTGTGTGTGTGTGTGTGTGTGTGTGTGTGTGTGTGTGTGTGTGTGTGTGTGTGTGTGTGTGTGTGTGTGTGTGTGTGTGTGTGTGTGTGTGTGTGAAATATTGAATGAAGAGTGGTTTATTGTTAGATTCATCATCTTGTATTTAATGATCATATAATATAATTTAAGGAAGATATTTATTCATTTCATTAACCACACCTAAAAAATACAGTTAGTGGATGAGTGTTATATCCTTGTGATGGTTCCTTTTGAGATATCATATGAACATAATATTTAGTATTAGACTTATTATCATGATTTTTAAGGGGATTGATGAAAACATTAAAGTGTTGATTTGGTTTTTATACATATTCATTCAAAATATTATTTTTACCTTATACTCGTAATTATTTTCTTTCACTTAGGTCTTGGATCTCATGTTTTAAAGTTATGCATATTATGTTAGTAGAATGGTCAAGGACTCTATGATAATCATAAAATATAGTAGCATAGTTTTTTTTAATCAAGGGCCTTGATGAGTCAATATCCCACTTAGGAAGTAAAGATATCATATTTCATTCAAATAATCATTCAATCACATTTTGAAGACTTCTACTTAATAATGTAAATTGCATTCATTCTTCTTGTTGTGATAGGACTAGCCTATCATATGGTTTCTATAAAACATTAAATATAATTTTGGCCTCATTATTAGGTTGTAAAGTACTATCACTATGCTTATATTTGAATTTTAATTTACATTAAAAATTAACTCCACTATAAGTAAGGGTGTTGGTCCCATGTTTAAGCATGTTGGCCTCTAAAATTTTGATCTCATAGTTTCTAACCTATGAAAAATTTCATCAAGATATTGAGAAGTGTTGAATACCAAGTTATTTTTAATGGGTAGGATAAAACTATGAAATAATATATATTTTTAATTCACTATTATGAAATTGACGAGTAACCATGGTTTTGAATCTACGAAAATACTCACCAACATTCTCATTATGTCCTTGTCTAAGCTAGGAAATTTGTGAAAACATGACATTCATGCTTATGTTGATTGAAAATTAAACCAAAAAATCATAGGTAAAATGGATCCAAATAGAAAAATGTAAAACTAGTAAATATCATAGTCCTTAAGAATTATAGTAAACTATATTTTCAAACAATTTAATATTATGTGCAAATTATATATATGAATCATATAAAGATTTGATGTGATGAGAAGAGTCACTTTACCATTAAAAAATTCAAAAATTTGAACCATGAAAAGTATAGGTAATGGGACTTAAAATACATCATAAAACAAAATGTTAAGTAATATATCATGTGAAGTGACCTTATGGCTTGTTTTTTTGGATCCTTGAGAGAGAAATTGGATTTATCATTACATAGCTCACATGGTTTATTGAAGGATGATAACCTTAAAGTTTGGAATAGAGGTGGTAAAAATATTTATAGGATTGGACAAATTGGGTATTTTAAAAACACCATGAATAAGGGATTAGGATCAAGAAATTTCATTACATAGCTCACATGGTTTGTTGAAGGATGATAACCTTAAAGTTTGGAATAGAGGTGGTAAAAATATATATAGGAATGGACAAATTGGGTATTTTAAAAACACCATGAATAAGGGATCAGGATCAAGGAATATGTTTAGATAGTTTAAAAACTTGGGAAGAAACAAAGGAAACATTAAAATTTGTTTTAAAAGGATATTACATAGTAACATGAGTAGAATAAATGGTAGTAGGAATAACATTAGAAACAATTTGAGACACAATAACATTATCCAGTATGAAATGGACTCTTTTGAAAATTAAACTATATTATATGTGTCTCTTTGGATATTTTTTAATACATATAAAATTTAATATATTAATGTGGGGTGATCTAGGATGTTTTATATGCAAAAGGAGAGTCTTTCAATCCTATATTTTTTTGTTCATTATAAATATCACTAATGTAATATCCACCCATAAAATATTTATTCCCATCATTATCATTCAAATCATTGGCATTCAAATCATTTCATTCACATTATAATCCATGTGTATCAAAGGAAGGAAAATTCAAATAATTAACCATAACCATTTTCTTTTCAAATAAGCACAAGTATTAACCAAATTAATGTCAATAATATAAAAAAATTCTTAACTCAATATATCAATTAGCCTAATAGGGGTCTTAGATTAAATATCCTTAGGTGGTGGCATACAATGGACACACACACACACACACACACACACACACACA
The DNA here is from genome assembly GCA_037957365.1 of Torreya grandis. Lineage (NCBI taxonomy): Eukaryota > Viridiplantae > Streptophyta > Pinopsida > Cupressales > Taxaceae > Torreya > Torreya grandis. The sequence goes on along the minus strand of JARHVA010000213.1, from coordinate 1,844,185 downwards.
CACACACACACACACACACACACACACACACACACACACACACACACACACACACACACACACACACACACACACACACACACACACAATGAAAATATACTTTAAAATTATAATGTAAAATCAATAAAAATAACTAAGGTTAAGTCATTTTTCTCTTATATATTTATAAATGGTTATGCCTTCTAAGGAGTGTGTGTTTATTCATTATAATTGTAAGGTGGTGGCTTATACCTATAAAATCCAATGCTTCATTTTAGTTTAAATTTTTTGATCCAAATGTTTAGATTAATGTTTTCAATTATATTTTTATTATGATAGGTTTTTATATACTTAATTATTTTTAATGTAAATGAGCTAAATACATTATTTAATGGTTGCAAGTGTTATATAATTTTTTTATACTAATTATTTTTTGTTATGATGTTTTTTTATCATATGATACACCCAAAACTATCCTATATTTATTTAATATGTGTAAATTCTACTTTGTGCCATTATGTTTTATGAGTAAATAATGAATAAGTATGAAAATTCATTTTTGGTTACTAACCCAACATGCCCCCACAAAATCTATTTGAACCTTGGGTAAGCATGCAAGCATGCTTACATGATATGTTGATGTAGAAACTACTATTTGTTAGGGTAAGTGTAGTGGCATAAAAATATATTTGGCACATAGAAAAATACCCCAAAAATCCTCATAATGCAGCAAGGGAAACCCTTTGGCCATTTTATTATGGGGGCATGTTTTATTTCTACTCCGATAAGAAAGCCTTTGAAGGTTTCAATCAAAATAATTTTATTAAATCCACATTTCCAAAAAAATTGAAGCTCATTTAGGAGATATGAGAGTCATATATTTTTTACTATACATGTTGCTATTTCCTTTGATTTTATATACTATATTTCAATAATATGTTATTGCTAGTTCACCTAAAATGCAGAATTATCAAAAATTAAGAGATTTATTATAACAATGATATGGTATTTTTCATGATTTTATCTAAATAAAGCTATTACAAAATATTTTTATTATCCAATGTTTAAAATTATTTCACACGATTGTTATAATTTATGATTGTGATATAAGTAATGCATTTCTTATGATTATGTATGTTTTATCCATGATCCTTATTATGTCCATTGTACTTACATGTTTTTTATGCCCTCTATGACTCTTGTAATGTTCATTCATGTTGGATATAAGGCACACTTACTATATCATGTTTCTTATGTACCTAATATGGTCTTCATTATACTTATGCGGAATGTGTTTTCTAGTGCATAATGTCCTTTATTTGTTCCTTATTATGATTTTGTTGAGCTTAGCATAAGATACAATGAAATTCAAATATAATATTAGAGTGAATTTATTATGTGTATCCACATAAAAAAATGGTTGATCTTAAATTTGACATCCATTTGACTATATTGGGATAATTTCTCTTCCTTTTTGTAGATGATGAATGTAAAATCATGATATTTTTTGGCATTCAATGGAGTTTGGATCCCAATTTTTTATGTTAATTTTTTTCATTCCTAAGATAATGTTTCAACAAGTATGAGTCCATATGTCACTAGTTAGTGGGAAATTCTGAATACAATATTGGCCTTTTTGATTAGTATGGCAACCTTTAATGGGTGAAACTATGTATGAAAAATCAAAGGTAGATGCCTCAATATTGATACATCTTAAGGGTTTTTTTTTGTTTTTGTTTTTTTTTGTTTTTTTGTTTTTTTAAATTTTTTATGTGTGCATGTGTGTGTGTGTGTGTGCACGTGCATGTGAATTTAATATATTTAATCTAGTTTACTTTTTCATAATCCTAATGTGTCTTTTAGTGCATAATATTCTTTCCACGTGCTTATTTATGTTCACTATTTTTACATGTTTGATGTATTTTCTAGTCCTTGATGCGACTTCCATGTGCCTTATCATATTTACTTTGCTTGTTTATTTATATTTGTTGCATAATATTTATTATCATATTGCTGTTGTATTTATATGATAATTATCATGTATTTTGTATGATTATATATCCACCATTGGACTTTAATCCATATTAGGTACTTATTTGAGTCATTTATTGGGGCAAGACTCTACTACTCATATAACTAATTATTATAGTTTTATGTACTAAAAATAAGTGTTATAAAAAATCCATTGAGTTTTTTCTATAATTTCCATATCTTGATCCCACATGGGGAGATATACCATAGTGCATGTTCTCACATGCTATATCTTTGGGTACTATGCTACCAAATTTTGTGTTATGAAAATTATATTAAATGTTAGAATTAATTTCCTTGATGTATATGTTTATGCCACATGGATAAAATATACTAATGATTATGTTCATATAATTTTATTATAAGTGTCTTTTTTTTTACTTAACACATGAGTCTCACTATGTTATATGCAATCCACTCATATATTAAGGGTCAAACAATAGTATACATTGTGTCACTATCATTTTTTATGTCTTGATACACATAGAATTCATAGTATTCACATTAAATATGGGTTTGAAGGTTTATCATAATTTTATTACATAGGTTTAATCTTCAATTCCTAGGTTCTAATGATATAATGATTTATATTTACTATAGTATTTTGAACCTCAACATGTGAGGACATATAAATTTACAACTCCACTTTTCTCAGTTATGTCCTTTGATGTTATGACGGACCCACGGAACTTTTATTACATACAAAAAACAATATATGTATCATACCATAATTATTTTACATATCTAACATATATTATTTTATACTCACCTATTTCAATTCAATAAAATGATTTTTAGGTTGCGAGACTAATCATTTTTAGTTATATAACTCCAATAAGTAGTATCATTTTTAACATATTATAAAATTTCCAATTTAAAGTACATTCCAACACTCCAATCTACTCCATGGCTAAGCACACACCTAAAAGTGGGATAAACTTAGTATGCATTTTATTTCATATTGATTTGTGTTTGTTTTGCACATTTATGTATGTATTAATTAAAATATGTCCTACATGCTAGATTTCATCAACATGTTTTTTCTTCTTGATTCATGGTTTCTTATTTAGAATTATAAAGATTCAAGGTTATTTCTTTGAAGTTAGTTATATTTTTCAAATCTCATATCTTCACAAAGCTTTAGAAAAATCTCTACTAGTAGATTAATGGTTTAAATATGATATAAGGATTCTTGGGGCATCATTTTATAGCTCTGATGGATTCTGGCTATAAAAATAATACTTCTCAACATTCAAAAAGTTTGATAAAAACTTTAAGACCTCAAACTAATCTTTCAATAAATTTATACCACTCGAAATACCTTTGTTCACAAAATCTATCATCAATATTAATAATCTTATTTCATTTATTTTAATCTCCCTAAGGTTTAAATTTTGGAATAGGCTTAATGTCTTAGATGATTGTGCAAATTCAAAGCTCATGGTTATGTTTATTTACTTAGTATAAAAAAATATATCTCAACAAGGATCTTTGACCATTAAATATTATTTCATATAATGATGCAAGATATTTTGTAAAGAAGAAAGTGACATTCAAATCTTAAAATATCTCATGCATGTTAATCTCTATCTGTCTCATCAATAATGTCGAAAAGTCAAAGATCAAATCATAAAGGTGTGAAAAGTGATGCCTACCAAAATTTCAAGTTTCAAAAGAAACATATGGAAAAAATGAGCTAATTGGTAAAGGTTGAACATAAGCATCTCTCACTATATGATCATTTAAATATTGATGATATCAGATATATAAAGACTTAAAGTGATACCATCATCTTAAAAAGGCTCACACTATTAAATACTATCATATAGATCTATACTCAGGTTTTCTAATCAAGGCATGAGAAGAAGATAAGGAAATATGAGATTGAGCTACAAATATTTCTAAAATTATATCTTACACAATAATAATATGTTAATTTTGGTCAAAATATCATTATAAATATCTTAAAGATATATTTCCAACCATATTCATTTAGAAAACGAATTGAATTCTCCACTCCAATACATTTAAATGATTATGATATTATTACAGCCATTCATTTATCATAAAACTTTTAAGATCTTCACCAACTCTAAGTAACTTGTTGGTTGAGTATTTTAAATGATCTACTAGCTTTATAATGCATATAAGAATGTTTAAATACCTAAATCTGGTCATAATTACTTAACAATGATAATTATTGACACATCTTAAACCAAATGACTCTTATTATCTATTTATTTGAGCCATTTATTTATATGTGGGATTAACCCTTTGTTCGTTGTCACTACTACATATAAATTTCAAAGTCAGTGCTCCTTCATTAAATCACTCTTAGATTATCTCCAACTCAACACATTTATCCCTAATTATTTAGGACAAGTATTATCTAAGTATACAAATCCACTTCTATAGACTGATCAACATAGCAAAGCTACTTCCAATGTCAAATTACGACTAGTTTCCAAAATTCAAATTATTCTTCTTTCATATTTCATAAGGTTAGATAAAGGACATTCATTAATTTAAATTGACTACTAACTTGGAACCACCTATTGATCACTTACACATTTTTTTCCATTGAGTAAATCTATACTATTCTTCCCAAATTCAAGATCATTCAGAAGGAGTAGCCATGCAAAAAGTATAGGTCATCTCAAATAAAGTCAAGAGTTATCATTTTCAAGTATCAAATCCATATTTATAGCTACATACATATAGTTAAGGAGACCAATTTCACAATCACTCTATGTGGGAAAACTACATATGGCTAGAGCTCCCTCGTCAAAGTATCTAGATACAAAAGAAACATTTGATCATCAAGGGGGTGATTGAGGTTAGGTCAACCCATTACACTCGCCCTCTTTTTTTTCAGGTTTTAGATCTCAAAAATACCCCTAGGGTTTCTAAATAAAAATAATGAAAATATTGACTTCCAAGTGGCATAATCAAAATATAATTTTTTGATCGATATACACAAGTGCAGAAGGTGAACAAGTATAAGTTTTTCATAATCAATGCAAATAATTCTATAGTCAACGGACATGGTCAGGTTATGCTATTATCTAGGAAGCATATTATTTTATAGGGATATTCTCAAATTCTTCTTCTACTCTTTCACTATCAATATTAGATCTTTCTCTAGTTTCTAGTATCAAACATCAATCATAGTCAACTGGGACAAGCCCATGATCAATGGACATGACTGACCTACACTATTGTCAAAGAAGTGTGAACCTATCCAAAAATAGTTTTAGGTTATGGCTCTAATCATACATTATCACATTCTTGTCTTCTTCTAATTCACATTGTAAGATATTAGAAACATTCAATATAAAGTCATATTTGATCTAAGTATATTTATTCTTCTTGTTAATAAAAGTAATATATTTTCATATTTAACAAGATATGAAATTGAAATCGTTGATAATTTTATATTTTAACATTTTGATCTCTTTCAATTTTTACAGCTATTATAATAAAAAAATCATTATTAAATCAAAAATAGGGTAAAACATAATCCATACATTTTCAAGCATTTCTTTTTTAATTTTTTCCTAGGGTTTCAATTTGATTTCTAATTTATATACACAAAAATATTTTCTCCTAATTTGATTTTAACTTTTAATTTCACTATTTAATTTATTTTTTCTTTCTTTCATTGTTTTATTTGAAACTTATTTCTAGGAATTTTAAAACTCATGGGATTTGTCATTTTGGGCAAAGTGGTTTTTAGTTTTACCTAAGCCATGGTGTGATGGGTACTATCCATTATGTATGTATGTATATATGTGTATATATATATATATATATATATATATATATATATATATATATATATATATATATATATATATATATATATATATATATATATATATATATATATATATTAGTTTCCACATACCTCATAGTATATCAAAAATGTCTATATTTTATTTTTTACTCATAGAAAGCCTTTGACCATTTGTTTTTTTAGTGTATTGGTAAGTGGTTAGCCCTTGGAAGTTACTCTTGATGTATCTTTTATATAGGATAGCGTAACTACATGATAATTGAGTTAGTTCCCTTTAGGCCATGTTCACCATTTTATGGCTGAGATTAATATATTTTAGATCCTACAAATCAAACACACATTGCCTAGTCACACCCATTGGTATGTTTTATTCTTGGTATGATTGAATGCATGTTAGTATTAGGCTTGGTGTTTGTCATATTTTATTTATTTTATGTCAAAAAATATAAAATGGATCTAAATATGTAACTCTTAATGGTTTTCATCATGTGGATTTCCTCTTCTCTATAATAATTTATTTTTTGCCAACAAATTTAAAATGAATACTAAAAACACTAAAATGAATAATGTACAATCTCAAGCCTTTTTTAACTCATATTATTTCAATGTTATATATTCCCATGTATATTAAAACCTCTAGTTATAATTATGACATAATCCCTAGGTATGGGGGGATCACAAGCTTTCCAATAGATTCATATGACTATTTATACATAGGCATCATACAAACATCCTTTTATTATTAAGCATGGTCCATCACCAATATTTCTTAATGCATACCCACTTGAACAATTCATCATAGGCTTACATGCTAGAATGTTGCATGTAGGGAAGGTATTTCTAGAGCTTGTCATTCAATGGACTCCCATATTTTTCTTCATAATCCTTTGGAACCTTATATAACATCTTAACCATTACTATTTTTGTTTGTATATCCTAAGCTACCTCTCTATGAAGGTAAAGGTAATCCTAGACAACATATATGATCATCTCATACTGCATGATTTGATTATGCATACAATGAATACTTATTAACTAATATATTCCCAAGAAAGCTTAAATATTATGTTTTGATATGGTTCTATGATATTATACTTAAATTAATTAAATCATTCAACTCTTTTGTATATTATTATCTATCACACTTATTTAATAGCATTAGTTTAAAACTATCTTATGCACAAATTGGCAAATTCAAGAAAGCATCCAATGACCCAATTAGTGATTATGTTATTTAGTAAAAAATTATACTAGCTTAGATGACTAACTATATGGGATATGATTAATTAAAATATATATTCACACAAATTTTTCTAGCATTATTCATTGTGTCTATCATGTTCAACAAATTTAAATGTTTTGATGAGTTATGCCATACAGTAAAATGAAGATAAGTCAAGCTCATATGTTTGAATAAACTCAAGAATACATAAAATGTATTATATACTTAAAATTTTAATTTTTAAGTTAAACCATGCTATAAATTCAAATCTAATTAAAATAATAATGAATCAAAAGTAAAGGTTAATAGTTCCTGCTCATGGACTATTTGTATTCTGAAAACCCTAGCTTGACTTTTTTCATTTCTCACTATGGAAATGATAGGGGATGAAGTTGAGACAAAGACATTGGAAATTGGATCATCCCTTGAATCTTATGTTCTAGCCATATCACTAGGCATCTCCCAAAAAAATGAAGAATCTAGGGCTTTGTCTCAGTTTAAGGATGGCTTAAGAGGGGAGAACACCTTCCATAATGGTAGTTATTGATCTCTGTTGGGGAGTCCAACTCATAAAGCATCACCCATTTACATGGGATTGAACTATAATGAGATGATGGTCATGGATAAAGACATATGCTTATTAAAAATTAAAATACTCTTTGCAGGGGATGCTAAATCTATGTCTAAGCCTCTCAAATTTGTAGCTTCAACTACTATAGTTTTTTATGAGGAGATTGAATTTGTTCTTTAGTCTGAAAGTTGGTTCTCTACCAATGGACTTACTTGTAGATTTGTAATTTTTTTTCCAAAATTTCAATATATCCATACATGGATATTAGAGCATTGGAAACCCTTACTCCAAGGTAGACTCAAAATATACCCTAGTTTCAAAAGCTTTATTTATTATTATTATTATTATTATTATTATTATTATTATTTATTATTGTTTAGAGGATAAGTAAATGATTCAAAACTAGTTTTGGTGTTGGAATCATCACCCTTTGATCTCTAAACATTACTCTCCTTTATTTAACCCTCTCACTAAAACTCTAGATAATAAACCTATTTGGGTCCACCATACTTACCTTATTTTATAATTTTGGAATGAATCCATCTTTAAAGACATTGGTAATTCCCTTGGTAATTTTTTGAAAACACACACTGATACCACAAAGTTTAACCATACTATTTTTACTATAATTTTGGTCAATATTGACACCTCAAAGGATCTTCCTAAAACTATTGTTCTATAAGTTGGTGATTTCTCTTGGTTTTAAAATATTGATTTTTAAGGTTTCTTATTTCATTTTTAAAGTTGTTTTAACATAGGTCATCTGAAAAAATATTATAGATGCCTTAGAAGAAAGAAAGAAAATTCTTAGTGGAAATATTTTAGCCATTCACTCCTAACTATTGATGTTTCATATTCTAAGAAAAAAATTATGAAGATGAGCATGAACCATTTATTCATAGAGAGGGCCTTCCTAATATTAATCTCATAGAGGAATTTCCTATGGGAAATATTAATACTTATGCATATTTAGTTTTAGTTCCATTTCAATCTCTTCCTAGGGAATACAATCAATATATAGTTTTAATTTAGGATGAACAAATGAAGGCAACCTCAACAAAAGATGTATCTCAGCCCTTATTTATAACTATATAGAATCTAGACTCAAAAAAAGATGGAGATTGGATGGTAGTAATAAATATAAATAAAGGCATAAGAATGAATTCAATGCATATGATCCTTATATCTGAAAAGGTTGATTATTTGGGTGGGTTTTAGTGCCACCTTTCATTTGTTTTAGTGTTTTTGTTTATTATTGATTTTTCTAGATGGAATTAACTTGTCTTGTGAGGCCTTTTCAGAGGAATTTGAAGCTATTTATATGGTTAAATATGGTACTAATACCTTTTCTATTAGTTTCATGTATAGGTTTTAGGGCCTTATTTAAAAAAAAAAATCCTACCCTTTGCCAATAAAAAAGAAATAGTTAATGTAGTTACACAATCAATGAACAAGCTTTAATTATAAGCTCCACAAATGAGATAATTTTTAATATTATCACTATGATCAATAAGAATCCAAGAGGGGAGATTAGTATCATGTTAGTATGATTAAAATAAAATAAAAACACACTAATAAAACTAACACCTCAAGCCTAAACACTCAAGGAGTAAGATAACAATACAAAAAATTATCAATAGAAGAAAAACAACCATTATTTACCTTCCTTGAGAGCAAGAGTTGTATGTTGGCCATAAATGGATGTGATTAGTTATGTGATTAAATAATATTTGGCAATGGTGATCTTTGCATCATCTCTCATTGTCACATTGGTAATGTTGGGCTTTGGCTTTGGCTTGTCTTGTCTCTCTCAAAAAGTGATCATTATAACACTAAAAAGAGGGTCTTTTAAGTTATTTTTTCATCATAACATTACACTAAAAGAGATTGTTGAAAAATGGGTGAATCCTTATATTTATATCCTTCCAAACTAGATCTAACCCAAGCACAGTTAGGTTAGAGTTAATCAGGGTTAAGTTTAGAATAATCCTAGTTAAGGAGGGGACAATCAATTAATATTTAAGATATAGATCCCATTTATTAGGCATGACTCTCCATTTTTGAATTTAAGGCTTTTAAAGAGATATTTTTAATTTATTGACTTTAAGATGATGACATCATCATGACCTCATTTTTTATTGAAATTTTCTTTTTACAACAATTATTTTCACTAATTACACATGGAAATGTCACTTAATCTGTTAATTTTATCTGCTTATTTAATTTATTTTGCTTAACATTTTTGCACTTTAGGAATTATTTAAGTGTCCTGCTTAATGGGTCTAAAGGCCAAACTATCAATTTTCTAGGTTGTAAGTTTATTGGAGATGAATCTGTGAGAGGTTACTATTACGTACAGGATAATACTCCAAATAAGGATTCCTCAACATGATTATGAGCACTAATGTCTGATGTGTAGGTGAAATTAAGAAATTTAGTGATTCATAGGCTTAATTTTAACTATTTTGTAGAAATCAATCTGAAGTCTGATTGGAACATAGTTGTGGCCAAAATGGGTTGCCTACAATTTTTCCATGTTTGGGAAGATGTTTCAAGATAAAGGCATAGTAACATCTATTGAAAGATTGAAAAATTCATTAATGCCTTAGTTAATTCCCCAAAAGGTGATGAATGATCCCTATATTCCTCATTAAGGGAGTGGGTAGTAAATAAGGTTGGTTAACATTCCCTTGAAAAGAAGGAAGTGATGGGACCTATAAGTAATGGGCGTGTAAATACTAATTTGTGCAAAGATGATTATAATCAGTGGCATAGTGAAATGCCCCCATAAGGTAGATAAAATTAATGATTTTCCCAAAGGTGATAATAATCATGAATGTAATAAAAATGCTCTAGTCGGGCATTAAAATGATAATGATTTTCCCAAACATAGTTATAATCATTAACATGGTGAGTTGAAAATAATAATTTCCCTAAAAGTGGTTATAATCACTAGCACAATGAAAATGCCCCAATAGAGTAGATAGTTTGAAACATCATGATTTGCCCAAAGGTGGTTATAATCATCAGTGTGGTGATTTTCCCCAATAGGGTAGATGGAAGCATTATGCAATTCATCTTTTTCCCAATATGGTAAATCAAGGAAAAGGGGGATATTAAACATGGGATATACTCAGAGGGGGGGGGTGAATCAGTATATCATATATCTTATAAAACTTTCCCTTAACCAAATTCTACTTAATCAAAAATTCAAGATATGTAATAAAACTCAAACAATAAACACCACACAAGATAGAGAGAGACACCAAATATAACGTGGAAACCCATTGTGGGAAATACCATGGAGAACAATCTCAAGTATATGAATGAGCACCAACCCAAAGAATATTCGCAAGCACCAACTTAAAGGAGCACCAACCCCTTTGCTGAGCACCAACCCACAAGATCACCAACCCCTTTGCCGAGCACCAACCCAAAAATAATTCGTGAGCACCAACCCATAGGAGCACTAGCCCCTTTGTGTAAACCACACAACTATCTCTCAATGTTGCTATCTCAACAAATGATAGTTCATTACAACATCTCTTTCCTCTCTCTCACCTTTGCTCTTCTAAGCTAGATAATACAAAATCAAATCAACCTTTATCACTCATATTATAAATGGCTTCTCAATCCTTTATTTATATATTTCCAAATGACCTTTGGACTTCCCCCTTTGTGACCCTTCAATCCTCATGGAAAATGGTGCCAAACTTGTATGACCCTTCATATTATTGCCTTTGAAAAGTCATGTGGTGACCCTTCATGACCAAAAATGTCCTTCCCACTTTTGTCCTTATCTTGGTGACTTTTTGTAGTCCTCAAAGTGTCCCTTCATGAGAAATTGTGCCCTTCCTCTTTTGTCTTCACTTGGTGACTCTTGGAATTCCCCAAGATGACTCTTCATGAGAAAATGCGTCACATCCTTCTTTTGTCTTTATCCCATGGCTCTTTGACTTCTCCATGGGCCCTTCTTTTGTCTCATATGCAACCAAAAATATATTCGTTAATATTAAATAAATATTAACTCACATTAGCCAAGATATATTTATTACAAACAACATTAAATGTAATGGGGCCTTTGTCACCAAAAATGCTAGACCTTTGACATCAATGAAAATATTTCCAATAATCTCCTCCTTTTTTATTAATGGAAACCTCAATCCTAAAACTACCACATCCTATCACCTGCACATACTATCATCTGAAAACATACAGTAACTCCCCCTTACTATAGCAACCTGTAGCTATTCCCTATACCTATTTTTTCACCTATACTTGTACCTATTATTCTCCCCCTTTGACATCAATGGCAAAGGGCCTACCTAGAGCTAACACTTAGCTCCCCCTCAACTGATGCTGAACCTCAATGGTAGGAAGTAAAGGAAATTACTCCCAACTTCTCTCGCAGATACTCAAATGTGTCTTTTGGTAGTGCCTTTATGAAAATATTTGCAATCTACTATGTAGTAATAATATATTCCATCTTAACCTGTTGATCTACAACCTACTCTCTTAGGAAGTGATATCTAATGGGAATATGTTTTGTTCTTAAATGCATTACTAGATTTTTTGAAATATTTATAGCACTTGTGTTATCACAAAAAATGGAAATAGGTTCATCATACTTTACCTTGATATCTTCCAAATTTTGCTTCATCCAAAGCACTTGAGTATAACACAATACTGCTGCCATATATTTTGCTTCAACTATAGAAAGTGATACTGAGTTTTGCTTCTTGCTTAGCCATGATACTAAGCTATCACCAAAGAAGAAAGCTTCTCCACTTGTACTCTTTTTTTCATCTAAGCACCTTGCCCAATCTGAATCTGTATAAGCAACTAAAGTGAAATCTTTATTTGTGGGATACCATAATCCATAATCCAATGTCCCCTTGATATATCTGAATATTCTTTTCCCTAACTGAACATGACTATCTCTTGGAGATGACTAATATCTTGCCACCATACCTACTGCATGAATGATGTCTGGTCTCAATGTTGTCAAATATAAAAGACCACCAATCATAGATCTATACAAAGATTGATCTATAACAGGTGAATCTTCATCCTTGCTCACCTTATTTCTTGTACACATAGGTGTGCCAACTATTGCACAATCCTCAAAACCAAAATTTTGCAACATTTCCTTGGAATATTTACTTTGAGATATGAAAATTCCTTTATTTGATTGAAATATTTGCAACCCTAAAAACAATGATAATTCTCCAAGCATAGACATCTCAAATTCTTTTTGCATTCTATCAAAAAATTCTTTTGTCATCTTTTCAATATTTCCTCCAAAAATGATATTATCAACATATACCACAACAATCGATTGATGCTCACCTTTTGTTTTGATGTAAAGATTACTATCAGCAAATCCTTTTTTGAATCCTTGATCTTATAGGTACTTATCAAGTCTTGCATACCAAGCTCTGGGAGATTTTTTTAATCCATACAATGATTTCTTTAATCTGCATACATGGTTACTAATATTTGAGAGAATAAACCCCTCAGGTTGCTCAATGTAGACCTCTTCTTCAAGATTCCCATTTAGGAAGGCAGATTTGACATCCATCTGAAACACTTTGAAATTTTTAAATACTGCATATGCAAGAAACATTCTAATAGCCTCTAACCTTGCCACTGGTGAAAAAGTTTCTTCAAAATCTATTCCCTCAATCTGAGCATATCCTTTACATACTAATCTTGCTTTATTTCTGGTTACTTTACCATTTTCATTAAACTTATTTTTATAAACCCATTTTGTTCCTATCACATTGTGATCTTTTGTTTTAGGCACTAATTTCCAAGTATCATTCTTTTCTATTTGATCTAATTCTTCATCCATAGCCTTAACCCAATGCTCATCATGTCTAGCTTCTGAAAAATTTCTAGGCTGAATTTTAGATAACAAAGAGAAATTAACTTGTTCAGATTCACTTACCATCACTCTTTTGGTGCGAATTTATTCTTTTATATCCCTGATGATGTCACTTTCATTATGATTTTTCTCAATGTATTTGGATGGATTCTTGGTGCCCTTTTTCTCCTTCTCCTTTTCCTCATCTTCATCTGATTCAAAGCCTTCCTCTTCAATGATTTCAGGAATGTCTACTGGATCACTGATTCTTTGTGTTCAATCTTCTTTTATCCTGACACTTGCACTTTCAACAATTTTCTTGGTTCTTTTGTTATAACATTTATAAGCTTTAATTTTTCAAGAATAACCAAGAAATATACCTTCATCTACTCTGGATTCAAACTTACCAAATTTTTCATCAGTTCTCTTTATGAAGCATTTGCTACCGAAAACTCTAAAATAATCAACTGTTGCTAGTTTGTCTTTCCATAGCTCATAAGGATTCTTGTCACTGTTGAATCTTAATAAAGCTCTATTCTGAATATGCACTATTGTACCAACCATTTCTCTCCAATATTTATTTGCTATCTTGGATTCATTTAGCATTATCCTCACCATCTCCTGAACTGTTCTATTTTTCTGTTCAACTACTACATTTTGTTGTGGAGTTCTGGCTGATGAATATTGTCTCTTTATTCCATGATCTTCACAAAATTCAATAAATTGATCTGACATGAATTATCCTCCTCAATCTGATCTTAGACACTTAATCTTTAGATTAGTTTCATTCTCAACTAATGCTTTGAATGCTTTGAACTGTCTAAAAGCTTCTGATTTTTTCTTTAAAAACATTATCCAAGTCATACGTGAAAAACATCAATAAGCAACATGAAATATTTATCACCTTGAGTACTTTGAGTCCTCATAGGTCCACATAGATCAATGTGAACAAGATCTAGCATTTGATGGTCGAGTACTCTTTTGTTTTGAACTGCCTTCTAGCCTACTTCCCATGCTTACAAGGTCCACAAAGCGTGTAAGATGGCTTTGTGATCTTTAGAAGATTCTTGACTACTTACTTCTTGCAGATTTTGAAAAGATTGTCAAAATTTATGTGCCCCATTCTCCTATGCCATAGCCAACTTTCTTCAATCTGACTCAAACAACATTTTTGGCCTTTGATGTCTGATAGCATATATAAGTTATTACCTATTCTCTGAGCATTTGCAACCAATACATCTAAATATTTTCTTCTAATTTCACAACCTTCTACATAAAACTTTAGTGTGTGCCCCTGATCACACATTTGACTTGCACTCAAAATATTATGATTAAGACCTTCTACATATAAAACATTTTCAGTTTTAGTTCTACCATTATCTAAACTTAGTGTACCTTTTTTGGCAATTCTGGCAGTAGTATTGTCTCCAAATTTCACTGTGCCACCATTGATCTTCTTCAAGGTTATGAACTTGCTCTTGTCTCTTGTCATGTGCCTTAAACATCTACTATCAGTAAACCATGGATTTTCTTCATTTATTGCATGCAAAGCTATCTAGACCAACATAGAACCTTTAGGTTGTTTCTTCTACCATGTCTGAACCTTTTTCTTGATGAATGGAGCCCTAAAAATCTGGTCCTTCTTGACTGACTCGAACATGCTTCTACAATACCGAGCTATGTGTCTGAAGTCGTTACACTTGTAACATATTATGGTCTCTTCATCAAAGCTTGATAGAGGAGCAAAAGAGTTATAGCTTCTGCTTGACTCTACATGACCTTCCTTTTCCTTATTTTTGAGATTGTTATCTCTTTTTCTACATTCTAATTTCTTATGACCTATCCATTACAATAAAAATAGTAACCATAAAAATAGGACCTATTTTTGAATATCTAACCTAATTGCCTTTTATAGCTTTGTTCCTTCCAGCCTTCTTTGTCATCTGTATTCTTCACTTCTTCCCTTCTTGTTTCCTCATTTGTAAGAGCTTCAACATAGCTCTTCTTCTTTTCAAAACTGATACCTATCTTATCTGATATTGCCTTTTGGCTTTCTAATATCTTATTCAGCATATTAGTGCTATTCTCAAATTTTGAATCATTGACTATTTTATTATTGACTGCTTTCTCAATCTCTTCTTTTAAAGAGGTAATTTTAGTAAAATACCTTTCACATTCTTTTCTTGCTATTTCCAATTGTGCCATTATACCTTCTTCATTCTTCTTGGCTTCTTCAAAGTGTGCTTGTAGATCTTCGATTATCTCCTTTGACTCCTTTTCATTTTTTTCGATCTGGCGCTTCAATCTTTGATTTTTCTTTTCAACAACTTTCAATTCTTCTAAGGCACACATGAATTCTCCTTCCATATTTACTTTAGCTTCATCTTCTTCTTCTTCTTGATCAACTATTCTTTTTCTTGCAGAGGCACCTTTATGTATGCTATCTTGTGCTTTCTAGATCTACCTTCAAGCTGTAAAACTTTTTCAAAAAGGAACATGCTCTGATACCAATTGTTAAGCATGGGATATATTGAGAGGGGGGGTGAATCAGTATATCATATATCTTATAAAACTTTCCCTTAACCAAATTCCATTTAATCAAATATTCAATATATGCAATAAAACTTAAACAATAAACACCACACAAGATAGAGAGAGACACCAGATATAACGTGGAAATCCAATGTGGGAAAAACCATGGAGAACAATGTCAAGTATATGAATGAGCACCAACCCAAACAATATTCACAAGCACCAACTTGTAGGAGCACCAACCCCTTTGATAAGCACCAACCTAACAACTATTCATGAGCACCAACCCATAAGAGTACCAACCCCTTTGCCAAGCACCAACCCAACAACAATTCGTGAGCACCAACCCACAGGAGCACCAACCCAGCAATAATTTGTGAGCACCAACCCATAATAACACCAACCCCTTTGTCAAGCACCCACCCAGAAACAATTCATGAGTACCAACCCACAAGAGCACCAACACCTTTGTGTAAACCACACAACTATCTCTCAATGTTGTTATCTCAACAAATGATAGTTCATTACAACATCTCTTTCCTCTCTCTCACCTTTTCTCTTCTAAGCTAGATATAACAAATACAAATCATATTCATCTCTCACAAATGCTCTTCTAGCTAGATAATACAAAATCAAATCAACCTCTATCACTCATATTACAAATGGCTTCTCAAGCCTTTATTTATAGATTTCCAAATGACCTTTGTCCTTCCCCCTTTGTGACCCTTCAATCCTCATGGAAAATGGCACCAAACTTGTATGACCCTTCATATTCTTGCCTTTGAAAATTCATGTGGTGGCCCTTCATGACCAAAAACGTCCTTCCCACTTTTGTCCTTATGTTGGTGACTTTTTGTATTCCTCAAAGTGTCTCTTCATGACCAAAAACGTCCTTCCCACTTTTGTCCTTATCTTGGTGAATTTTCGTATTCCTCAAAGTGTCCCTTCATGAAAAATCATGCCCTTCCTCTTTTGTCTTCACTTGGTGACTCTTGTAATTCCCCAAGATGACTCTTCATGGGAAAATGCGTCCCATCCTTCTTTTGCCTTTATCCCATTGCTCCATGGGCCCGTCTTTTGTCTCATATGCAACCAAAAATATATTTGTTAATATTAAATAAATATTAACTCACATTAGCCAAGATATATTTATTACAAACAACATTAAATGCAATGGGGCCTTTATCACCAAAAATTCTAGACCTTTGACATCAATGACAATATTTCCAACAGGGGATTCCATACTAAATCTATACTCACAAAGTAAGAGTAAGTTGAGATAGAGGATAAACATAAATTTGGGATACCTACTAGTATGGAGATACATGTCCTTACTAGCATGGGTTTTAAAATTAATTATTGATTTAATTACTCTATATTTGGCTAGTGTTCAAGTATATCAAGAATTTTCCAAGTGTGAACAAGGAGAAGGTTATGCGGCACCATTACTTTGAAGCTCCATCGAATTGATTTTTGTTTTAGATTGGGATATTATGTATCATATTTATAGACAACTATGATAACAATATGTATCCAAATCATGGGAAACTCAATATAAATTTGATTACAAGTCACTTATAAAATATATGAACAATAAAATCCCACATGAATATATTGTATTAAACTAAGTGTAGGAACATAAACTAATTCATAACTCAAGTACAAGATATGAGTAATCCAGACTCAAGTGTAAATAAAGTGTAAGAATCCTACAAAAAATGAGAAACAAAAAGGCAAAGAGGCAAATGAAAATTAAAAAAAAAATCAAATAAACAAAACAAAACACCAATACATAATAAAACACTAATAAACAAAAATAAACAAACATGGTTACAAATAATCAAAACAACAAAAACAAAATAAATAAACCAACCAAAGCAAATAAAAGTGCAATAAACAAACTATTATAAATAGACAAAGGCAAAAACCAAACAATCGTTAATTAAAATGTTAGTAAAAATAGAAAATAAATTAGTCATGAATTTTTAATAGAGGTTTTACTCTAGACGATAGGGTGAACCATAAGCTAGATAGTAATGACACAAATATAACAACATAAGAATACAAAACAAAAAAAAAATCCCTTAAGCTATAGAGAAAAATGATAAAAAAGTAAAATGGGGGGATAGAAGAAAAAGAAGGGGTAGTTGAGCTAACTTTAGATGCACTAGGAAAGTGAATGTTGTTGAAATATTTTTATGGACACAAGATCCAACATGAACTTCAAGCCAAATGTAGTTTCCCAAGATATGGAATAGAACAAAATTGTTGATCTAAAAAAGATGATTGACATGTAGAGGAAGAGGGGAATGGTATCATAAAATTATAAGTACATATAAAATAGAGGGATGACATTCACAATCATGAAAGTGTCAACACAAGTAAATCACACTAGTGCAAAAGTATGGTTTTAGGCTAAAACCACACTAAAAGGTAAGAGACGAGTATTCACAAAGGAATTGAATTGGTGGTTCATAGTTTCTACTACATCTAAGGTTGAGAATGATAATGAGATCACAAAATAAAAAGAGTGTAAATAACTTGAAAATTTTTAAAATAATTGTAAATGGTTGCTCACAAAATGGTAAAAGCATAAGAAAAGCCAAATGGTCATTAGTGTATCAAATTTGAATGTACAATGCTCATAATATAAACTCTTAAAATTAGAAGAGAGTATGGCTAGGGCCAATAATAATGAGGACATTAAATGACAAGTGGTTACTCTAAAATAGTTAGGAGTCTCAAAATCCTAAGGCAAAGAAGTGGTTGAAAAATAAAGGATAGTATGACCGAGGTAACCTAAGATACACCATGTATCCAAGTGCTACCTACATAGTCTATACGAACCTTAGGATGATGTAGTTATCCTAAAAATGAGAGGAAAAAGACAAAGATGGTCTATAAATAAAATAAACAAAAAATATGGCCCATCCCCACAATATTTGATAGCTTTATATCTTGCATGGAGATTTGAAGCCAATTTTTATGATTTTATGATTTTTAGGAATTTTTAGTTTTTTCAAATATTTTGATATGCTTAAAGGCTATTTACAATGGTCATGTATTTTTCATCCAATAAATCTATATCTTTAAGATGAACAACTCGATAGTCCTCATCATCAAGGATGTGCTTTAATGACATACATAGAGAAGGCAACTTAACCTCTATGTGAAAAATGGACTCAGTGCCATAGACAAGGGAATATGGTATGGATCCTATTAGATTAGGGTAATTAGTAAGATAAGCCTAGAGAGCACAAAATATCTATAAGATATAATTGCATCCAACATCATTGATAATCTTTTTAAGAATATAAATAATGGTCTTGTTAGATGTCTCTATTTGACCATTACATTGTGGATAATATGTAGTGAAAAAATGTTGAGTAATGTTGAACTCGATATAGAGTGATTTTAAATATTTGTTCTTAAATGATTCACCATTATCATATATAATGTTGGATGGGAAATCATTGTGTCAAATGAGATGGTTGAAGATGAATTTTGAAATTTGTTTTCCGATCACATAAGTGAGGGGTATAGCTTCAACCCACTTAGTGAAGTACTTTTGAACTAGGAATTTGATTAAGAAGAGGAGATTAGTATTATGTTAGTGAATGAAACCAAATAAAAAACACACTAAACTAACATCTTCATGCCTCTTTACTAGGGTGAGCTTAGTAATAAAACAAAATGATAAACATAACTAAAAACTAAGGAAAAACAAGAATTCCTTCACCTTCCTTAGATGCTCAAAATGTCTTTGTAGTAGTGGCTTGCTCAGTTTTATGCTTATTAAGTCCTTGGCAATGGAAGCTTGGCTACCTCCATCTCTCCTTGGCACCTTTAGCTTTGGCTTGGCTTGACTTATCTTGGAATCAATTTGGCATGGTAACACTAGTTTACATGAAGCTTTTGAAATCAATCTTGTATTATAACTTTGCACAAATTAAGCTTAAAAATGATGTTCATGGCTTCTCTATTTATAGATTTTTAAGAACAACTAGAATCAACCCTGACTATCCATCTCAAGATTGAGATGTGTGGTCATGGATTAATTGAATTATGTAATTAAAATCCATAATTATCTTCATCATGAATTTGAAATAAGGGACGTTAATGAGCCATGGGAGACCCATAATCTTGATATTTGTGGCATTTATGGCTTGGGGATGTCTTTCCAAGAAATGAGGTCCCCTGATGATGAAGATATTCAATATTCATTTCTAAAAAAAAGTTTTCAATAAGTTTCCATGGAATTATTAATTAGGCCTTGATTTGGATTAATTAGCTCTTAAGCATGATTAAACACATTGTGCATAAATTACTCAAATTAATCAGAATGCCTTGTTATTGGTCCAATATTTGACTGGATTAGAATTGGAAGTCAATGTTAGATGTATTAGATCTGTTATCCCATTTAGGATGTTACCAACACAAAATAACAAAGACATACATCTTATACAATAAATTTGATATAAAAGAGTAATCCAAAGCACCTAAGTATAAAATTGGCATTTTGACTCGAAATGATCTAATCAAAGTTAGCTAGCCCATAAATTGGATTACCCCATTTAATGATACTCTAGCCAAAATTAGCACTTGAATATATCAATTTTAACACATTTAATGTACTTTAGTGTTTTTAGGCCAAATTATGCACTTTGGTGGAAATTGGTCAAAAGCCTGGTTAGAGGTTATTGGTGGCCAGATTTAGGTGTCTATAGTTTGCCCCTATTTGGGAAGGCATTTAAACATATAAGCATAGTAACATATTCTTAAAGAATGAAAATGTCTTATATTCCTACAACTATAATTATGATAAACTAATTGTATGATGGTTTGTCCCCTCGAGGGAATAGTTGGTATAAGTAGGTCATCAAATAATCCCTCGATAAGAAGCAAAATGAGGGGACCAAAGAAAAGAAAGATGATGGGGTGAAAACATAATGATTTTGAAAAAGTATTCAAAATCACTGAGAATGTAAGTGCTATGGTGTATAATGGTTTGCCCAAAGGTAGTTATAAGCATTATACCCTGATAGTGGCAATGTGGTATGATAACACAATGATTTTCCCAAAGGTGATTATAATCATTGAGAAGATGGAGATACCCTAATTAAGATAGACATATAAGATAAAATTTTTCCCCTATATGGGTAGAAAAATGGAAGTGGTGACAACATAATAATTTTCCCAAAGGCTATTATAATCATTGAGAAATATAGGTGGGATAGTGTGTAATGATTTGCCCATAGAAAGTTATAGTCATTGGACCTCGATTATGGTAAACATGATAAACTTGGTCAAGGATGATGATAACTTAACATAGAGGGTAATGATGAGTTGGAACAACCTACTAGTAGGGAGATGCTCATCTGAACTAATAAAGATTGAATTACTTTCATAATTAATTATTCTATTTGGGATATGATTGGGATTGAATCAAGATGTCAGTATTGAAGAGATGTTGATGTTGTCATTTCTAAATAGACTTATTAAAGCTAAGTTTTGTTATAGCACATGTCAGTAGGCATCATGGTATAACATCATGAGTACTTGGCCAAAATATGCATGAGGACTGTCTCCCGCAATCTAATACTCAATATAAAATAATGCACCAATGATAGAAACTATGATGACAATGTAAACATATGAATATAGATGGATTCAAGTATAAGTGTGGGAAAGGAATCACCTAATGAAAAAACATAAATTGAATCAAGGCAATAGTGCTGAAAGCAAACAAACAAGTAGACAAACAAAACAACAAAGAAAGAAACAAAGAAATACTCAATAGAAACCATATGAATATTGCCCCTAGAAAATAGGTGATAACTTAACAAAGGAAAAAAATGGGGGAATAAAATAAAATAAAGGGGGTGGGGGTGAGTTGTCTACATATGCACTAGGCAAGTGGACATGACCTACATAACTCCATAGATGTAATATCTAATAAAAACTTTAGGTCAAATGTAGTTCTCCCAAGGAATGGGAAGAATGTGATAGAAGAAGAAGAATGGTCTTAAAAAATGGAAAGTGTATGAGAGAAAAGGCCAAAAAGGATGGAGAAACTAAGTGACAAGTGGTTTTTATGCAACTTAGTAAGGGTTTCCATAATTCTTAAGGAAAAGAAGTGATCAAATGTTTTTGGTTTTTTCTAATGATTTTACAAATGTTTTCAGAATTTTGGAAGTATCTCAACTCAATAAAGAATGATGAGACACTAAATGATTCAATCTCACAAAATAGTGAGAGTGTTCAAACTTAGGTTGCTCACAAAATAGTGAGGGTGTTCAAACTTAGGTTGCTCATAAAATGGTAAAAGTATGGTAGAAAGGGTGATTGAGCTGACCTCAACAAGTATTGAGATCTACCTACATATTCCTAGAGTAGGACCTCATGTAATTGTAGTTTCACCCTACAATGGAGGAATTCCACTAGTAGCAATCAATTCAAACAAAACAAGCATAGGTGGTAAAAATGCATAGTATGGCATAGGAAATGGCAAGTTGGTATGTCAAAACTTAATAAACAAATATTTCTCCTAATTTGCCCATAGGCGATTATAACTAGGACACAACATCATAGATTAATGGTACTAATTTTCCCAAAGGTGGTTATAAATAGTAGCAAGACTAGTGATAAGAAAGGAAAAACAAATGAAGGAACCAACTACCAAAACTTTTGCCATACTACTCAAAATTACGATCTCTGTCTGAAGTACTTGAAACAACTAATGAAACTGATCAGATTATTTAGTCCTAAAAATGCATAATGAATGGAAAAAACCAAGGTCAAATAGGCTAGGCTTTAGAACATGTTTGGTTGATATAAATGGTAAAATGGATAAGGCTAAGAGGATGGATAAGAATTATATTTATACAAAGTATAATAGTGATAAAATAGCACCAATGAAATTATATTTATAGATAGTACACCTTAGCACTCAAGCATAGTACCACTTGAGGTGAATAATACTCATTGGCTCAAGAATTTAATCTCTATCTAGTGTGGTAAGCCTGTATGCCCATGATCCATAATCTACATTAATTATAAAAATCCCTATCCAATTTGGTTTGAATTTACCTTTATGCTTCTTCTCAATCGTAGTATTGTTTTGGTTTTCTTTAAGAATAAGATCACCAAGCTCAAATTTTTTATATTTGACATTTTGATTGTAGTGGCCTTTGAGTCAGTTATGATATGATTGAATATTGTTGAGCATAGCTATACATTTTTCATCAAGTAGGTCTAGCTCTTGCAGGCAAGCTATTCGATAGTCATGATCATCTAGGACATGTTTGAAAGATATATGTAGTGAAGGTAATTTGACCTCAATGGGAAGGATGGATTTAGTACTATAAACAAGTGAGTATGGAGTGGCTCCTATAAGAGTATGATGATTGGTATGGTATGCCCAAAGGGCAGGGAATATTTTTAGGTACCAATCATGACTGGCATCATTGATAATCTTTTTGAGAATATTGACAATGGTTTTGTTTGATGCTTTAGCTTGGCCATTACTTTGAGGGTAATATGTTATAGAAAAATATTATGTGATGTTATATTTTGTACATAGTTGCTCTACATCTTTGTTATTTAATGATCCTCCACTATCAAATATAATGTCAGAGGGGATATCGTAGTGGTAAATGAGATGGTTGAAGATGAATTTAGAAATTCTCTTTCTAGTCACATAAGTGAGGGGTATAGCTTAAACCCACTTGGTGAAATACTTAGTGGTGGTAAGGATATGTTTATGGTTTTCAAATGAAGTGGGGTTGATCTTTCCAATGAGGTAAATTCCACACATAGAAAATGGCCATGGTGTCAACATTGGTTTTAGAGTTTTGGTTGGGGCATGAGTAAGATTAGCATGTCATTGACATTTGTCATACTTATTTACATATGTAGCTACATCTGCATCCATCATGGGTTAATAATAACTAGTATACAAGATATTTTTGGATAGGGCTGCCCCACTAGAATGAGCTCCATATACTCCATTAACTTCTCTTAACACTAGTGTAGACTCTGTCGAAGTTAAATAATGAAGTAGAGTTCTATAAAAACAATGATGATAAAAGGTGGATCCAAGTAGAGTATAAGAGTGGAATGATGAATAAAGGCTTTGGTTTGTTTTTGAGATAGGTTAGGTGGTAGAAATTACTCATAAAGGTAGTTGTAAAGGTCTGAGTACCAAATAGAATTAGGATAAAAAATATCATAAATCATTGCAATAGTTGAAGGTTCATGGTTGGTGTGAATAAATTCTCAACAAGGAACTGATATTCTCTAGCTTTGTCTATTTGTCAAATTAGAGAGTCGATAGTAGCCATGGCATCTATAGTTCTATTACTAGCCCTTGATATATGATCAAATTGGATATTTGTAATTTTTTGTTTTAGGGTATCGATCATAGCCTTATATGGAACCAACTTGTCATCTTTGGTCTAAAAATGGTCTATGACCTAATGATGATTAATTAAGAATCACCATGAACCTTTAGATGAGATATATTCCATTATAATACCTATCGAAGTCCTGTGATAAGTGCTTCATACTCAACTATGTTGTTTATATAAGGAAAGTTGATTTTGAATGATTTAGGGATTAGATCCCTTATGGTGTAATAAATAAGAGGCCTACCCCCAATCCATGTGCAATAAATGAACCATCAAAATATAGATTTTAGTGTTGTTCCTTAAGAGGTGTGTCATTGATGATCATTATGGATTCATTAGAGAAATGAAATGTGAGTGGCTTTGTGTCTGCAAGAGGTGCTTTAGTAAGTTGATCTATAAGGACTTGTCCCTTGATTGCCTTTTGATTGACATAATCTATGTAAAACTCACTAAGAATCATGATCTATTTGGCCATTCTACCTTCTAAATCTATTTTAGATAGTAGATACTTGAGAAGATCTAATTTTGAAATGAACATGGTCTTATTATTCAACATGTAATGGCATAGTTTCTAAGCTGCAAATACCATGGCCAGACAAGCTTATTTAATAGGTGCATAGTTATGTTCATATGTGACCAAGGTATAACTTAGGTATTATAAATCATGCTATTTTTCATTGTCATCATGTTGAGTCAAGAGTGCTCTCAGAGCATTGTTGGTAATAGATAGGTATAACAAGAATGGCTTTCTCAGCATAGGAGCTAATAAAATAGGTGGACTAGTTAAATAGTCCCCGAGTTATTGAAAAGTTGTTGGATAGTGATCATCCTAATGAAATTAAACTCCATTATTTAAAATATGTGTAATTAGATGAAACTTATTTTCTAACTGAGAGATGAAGTTCCAAATTGATTGGATCTTACCCTGCAAACTACGAAGTTGCTTCAAATTGGTTGGTGGTGACATCTTGACTATAACATGGACTTTAGCCAAATTGACTTAAATACCTATGTGAGACATGATGAAGCCAATTAATTTTCTTAAGGTTACACCAAACACAAATTTTTTGGGTTGAGTCTAAATTTATACTCTCACAATCTTTCAAATATCTTGCATAGCACTACTGGATGGTCAACCCTAGTTTTGGATTTTCCTAATATGTTGTTGACATAGTCTTCAATAATATCATGCATCATATCATGGAATATGATAGTCATGGCCCTTTGATATGTAGCTCCAACATTCTTAAGACCAAATAACATTCCCTGATAACAAAATGTTCTCCATGGAGTGGTGAACATTGTTTTGTGTTGGTCTTGTGGTCTTATTATGATATGGTTGTATCCTAAAAATCCATCCATTAGTGAAAGAATTTCATAACCTATCATGGATTTGATGATCATGTCAATATTAGGCAATGTAAAGTCATCCTTAGTAAAATATTTACTAATGTCTTGAAAATTAGTACAAATTTTGATTCCTTTTGACTTTTTGTTAATAGGTACAACATTAGATATCTATTCTAAGTAGCCAATGGATCAGATATATCCTAATTCTAAGAGTTTTTCCAACTCTTTTTTTACCAATACAACAATGTGAAGATGCATCTTAAGTAGATTTTGTTTTACTAGTTTTGCATTAGGATTGACCACAAGGTGGTGCAAAACCAAGGTAGGGTCCAAACCTGGCATGTCAAAATAGGCCCATGCAAAGATATCTACAATTTTTTTCAATAGAGTTGTAAAGACTTTACGTTCATCCTTAGTGAGGGATGTGCCTAACTTTATCCACTTCAAGTCTGATGGAGTCTTGATGTTTACCTCCATTATATCCTTAGCTAGAAGGGTCAAACCATCTTCTGGGATAGTAGGCAAAGACTTGAACTACTAGACTATATCAGGGTCCTCTGTTAAGACTTGATCTTCAATGTCTCCTAATCATGATGAATCTAAGTCCCCCAATGGGAGATCTAAAAATGTGATAAAAATAGTTGAAAATTCTTGAAAAATTCAATCAAATACTTGTTTTTGTGAAAAAGTAAACTCAGATCCATGGGTAAGTTCATCATTGGTGGTTTCTTGGTCTAAATTTAAATAAGAATGAACACCCCCATCTAATGGTGCCTGAAATAGGTTTTCACCACTAGATTGGCCTTTATCTTTACTTTTTCCCTAGTCAAAAAGTGCCTCAAATAGGTTTTCACTTTGGGACCTCAATGTTTTACTTATTTGTTTTTGGCTAAGGGTGTTCACCCATTCTCCAAAATAGGCTTTAGGATCCAATGTGATTGAGAATCCTAATTTGTGATCTCCCAATGAAACATTGTTTTTAAGGCCGAAAAAGTCACAAAATGCCTCATTGTTCTAAAACTCATCAATCAACAAAGTGGATTATTGTTGGTCCCAATCTATCAGTTGGGGATAGTATAATGTTAATGGGTTGTGATGAATGACTGGGGTAAGGTTAAAAATGGCATTGGTATCTAATAGGTTAGTCTCAGCTAGGTCATCAAAGGTGAGGTTGTGATCAAACTCTACTTCACTATTGACATCATCCTCACTAGGCATTGGTGATGGAATTTGAATAACATATGTGAGGTTACCCCTAGATGGTTTAAATCCAAGTCCATAAAGTCTTTCATACTTAGTCATGGAAATTGGCTCAATGATTTCTTGTTGATTTAGTCTAAGGCCTCTACCTTCATAATCATGATGCTTCATGATCCTATTAGGAATAGGATATTTTGAACATTTATAACAAGTAGCTTGGTTTTCATAATACAACCATGATTCATCCCCTTAAAGAGGGTCTAGTTCTAGGCTTGATGAGGGTAAAAATATGACAAGTCCCTTATCTTTGTTCTTTTGTTTCCAATGCATGCATGGAGTGACTTTAGGTCATCCAAAGGTTTTCAAATTTTGTGAAATATTAGAAATATGGAAGGTATCACAAGTCACATACTCCCTCGGTCCATTATCTAAAATGGTAGAATGATTATAATCTTCAAAAGGTGGCATGTGGGAAAGGGAATCCAAGGTATTAGGATCTATGTAATTATCCTATAAAAGATTAATAAGTATGGCTTTTCCTTTATCTTTCTTGGAACTTAGATTCATGTTATACTGATAATTGTAGCTTTGAAACTTGACCTCAAGATGCTTTTAGTGTTCATATGGGTGTAAATCTCCTGTAATATTCACTTCCATCTTTGAGTGGGAGAACTTGATACATTGGTGCAACATTGATGGGATTGCATGAATCTCATGTAACTAAGGCCTACCCAGAAGCATATTATATGACAACTCAAGATCAAGGACATGGAAAAGTGTATCATGGGTCAAAGGCCCAAAGATAAATGACAAGATAATGGTGCCTTGTGATTCTCTTTCTTGATTATCATAGGTTTTGATGGTTATCATTTCTGGTTAGAGATCTATAATTATGTATCCAAGAAATTTGATGAGCTTTAGAGACACTATGTTGAAGCTTGATCTATTGTCTATAAGGACACATTTCACTTTATGTTGCTTTATATAAACTTCTATGTATAATGGGTTATTATGGAGTGGGCCAAGGGAAGACATATCACTTTAGTTGAATGTGATTTGTTGGGCTGGAGCTAGGAGTCCAACCAAAGCTTAAAATTTATCAGGGGATATGTCACTAGTAATAGTGGATTGGGTTAAAAACTCATTCAAGTTTTTCTTATGGATTAATGACATTCATAGAAAATCTAAAATAGAAATTTGTGTTGGTGTCTTCTATAATTATTACACAATATCAAACTTCTTGTCTTGGTCATTATTGAATGGTTTATTCTAAGGATGAATGATTGGTTGGATAATAAGTAAAGTGGCAAATGGTTGTGGGCCTAGGATAGTAATCTTCAACCTCCAAGTTGTGATTTCACAATCATGATTAGATATTGGACCATGATCACTAACAAATGTTGGGAATGGTGTGGGGATAGATAAGATAAGTCTCAATTGTTGGTACACTTGTATGTGGTCACGTGGCAAGGACAAGTTGTCAATATAAGGTTTAAAAATGGAAGTCTAAGTTTTTTAGCTTGCCTATATAAAATCCCAAGTCAAAAATGGATTATCCATGTAATTTGACTGAGTTTTATTGTTTAAAAATGGTCTAGATTGATTAACACCTCATCTATGATTAATGGAGATGGTGTTAATGCTACCCCCTAAAATATGACCTACAACCTTGTTGTGGTCATATGCAATTGCATGGTAGGTTTGCTGGTTGTTACCATTCTGACTTTGGTTTTGTCTATTATTCTGTCATTGTGGGTTTTGTTGTTGATTTTGTTGGTTCTGCTAGTTCTGTTGGTTTGACCTTTGATTTTGATACTATTGATTTTATTGATGCACTGGCTAATGTTGTTGTTGTTATTATTACTGATTATTATGTTGGGGAAAAGGGTTTTAATAAATCCCAAGAGTTTGATTGGAAGTGGAAGCACCATTATCCAATGTTATCTCCCCATTCTCTAACATATTTTCAATCAAATTCTTGATTTAAACACATCTTCATAGATTATGCCCATTAACCCAATGATATTCATAGAATTCATTTTCATGGTGCCAATCAAGATACAAAATGCCTTAAAGATACTGCTTTGGTATAGGTCAACTAATCAAATTAGCGGTGGCAAGTTTGTAAAATATAAATTCAATAGGCTCTCTTAGGTCACTAAAGACACAATGCATAGGCACAATTCTCCTTAGAGGAGGGGTTTGTAATGGTAAAGGCTATTGTATTTATTGCACAGGTCTTTATTGTTGTGCTTGCAACATTGGTTGGAGAGGTTGTTGAGTAAGAGTAAGCTGAAAAGGTGGTGTTGATGATGTTTTCACCATTTAAACATGATGTGATTTGGTTACTCTATTTACCATAACATTCCTATTATGGTTGAACTACTTCGATCTTTCTTGGTTATTGGCTTGTGGAGGTTATGATGCTTGTGCTTAAATAGAATGTTGATTTTGTCCATTTCCCTGATTGGTACCTTGATTCTAATTAGTGTAATTAAGCTTGATGACTCTTTTATTGATGAGCACTCGCTCAATCAATAAACCTTTATCAATGATCTCCTTGAAAGTATGTGCACATTGTAGTTCTAGATGATAAGGTATCTCACTATGCAAATTTTTAGTAAACATAGTGGCTAATTATTTATTTGGTAAACATTGGGTAAATTGCAAGGGCTCTCCATCACTATAGATAACTTCCAAAAATCTCACCAACTTTATGTTTTTCTTGTGTTAAGTCAACCAATGAAATCTCATGCTCAAGATTATAGGAAAAGTGCTACACAAAATTAACAAATAAATCATCAAAATATGTCATTGAATTCTTGGGAAACTTTAAAAACCACTTCAAGGCTTGTCCATCCAAGCTCCTTAGAAGCAACAACAAAAGGTATATGTTTCTATATGCCACTAGTTGACATGCAACAAAGAATTCAGTTAAATGAGCCTTAGGGTCACCATTCCCTTTGTATTTGTCAAATTTTGGTGGTTCGCATCCTAGAGAAAATAGTATCTGAAAATAATTCATGTTAAATGGATAAGAACCCATGTTATTTAATTTGAAATTTTTAGTTTGTGTCCCAAATTAGATGGCAATAATTACATCCTTCATCTGTAGTCATTTTTATGATCAAAATTTGGAAGGAACATTGGTTTGAGGGAGAGTATTAGTTTGGATAGATGTTTAGGAGGTCATAAGTGGGACACTTTGACCAAGGTATGATGGAGATACATGATAGAGTATATTATTTTGGTTGGGAAATGGACCAAGAATATACATACGTGGATTAGAGTGCACTTAGAATTGTACATTTAGTTACATGATATTCTGGTTTGGGTTGGCCATGAAGGTTTGACCAAGAGGATTTTGTAGTGGGATGGAGGGATATAACTATACTATGCCTACTATGGTTGAAAAGGGACATGATGCTAATTAATCAAACCTTGCTATTGAGTGGGAACTTGTGGATCAAGACCTTGTCTTTGAACTTATGGCACATTTTGAACTGATTATTGTTTAGTAGGTACTTGAGAAACATGGGAGCCTCTTTGTTATATGAATCCTTGTTGGGAAGTGAAATTATGTTGAATATTTGACATCTGTCACTGACCAATATTTACATGTTGTTGGCTAGTCATCATTTGGTTTTAGATTTGTAAACTAGTCTGTGACTAAGGAGGTATATTTACCACTACCTGATGATGTGGAACATTAGTTTTCCCTTGTTGAGGTGGCAATATATTTAGCTTCTATTGTGTTGTTGCACTATATTGTGCTTGTTATTATGAAATACTACTTGTCACTTGTTGAGGAGGAGTAGGATTCATCACATTCAGATGTTGAGGTGTGATATTGGTTACTGATTGACTACCTAATCTTATTGGTTGCACACTTGATGAAGCAGTTGGTTGAGGTTGGGATGCAAAAACTCCTACTCCTTGATATGATGGTCCACTCATGGTATTAACTACAGGCATGTGTTGTTGACTAGTTGTTTGTGTGTTAGTACTACTTTGATTCAGATTGGACATTGCTCATCCACTATATTTTGCTCATTATTCTATGAAGTAGAAGACACTTATTTAATAATGGACATATGTAGCAAGTTGTCTACTGAAGTGTTTTTCATGAATGGGTCTAAACTTTGATTGTCTTGACTAGTTAACTCTATTAAAATTTATATTGAAGGAACTAAGTCAATAAGAGTTTTGCTCACCATGGTCGTCTTATTGAAATTATGTGCTAGATTTAGGTAGGTTTGATATGCCACCTATATTTAGTTAAAGTGGTCTTCCATGAGGTTTTTACCTTTATTAGGCATATTAGGGTCTTGATACGTTGTTTAGACTAGATCCAAAGGATTACTAGAAGAATCCTATTGATCATAAATGATATTATGGGTCATTCTTACTAGGATTGGTAAATTCTCATGAGGGAAATTTGCTAGAAACTTGACCCCTACCTCTATGGCTATAACCAAAATATTGTCTTTGTTCTCTAATAAATGATGCTAAAAAATAAAATGGATCATACATGGAAGCTGTATTAGTAGAATAAGATTGTTGAAGAACTGGCTCATCAGTTGTGGGTATTATGGCTAGGTATTATGTGGTTTGTTCTTGGTCTTGTTCTAAATAAGGTGGTGTATTAACCAAATAATTAGCCAATGGATCTTGGCTTTGTGACCCTAATTGAGTATTATAAGAGGGATAAGAATCTATCTCATAAGGAATATTATTTGTGGAAGAGTCTTACACCATTTCTTCTTGTGTAACCATATTACTAATCCCCAGATTATACATAAGTCCACTATGAGTGTAGGAATAAATGTTGGGATCCATATTCAATGCTTAACAATAAAAGGTCAAAGAGTTCTTCAAACTCTAAAAAGATAATGTTTGAAATAGATGATGTTCAAGCTTATTCTAGATTTATCAAAAGGATCAAAAAAATTTATGCAAAGATTTGTGAGGAAACAATCTAGAATTAAGTATCTAATGTCTCACTGTTCACACAAAGATGAGAAAGTAAATAGACAAAAAATCAAAATGCCAAAATCTAAGGTTGAAGTGTTTCAAATTAGTCTAATCTAGGAAATTAAAAGTTGCTAGGTATTTTGGCCAAATTTGCCATCAAAAACTAGGCTCAAACAAGGCATGCACTAGGACTCTTGGCCAAATGGTGTCAAAATCTAGACATTGAAAATAAATGAAAATTTTAATCTAATAGATTTGAAAAACTTGTAACAAACATTAGGCATTTGATTCTTGGACATGGACTCAATCAAATAGGTATAAGGTATGAAACAAAAGGCACTTTAGAGATTTTATTTTCTCACAAATAATGGTATAAAACTTGGTTCTTTTAACAAATAAGCTAGACAAAAGTGAACGATGTAACTGTGCTAGATAAAGGTTCACAAAAGTATACTTGCATTGGTTTGAAAATTTAGGAACAAATTTTAACTCTATGGAAGAGGGCCTATAAAACAATATCTGAAATGTTTTAGGTAGCATAACAGTACTAGACTATCCAAAATATGTGACAAAATGTTTTTTTCAAAAAATATCTAAGTCAAAGATAATTTATCACAAATTTGATAGCATAACACTTTCTTAACTCAAAATGTTGTGGCACATAGACTCAAAGTGCAAGTGTTTATCATGAAATGAATTAAGTCTATCAAGTGGTGATAACGATCATGAGTCTTAAATAACCTTCAACCCAAATTAGAAATTGAACCTAAGTTCCCTCAAGTTTAGTGAAAATGGTGAACCCACTTAACACATCAACCCTTTGAACTTATAAAGGTGAAATTTCAAATTTAGATTATAAATGAAGGACTTAAATAATTTTGGCAAAGGTCTAGAATCAATTAGGTAGCATAACTGCACCAAAGTGGATGATATGACTCTCTAAGTTTTGATGAACTTTGAACAAGGCAAATTGATGATTTCACATGGGCAACATAATGCCTCTTTGTTCAAAGGAAAATGAGGACCATGTGTCTGGTTTGCATCATTTGTTTACACCAATTTTTGACTCTAAACATGACTTTAATCTTGGATAAAACCAACTAATTAATCGCTCTTAGACTCTAAACTAACAAGGTTGCTTGGTGTTATTGGAATCCATCAATAAACATCATTTGAGAGGATTTTAAGTGTTCATAAAAAAAGTAAATGCATATTACATAGTAGGGTTTTTACACCCCCCACCTTTCTCAACTGAAAATACTATGACATGGACCTTGAAGTGCACCTTGTGCCAACAATACTTCTGCGACAAGTTGGGTTTTATTTAAGATCTACAAGTATTCGAATGTTCTAGGGGAATCAATTGCATAATGAATTTCATGCCAAATAATGAAAAAGAAAAGCATAGATTTTGGGTCCATATCACTTGGCTTGTTGGAAAAAGGCCTTTTTGCAACCACTACATCCTACTATTCACTTAGTGTAGTTTGATGTCCAAAGTGCCACTATGTCCCATGTGTAACCCCAATTAGGAGCCAAATGAAGTCAATACTAGGAGGTGAAATCCTAGGTCAAAGATTCCCTAAGGAAATCGTGGGAGGTGATGAAGCCCCCATCACAAGCCAAGTTTACATAAAAATAAAGAAATCATGAAATAGAAAGACTTTAGGGTCATTTTCAAGGTCACCCAAACTTTAACAAGTTTTTGGGAAGTGTTTTAGGAAACTTTCTTTCTAAGCCTTGGACTAGGATATTTTAAATGAGAATGGTTCTTTTGATTCCAAGGGTTCCCTAAAGGGGAAAAATAGAAGAGCATACATGCAACACTCCTCTTTTTTCAAAACAAAAATATAATTTAAACAACTAAGTGAATACAAAAATATGGAAATGTGAGTTCATTTTTAAGCCTAAATTCAAAAAATGAGGTGGTGTTCATTTGACCCATTGTTATTAGTTGTAAATTTAAAAAATGATGCTAAAAACACTTATTTAAGCACTGTAAATGTTACTTTAAGCACCAAAATAATGTTCTTAATTCATTTTAACATCATGCCAAAGATGGTCTAAAACATGTTTTAACAAATCTAAAGTTTGTCGGTTACCTGTCTACCCTTAAGTCATCACCCCAAAAGTAAATATGTTAGGTTAGAAAATGTTAGCATAAATCTAAAGAAAATATTTAAAAAATAATAATATTAAATATATGAACACCTGCAAACAACAAATTAGAAGGCTAAAAATAAAATATAACACATAACACAAAATCCTGCACATAAAATATAAAAACCTATAGTTAGTAGTTTTAACATAACTTTTAAAATATAAATAAGTTTGCTACAAAATATTGAGAGTTTGTCAATAACTCTAGGGTACATGTCTATGAAAAATTTTAAGTCCAAAAAGTCAATAAAAAAAGTTATGAACTCTGTTATAACCGTTTTTACTAGAAAAATAAAAAATAGAAAGTGATAGTTACTAAAACAGCTATAGCTTCTAAAATATAAATAGTTTTTTGTGAAATTTTTAGAACATATCAATGACATATTTAGATATATTCATAAAAAAAACTAAACAAAAATATTAATTAAATAAAAAGTTATGACTTCTTTATTTTCCATTTTTAATTAAATCAAAAATAATAATAAAAGAGAATCAAAACTATGAAACACAAAAAAATTTTGTGGATTGCGCTCTCATGAATATTGTCCCACCAGACGTGCCATTATGTGAACTAGGAATTTAACTAAGAACAAGAAATTAGTATCATGTTAGTAAATGAAACCAAATAAAATATACACTAAACTAACATCTTCATGCCTAGTTACTAGTGTGAGCTTAGTAACAAAAATAAATGACAAACACAACTAAAAAGTAAGGAAAAACAAGAATTCATTCACCTTCCTTGGATTCTCCAAATGCCTTTGTAGTAGTGGATTTCTCGGTTTTGTGCTCATGAAGTCCTTGGTAATGGAAGCTTGGCTACCTCCATCTCTCCTTGGCACTTTTGGCTTTGGCTTGGCTTGGCTTGGAATCAATTTAGAATGGTAACACTAGTTTGCATGAAGCTTTTGGATTCAATCTTGCATTATAACTTTGCACAAATGAAGCTTAAAAATGATGTTCATGGCCTCTCTATTTATATATTTTCAAGAATGACCAGAATCAACCATGACCATCCATCTCAAGATTGAGATGTGTGGTCATGGATTAATTGAATTATGTAATTAAAATCCATAATTATCTTCTTCATGAATTTGAAATAAGGGACATTAATGAGGCATGGGAGACCCATAATCTTGATTTTTGTAGCATTTATGGCCTAAGGATGTCTTCCCAAGAAATGAGGTCACCAAATAATGAAGATATTCAATATTCATTTCTAAAAACAAATTTTCAATAAGTTTCCATGGAATTATTAATTAGGCCTTGATTTGGATTAATTATATCTTAAGCATGATTAAGCACTTTGTGCACAAATTACTCAAATTGATCAAAATGCCTTGTTATTGGTCCAAAATTTGACTAGATTGGAATTAGAATTCAATGTTAGATGTGTTGAATCCATTATCCCATTTAGGATATTTTCAACACAAAATAGCAAAGACACACACCTCATATAAAAATTTTGATAGAAAAGAGCAATCCAAAGCACCCAGGTACAAAATTGACATTTTGATTTGAAATGATATGATCAAATTTAGTCATCCCATAAATTTCATTGCCCCATTTAATCATACTCTATCCAAAATTGGCACTTGAATATATCAGTTTCAACTCATTTAATGCACTTTAATGCTTTTAAGCTAAATTGTTCACTTTAGTGGAAACTGGTCAAAAGCCTAGTTAGAGGTTATCGGTGGCTAGATTTAGGTGTCTACAGTACTCAATAATAGTAAGGATATATTTATAACCATCTAAGGAGGTAGGGTTATTCCCAACAATATTGAGTGCCCACATTGAAAACATTCATGGTGTACTCATTAGTTTGAGTGTTTTATCTCAAGCATGAATCAAATCTACATGCCTCTAACATTTGTTATATAAGCAACTACATCTACTTCCATGGTTGGCCAATAGTAACCAATATGTAGGATATTTTTGGCTAGGAAAACCTTGATAATGTGGGCTCCACAAATTATTTCTTGAACCTCCCTCAATACTAATGCAACTTATGCCAAATTTAAACAATAAATAAAAGTTCTATCAAAGCTTTTACGGTAATGGCTTGGACCAAGTAGGATATATCGAGAGGCTTGGTGTGTGAAAGATTTTTGTTACTTTCATGAAAGGTATGGTAAAATAATTTGGTCATGAAGGTAGTTATATGTATGACTACTAAATAGAACTAGGACTAACAATGCCAAAGATAATTTCAACAATCAAATGTTCATGAGCAGGCACTAGAAGATTTTCAATGAAGAACTGATAGTATTTTTCCTTGTTTTTATTGTGGATCAAAGAACCAATGGTAGCCATGACATATATTGTCCTTTTAGTGGCTCAAGGTATGTGTTCAAACTTGATGTGGGGAATTTGATACTTGAGAGTGTCTACCATGGCTTTGTATGGTACCAACTTATCATCTTTGGTTTAGAACCAGTCTATAACCTGATTGATGATTAGTTGAGAACCACCATGAACCATGAGATGATAAATGTTTCATTATACTATTTGATGAATCCCTATAATGAGTGTCTCATATTCAGATATTATTAACAAAAGAAAATATGATAAAAAAATTATATGAAAATGATATCCCCTTGTGGTGTAATAAATAATAGGCATTTTCCTAATCTATAAGATGTGAATAACCCATTCAAATATAGCTTCTAGTGCTTCTCCTAAGGAGGTGTTTCTATGATGGTCATGATGACTTCATTTGGGAATGTAGAATTTAGTGGTTTAGTGTCTAAAAGTGGAGCTTGAACAAGTCGATCTACAAGTAATTGTCCCTTTATGGCCTTTTTATTGACATACTCAATCTCAAACTTACTCAAAAGCATGATCCACTTAGTCATATGACCCTATAAAGTTTTTTTGGATAGTAGATAATTGAATGGATCTACTTTGAAATTTTTTTGTATTCCTATTGATCACATAATGTCCCACTAGGTATGCCATTATGTGATAAATATGAATCCAAGAGAAGAGATTAGTATTATTTTAGTATGATTAAAATTAAACAAAAACACACTAATAAAACTAACACCTTAAATGTAGACACTCAAGGAGCAAGAGAATAATACTATTAACTATCAATAGAAGACAAAACAACTATTATTTACCTTCCTCGATATCAAGAGATATATGTTGGCCATAGATGAATGTGCTCAATTTTGTGATCAAATAATCTCTGGTAATGGTGTTCCTTGCATCATCTCTCCTTATCACCTTGGCAATGTTGGGATTTGGCTTGGATTTCTCAAAAATTTAGAATTATAACACTACAAAGAGGTATTTGAAGGTATTTTTGCATCATAACATTACACCAAAAGAGCTTGTTAAACAATGGGTGAAGGCTCATAGTTATATCCTTCCAAACTAACTCTAACCCACATGTAACTAGGTTAAAGTTAATCACAATTGAGTTTAATCTAACCCTAGTTGAGTTAAGGGAGGGAAAAGCAATTAATATTTGGGATAGAAATCCCATTTATTAGGCATGGCTCTCCATTTATGATTTTAATTCTTTTAGGGAGATATTTTAAATTCTTTGATTTTGAGGATGATGACATCATTTTGACCTCATTTTTATTGAAATTTTATTTTTACAAAATTCATTTTCACTAATTAGACATGGAAATTTAACTTAAACATTTAATTTGATTTGCTTAGTTAATTCATTATGCTTAGCATTTTTGCACTTTAAGAATTATTTAAGTGCCCCGTTTAATGGGTCTAAAGGTCAAACTATCAATTTGATATGTTTCAAGTTGACTAGAGATGAATTCATGAGAGGTTACTATTGTATACAAGATAAAACCCAAAACAAGGATGCCTCAACATGATTCTGAGCACTAATGTCTATGTATGGGTGAAATTAGGACATTCAATGATTCCTATGCTTAATTTGCACTGTTTGTTAGAAATCAATCTGAAGTCCAGTTGGAACATAGTTGTGGCCAAAATGGGGTGTCTACAATCATAACATCCTCATGCCATATTACACAAATTACTTGATTGTAATCTCATATCTCTCCCTCTAAAATTAGAGGTTGATATGACCAATCCTCAACACAAATTATTCAATTGTAACACATATTATGACTTCCATAGATGTATTGGACATTAGATAGACAAATGTTTCATGCTAAGATATTAGATGAAAGGTATTGTTGATGAAAATAATATTGAGCTAAGCTCATCCACAGAGGAAGCTAAACCATAACAAATTGACAATGTAAAGCTAAAAATATTTATTAATTCATTTCCAAATAAGGGTAATATATAAAATATACATAATTTAGAGGTGAAACATGCATACATCACACATACTTATCTTCTAACATATGGGAGTCCAATATATGGTATTATTGGTACATTCAATGGCACATTACTACTACATCCTATGATCACATTCCATGATCATGATATTT
Source organism: Torreya grandis (assembly GCA_037957365.1). Classification (NCBI taxonomy): domain Eukaryota; kingdom Viridiplantae; phylum Streptophyta; class Pinopsida; order Cupressales; family Taxaceae; genus Torreya; species Torreya grandis. Next base: position 1,805,660 of record JARHVA010000213.1, on the reverse strand, counting down.
TTGATAATGATTTAGATAAACATGCACTCTTTTTTTAGGCTTATATTAATAAATAACTTATACATAATGCCAAGATCAGAAATGGGTCAATTGAAAATGTATTTAAATGAAACTTCTTCACATTATGGGTATACAGATTAGGATTTACAAGCTACATCAGAAGTAGTAAAATAATCCAATGGACAAACACCTAATATTCTTGGAAGAATAGTGCTACCTCTTTAGGTTAGTTCAAAAAAAATGGATACCCTATTTGTAGTCTTCCCAAGCACAATGACCTTTAATATATTTATAGGATGCCCTTGGATATAGAATCTCCATTTCATACCATATGCAATACTTTAATGTATCAAATACATACATTTTTATAAAGTGGTCAAATTTTAAGGAATTATATATGAGTACCCTCTAAATTTAATGGTATCTCCTCATCCTCCCCCACCACCATCAAAATTAGTTATGGCAACTATATTTCTTAGTTTGAGTTCTAGGGTTCAAATAAAAAACAAGACTAATCTAGTCCAATCTCTCTCCCTAGAGAAATCAAACAAATCTATGATTGGATCAAAGAAGAAGAAAAAATAATTCAAACTAAATAACACACAAAGATAAATCCTTATATCTCAAATTCATATGTAATTTACCTCCTCTTGATGATTGTAGATGGCTCCAAATATTTGATAAAAGTGCTTGATGTTTGAATATGTGATTTCTGTGTTGAATTAGAACTTAGACATCATTTGGACATGGATTGGTGGATTTTTTTGACAATATGATAGTATTAAATATTTATCATTGAAGCTTTTTTGCATTCAAAATATTGATCATGAAAGTTCTTGTTGGGAAAGTTCATAGGATTTTACATACAAGGCTCTTGAATTTTTATGGAGATGAAGAAGAATATATATGATGTTTATTGATGAATTAAGGGCTAGATTTCATCCATGAAGGATGAAATATAAATGGTGGAGGAATTTTCTAGGAATTAAAAATTCCATGGAGGATTATAGAAAAGAAGGTGTTGAGCTCTAGGAATTCTCTATAATTTTCTAGAGTCCATTAATCTTAATTAATGATGACTAAGATGTGATTATGAATGTGATTTATAGGAAGGGTTAATGGTGGTAGGTGAGGATAGGTAGATAGGAATATAAATTACTAAATAATGTGATGATTTGATTAGTGATTAAATAACATGATTAATTGATACACAATTTTAATGGGATGAGGGGTAAGGTTGATATGATGAAGAAAGATGTGAAGGGGGTTGTTAGAGTGATGATATGATAATTTTAGCATGATGAATAATTATGAAATTAGTAATGATGAAGGAGTGGTGAATTTTATATGTATTCATTTTCCCCATATTTAAAAGGGCATTGTGATTGGAAGAAGTCATAGTGTTTCAAAGAAGTAAATAGTTAGATGAGTTAGTAAGTTGATGAAAATTAAGATAGGTGATACCCCATCGAGGGGTCATGTAGGGATGAATGAGATAGATGGTCAATCAAAATAAGGTGACATATTTATCTAGTTAGACAAGATATGATGAGACAAGGGTGGGATGTGTGGATATAAGAAAGAGGGGTTAGGTTGGATGCAATATATGTGATACATATGATGTGATGTTATCAATCTATAAGATATAATTTGATTGAGATTTAAATTGATTATGCCCCTAGAAAATACATATATGAGGGAATGAAAGATGGATAAGTTATGACCTTAGATGTGTCTCAAGTGAAATGGAAGCTATAAAATTTGGATGATGAAATAATTAAATCCATGAGATTTAGACATATCCTTGGAATGAATGAATGTCAGGGAGAGATAGAGGCCTAGATTAGATGATTCATTGAGTGAAGTAAAGAGAATTAGATATATCCTAGGTAAGGATGCATGCCAGGGAGAGCTTTGAGCCTCAATTATATGTTTAAATTTATTGATGGGTATAAATGTTCCATTAAATGGTTGAATTATGGATAAAATATGGATGTCTTAATTTATCAGTCCCAATCGATAGGTGTGAGATATTGATAGAAAGACCAAGGAAATGATTTAGTAGATTGTTGATTGATTTATTGATGGGGATTGACATGTCCTAGGATGATTCATGACATGCTTGATTTTCCCAAATCAATTATGGATGCAAGGGAAAATAAGAAGTAAGATTGGATGTAGGATGATGTCTTCTAGCTGATTGAGAAGAACTAGATTTGACTAATTACAAGGATAATGACATGATTATGAATATCATTGGAGTGACATGATTTTGGGATTGTGAGGATAAATGAGGATGATATAAATTGACATAAATGTATGGAGGGTGAAAAAAGTGTGGCTAAGTTGACCTTAGACAACCCATGTGATTAATTAATGCCTACATAGTCCATATGGACCTTAGGTCAATGTAGTTTTCAAAAAAATGGGAGTTTGAGATTAATAATTATATGATAAGGATTCCCTAAGGAGATTGAGTAGGAATGATGAGGAATATGGATGTCAATATAAGTGTTAGCTATTAAATAGATTATGTGATAGCTATTTAGTTGGATGATTTGATTTGATAAATGATGGGATTGATGAAGAAAAATGGATTGTCATGATTTTTTAGTCCCAACAAATAGGTATGAGATATTAATGGAAATATTAATAAAATGATTGTGGAATAGATGGACTATGAATGACTATGAATGAGTACATGATAGAGGCCAAACTAACCTTAGAAACCCCATGTGATTGATCATTGCATACATATTCTGTATGGACCTCAGGCTGATGTAGTTCTCCCTAGAAGAGATTTATGTAATGGTATAAGATAGGGAAAATTAGATGATGTTGATGCCCCAAGGAGACTGGTCAGGACTGATGAGGATGGTGGATGTTATAATAAAATTTGGATTAGTGATGATTGTGATTGTTAGATATGATTATAAGAAGGATAGATAATTGGATTAAAAAATGATTTGATTAGGTAGATGATTGGATTTTGAAACTTTTTAGATTTGATTATTAGATATATGATTAACTTGGACGTTTGATATATTTTATTTAATTTGATAGGGTTGATGGGTAATTTCACATGGCTTTAATCATTACTGCAATGGTTTATATGATTGTTAGGAATGTTAAATGATTTGATTTGGATAATTGATTTGGATAGGATAAATGATTTGATGATGATAATATTTAATTAGATAAATGATTTGTTATGATGGTATAGGGATATTTTGATGATTAATCTTGAGCCATATTTATAAGAAATCATGTTTAATGTAGTATTAAGAAATATGCACCATGATATGTATAACCATAATGATGTTTTATCTTAATTCATATTAGACTGACACACAAGACATAATGATTAAAAAATAAAGTGTATGAGTAGTACGCAATGTTATGCACCATTGGTATAAGGAACCAAGATGACATGTTTGTTGTATGATATTGCACAAATGATATACAATAAAATATGGTGAAAACATGATGAGGAGGAAATCAAATAATGTCTACCTCTAATTCCCATGTTACAGAGGTTCACAAATTTTATGGTCACACTTGGACATTTCATCATACAATTGATGATCATGATACAAAGATCAAGTTCATTTATTTAACACAATGGATTTAATAGTAAATCATGCCACAATCTAGATTATTAGATTAAAAAATCATGGAGGAAATAAATAAAAATACCTCTAATCTTATATAGTAACTTTGCCTTTGAAATGGAAACCTTACAACTTAGTTTAGACCAAGAAATAATAATACAATATAGTCCTAATGCTATTTTTATTTCCAATAGCCCCCTTAAAAAATGGATGGAATCTTGTTCAAATAAGTGGAAAGGGGTGTTCTGAGATCCTCTCATATATATCTTAATCTTCACCCAAGAGTTTTATTATTTGTCACAGTATTTTCATATTCTAGTGGCTTAAGAAAGACAAACAAATTTATCCAACTACAACAGATGTAGTCAAGCTTCTATAGGCAATCCAAAAACATAATAGGATGCATTTTCCAAATATATGCATGTGAAATATTTTTGAAGATGTTATAACCATTCTAAGTGACCAAGACCTAGTTGGGGCTGTCATAACAAAATAAACTATGTGAAAACACTAGGCTATGTCTTAACTTAGTTAGGTTTTTCTCTACCAACTACCACTGTGAAAAAAAAACTTGCCAAGCCCATGACCCCCTTAGGATTTTGAAACCAAAGGAAGCTATAAACAAAAAAACATTAAATTCTTACAAACTTATATTTTCTATTCTAATTTCCATTTTAATAACCATGTTTCTTTTTCACAACCTTGTTTAGGACTTTATAGTGCTAAAACTAGTTTAAAATAACTAAGACCCAGTCAAGTCTGATCCTCCATAAAACACTACAATGTCTCAATTCAAGACTTGTGGACTTGAAAAAAATAATTACCATTGAGGGCCAAGTGATCCAATTTATATACATGCTTCACTGCATGGCATAATAATAAAAACCTAAGTTATGTAGTACTTTTTTGGTCTTTCCATCCATGAACAACACTATATTATCTTTACTCCCCTTTCTATACTAATATGGGTATTTGAGTCTCTAAATAACACTATAATTTGAAACTAAGATTTTCACTAAAAATTAGGAATCATACTCTAACTTTAACTATATGTATATGCTGATATCAATGAGGACATAGTCAAGCTCAATTTTTTGGGTAGAAAAGTGAACCAACCAATAATCTATATAGCTCTAATCAAAAACTGAAAGCATGATTAGCAAGGCTTCACTAAATGAAATGCATCCCATACAAATCAGGACTTTTGAGTCCCATTGCTAAAGTAATGATTCAATTTACTATCCTCCAAGACCCATTTAGGAATTCAAAATCCAAATACAACTACAAAGACTTAAAAGTTCTAATGAAGACCAAATTAGAGTTTGTGGTTCTGATTACAACTATATAATGCAACAAAGAAGATGTTGTCTTAAATTCAAACACTAAGGTAATTTATCACTTCAAGATGAATTTTGAAGTGAAATTTGAGGTCACCACCATAATACCAAGAATAGACTAGAATGAAAACTAAGATACTTCATCTAACAAAGCACACCATAACTAAAATGAAAATGAAAATAAACAGAAGAAAATAACTCTATTTTTTGCAATGAAATATTACTCAAGACCTAAGATGATTTTTCATCAAACAGCTAATGTTAAAAGATGTGAGATTTGTCTCACATGGATAGGATAAGTATCAAAGCTACTCTTTTGGTCATGAGGCAAAGTGACCATGGCATCCCCTTCTAATGAACCAAGCAAATTAATTGAATGTTCTTTTATTATGCCATTTCTAGCTCTTACTTGATGGATTTTATTCTTTTATCATAACATTTATTCTCTTTTCTCACTCCTTATGGTATTTGACTCACCAAAATCTATCTTCTTTGTGGAATTTGACCCACATAAGTTGTCACTCTCTGCCAAAGGCATAAACATCTCTTAATCAACTCACTTGTTGGTTGAAACCCACTCTCAATCATACATCACTACCAAGATGCTTGACCATGCATCTCACACTCCCATGTGGAATCAAACCAACCATGTACTCCTAAATCCCACTTGGCTTAGTTCACACCTTGTACAACTAATTGTTGGATCACCTACAACATCACATCTCACTATTTTCAATTTCACACTATTGGTTACAATCTCATCATTTTATCTTAATAGAATCATGAATTAATCCACATACATATGGACATTCAAATAATAGCCCATAACATCCAAAATCACATCAAGGAAATTTATTACCTTCACATCCTTCATGTTTACATTATTATAGCAAGAAATATCTCCATATATCTCCATCTCAATTGTAAATTCAACTTTTCCACCACATGCTTGGGCTCAGGGTATATTTTAATGGCTATCCTTCATTAATTCATGAATATTTTGATTTTATAAATTGGCATTTGGCTATTTTAGTGGGTTGTGAACAATGTGGATTCACCTATATTATCTAGGTGTAAGTTAATTTTATAGGTTAACTCACCTACTATTTAAAATAAATTTCATGCATATAATATGGTTTTCCATTTTCCATTATATGTAAATAGATGGCTACCCAAATACTCATAATAATAACTTTCAATAGCAAGAAAGGGATGAAGGAAGTGTTAGGCAATGGTGCTAAATGATAACATGCTACCAAGTGAAACCAAATTTATCGAATAACAATAATGATAATAATACTACCAAATGATATCAATGTTGTCACTCTATAGTAATGATACCAAATTCTAGAAAAGCTATCGAGTGATATCAATGTTGTCATTTAACATCAATCTCTATCATTTGACAGTAATGTTTTTGAATGATAGTGTTATTGAATGACAACATTACTACCGAGTGATAACATTACTACTGAATGATAGCATTGTTATCAAATGACAACATTACTATCAAATGACAACATTATTATTATTTGAAAAAATTACTATCAAATCATACAATTATTATTGTTTGATAACATTATTGATAGATGATAACATAACTATTATTCGATAACATTACTATCATTTGCCATTAACTATGTTGTTCGACAATGAAGATGTGTGATCCACAAAAAAACAAGGCACAATCTATCTAAATGTTTTATAAGCAATTGCACACTCATGTGGATTTTATGCCCTATTATGATTTGCCTATCTATTTACATTCTCACCTAAATACCATTTGTTAAATTTCACTAGAATTTTCAAACACATAATTAGAGATTTACAAAAAAACCCAATTAATTTCTATATGGGCCACTAAAATTTACCCTAATTGGGATACCATACATATTTCCAACTCCTTCCACTTAATATGGTTAAGAGACTTAATCTCCATTCTTAAAACATATATTATGAATATAAAACACAAAGAAATATTAATGAAATATATATGGAAATAAAATGTATAAAATACAATACAAGAGACACAAATTTAACGTGGTTCACCCAATATGGATTATGTCCACATAGAAATAACTAGTTTTTCTCTTATTTAGTCCAACAAATAAAGGGATAAACCTAAAATACATCCAATTCAATATCCTCTTCACTCACACATAATGTGCCACCATGATTACAATTCCCTCATATCAAATGAGGGTTACATATTAAGGAAAAAATACACCAACATAGTTTCTACCATTAGATCTGTGACCTAATAGTGGACCCCATGGAATCCATAGTGGTGGGGCATTGCCCCACATACCCCCATCAAGAAATGGGCATTATAAGAAGATTATTCTCCACCATTAAATAACATCAAGTTACTAAATAAATACTATTGTTGATCTCAAACTCAATTGCTCCAACTCATCCATCTCCTTGCTATAAGCTTGTTTCATCTCAAGCTTGGGATTTTCAAATCCTTCTCTATCATTATGCTCACTTTTTAGGACAATATTCATTTTTTATTAGGATAAATATTCTACTACACACCATTAAAAATGAACATCCACCTACACATCACTTTGAAAACAAACTTGTTCCCAAGATCTGTCACACTCTGTTGTCTCTATATCAACTTGAAGACATTCCTCTATGTCTAGAATATCATCACCAATCAGTTCTCAATCTACTAATTCCATATCATTCACTTGGATAGATTCTTCACTCCATCTCTCATACACATGAACATGCTGGAGTGCACCACACTTAGTCCTCTTACTTTCTACTATATATCTAAACTTACACAATGCACAAACTAATTTGGGAAAACAAGAGTTGCCATCATCACCTCAAACACTTCATCATAATCCAAATGTATGTTGTCCAAATCCTCTTCAAATCTAGCATGTTACTAATGTTTTTATCTTTCCCTATGGGATTCCAATAGCCCATTATCCATAATATTCATGGTTATTTTCACCTCATCTACTACTCTATTTCAACTCTATCACATGGCTAAACTTTCACTATCATCTCCTTGTGTGCACCAGCTTAGAAAACAACCTCATCCAGTGTTTCTTCCAAATAAACTTGAAATTCTAATTGTCTAAAATTTTCACTCACATAAATTATTTAACACATGAAAATATGTATCATACCTTGGTCATCCTCAACCTCACTACCATCCAAAAGAAAATTAACAAGCTTTTTTTCATTATGAACCAAGGACCAATCAACACTTGCCCACTCATGGGACTTCAAAATCTCTTGCCCATCATCATGTAATGGGTATCCAACTTCCACTAAATAATATATCACTTCCACATCATCCTTCACAAGTATTTCTTCGCCTATGGGATACTCACATCTCACATACACATTGTTGTTCTGAAAATAAGCATTAGGGTCTACATATAGAAGCCTCTTCTTGTTGCCTTCCAAGACAACTGACTCATTGGTGCACATATGCATCTCCATGATACTTATCAAATTGCTCTTTGGCTATTCATATGATAAATGCCCATATGTATTACCTCCCTTAGAAAGATTATTCTCACTAATTCTCTTAATCCTCTTCACCTGAAGCTTCCTCAACCACCCTCACTATAATTTTGGGTGAAAATTGACCCAACATCTTAGAAACCATTTGTTCCTAATCATAAAATTTATACTTACCTTTCCCTTGTCTCTTCAATTGGAGATCTTTTAAATATTCTTCTGCAACTCCACTCAATTGCTTGCTTTCAACCTTCACCCTCAAGGGTTCAAAAATATCCATATGATAAAAACACATCTCTAGCTCAACTATCCAAGTCATGAGTTGTTTTGGATTCTATTTTCCACAAAATAATAAAATATCATCAAATGATTTACCTCTTTTCTTGACCATAACCTTAGTTAGTCTCTTCCATATTTTAGCCTATTTTCCTCCACTTTCTTTGCCTTTATCCAAAACATATATCTACACTTGAAGGGAAAATAAACCCACCATAAACTATTCCTCATCACCATCACATTATGTATTTTCCCATCATGTCCAACCTTGCCTAGAATAATTTCAACATCTGTGTCAACTCACACATCTCACATGCCCTTATCATTATGCCATCTCTCACCATGAATCAACAGGATCCTCTTTCATAACTTAAAATGGATTCTAAATTTAGTCTCTCACAAACTCCCTCACTCTCTTATAGGAATTCACACACCTACAACCACCTATTCAATATTCTCAATAATTTTCAACTCTATGTAAACTTTTCTCTCATATCCTAAGACACACATCTAGTATTTTTCATAATCACAACTGCAAGGACACTACCTTACTCTGATACCACTTGGTACAAACACAAGGAGGGGGAGACCAACTAAGGTCTACATCTAATTATCTTGTTATAGGGGTTCCAAAATATTATGGTCACACTTGGACATTTCACCAAATAATTTATGTTCATTCTACATAGATCAATTCCATTTATTTAACACAATGAATTTCAATATAGAATCATGCCACAATCAAGATCACTGTATTAAAAAATCATGGAGAAAATGAATACAAATACCCCTAATATTATACAAGACTAATACCTTTGAAATGGTAGCCTTACAACTCAGTACAAACAAATAAATAATAATACAATCTAGTCCTAATATTATTTTTTTATTTATAGAATCCCCTATGAAAATGGATGGAATCTTATTCAAACAGGTGGAAAGGGGTGTCATCAAATCTTATCCTATGTCTCCTTAGCTTCACCCAAGATTTTTATTATCTATCATAGGATTTTCATATTCCAACAACTCAACAAAAAGACCAAAAAATATCTATCTATAAGGGATGTGTATAAAAAGGAAAATTTAGTTGACCTACTAATCGATCCTGACTATAGAGGATTAAATTTAGTGATACTTACCTTGAAGATTAATCTTAGCATATGTTCTTGGGTTTTTACTAGAACATGCTAATTATAGGGATAGAGTTTGCTATGTTACATTAGGATGGTTTAATCAAGACTTTGAAACATATACAAGGTTTATCACAGATAAATATACTTGATTAATAACTTCACATATGATGTAAACTACTTATATATATATATATATATATATATATATATATATATATATATACACATACATACATACATACATATATATATAATTAGAATAATATGGGAAACATTCATAATAACATAGAGAACTTTGCAATTATACCATAAAATATTACAAATGCTTAGAATTCATAATAGAGGATCTAGTACTAGGGATTACAATAAGTAAACATCCATAGATCAAGGTCCAAATATATAAATATTATGTGTAAAATATCTTGGATTAAAATAATAATAACTATTATTTTTACTCACACACTCATCAACCCTTCTATTACATTCTTTACAAATACATATAGGCATTAGTTCCTATGTTTATAGCTTCCATATTTACCACATTGAGAATAGTTCTCCATATCACACTCAATTGAGTCCTAAAAAATATAAATATTCTCATAAAAACTCCTAAAAACCTAAAAATAAAATACAATTATAATTCCCTTAGGACATTCTCATACATACAAACAATTTTAAATTTACCTTTTACCAATAACACTTTTTCAAACTTAAAAGGTTGTCTCATCTTGAAACAATGTTGTAGAGGTAATCTATCCAAAAACTAAGAAAAGGTGAAAAAATATATAAGTGTGTAACATTTACATACTTATACCAAGGTGACAACTAATTAGTTTTCACCCCTTACGCACTACTTAGCCTCCTTTTCAGGTTTTCAACTAAGTAACATACTAGTCTACAGCCCTTATATGTTTTTAATAGACTAATGTGACCAGGTGGATGTCCTTGATGGGATTTAAACCTCATAGATATGATTAATACTATATAAACTTATAATTAAAAAAAAATTACCAAAATTTTTAAATTTCTAAACCTGCACAAGCATTAGTTGGCAAGTGGTGGTGTCGATGGAGTGGTTGAGTTGATAAGAAATTGTGAAGGATTAGGAGTAATATACACATATTAATCAATGTTACTCTTTATTTTTTGGATGATTTATCATATATATCTTGGTGGAATGATATTGGGTTCATTTACCATTGGTGTAATGCTGGTGTCGATGAGGATCAAGTCATTCTTGTAGGACTTCTAGTTGAGGAGAGCTTCTCGAGCACGATGTAGTGATACTTGATTGTCTAGAAGTTGGTGAATATTCATGTTATCCATCCTGAGTATAGCAGTTTTCACCATGTTAAATTTTGTTGTGATTTATATGTATATTTTTGCTAGCTTATCTATGTGTCTTTGAGCTTGCACATTGGTGAAGGAGTTGTGCATCATCTGGTTCTACTAAGTCTGCATACTCTACATGATTGTATCCCTTACACCAAATGAGACTTGTAGTGCATCATCCATGGTAATAATATTTGTATTAGGTACTATGATTATAGCTTGTGTGAAATTAGCCTTAACAAATTTAGGTTGTGCAATGGTCCAAACATTATCCAACTACTTCTTCCAATCTAGCAGTTAAAAAAAATATAAGTGCGTAACATTTAAATACTTATACCAAGGTGAAAACTAATTAGTTTTCACCCCTTGCGCACTACTTAGCCTCCTTTTAAGGTTTTCAACTAAGTAACATACTAGTATATAGCCCTTATAGGTTTTTAATGGACTAATGTGACCAGGTGGATGCCCTTGATGGGATTTAAACCTCCTAAATATGATTAATACTATATAAACTTATAATTACAAAAAAATTACCAATTTTTTTGAATTTCTAAACCTGCACAAGCATTAGTTGGCAAGTGGTGGTGTCGATGGAGTGGTTGAGTTGATAAGAAATTGTGAAGGATTAGGAGTAATATACACATATTAATCAATGTTACTCTTTATTTTTTGGATGATTTATCATATATATCTTGGTGGAATGATATTGGGTTCATTTACCATTGGTGTAATGCTGGTGTCGATGAGGATCAAGTCATTCTTGTAGGACTTCTAGTTGAGGAGAGCTTCCTGAGCACCATGTAGAATACCATGTAGTGATACTTGATTGTCTAGAAGTTGGTGAATATTCATGTTATCCATCCTGAGTATAGTAGTTTTCACCATGTTAAATTTTGTTGTGATTTATATGTATATTTTTGCTAGCTTATCTATGTGTCTTTGAGCTTGCACATCAGTGAAGGAGTTGTGCATCATCTAGTTCTACTAAGTCTACATACTCTACATGATTGTATCCCTTACACCAAGTGAGACTTGTAGTGCATCATCTATGGTAATAAGATTTGTATTAGGCACTATGATTATAGCTTGTGTGAAATTAGCCTTAACAAATTTAGGCTGTGCAATGGTCCAAACATTATCCAACTACTTCTTCCAATCTAGCAGTTAAAGTGTAATTTGTGTAGCTTGAGCTCGAGCATAATCTATGGTGGCTTATTACTCAACTATAAAATTTTAGAGGACCTTGGTCTTAGCTTTGATATATTTCCCCTTCTTAATTAAACATGGCTCATTGAAGGTCTACCAATTTGTGATGATGAGCTTGTTTAGTAGAAAAGTAAGTTGATCCTTATTTAGGAGCAAGGGATCCATAATTAGCTATGTGTAGAGGTAGGGACAAGCATATTTGATGGTCTTATTTGAAATGTATATTTGTTCTTTGACTTCAAAATTTGTATCCTTGAGATCTTTTACTTGCCACTCCAATGCAACTTTCTTCTGTGAAATAGATTCCTATAACATAGTGGTATTTTCAAGTTGCTTGGATAAAGGTAGATGGGAAACATCTAATGATGATTTTATTATGGAAAGAGTTAGGGAGTGTTGTGTGAATAGTGTAATTGTAGGTTACATCCTTAATGGGGCTATTTACAGGGAAAAAATGGTTCACTGTGTATAGGTTATCATCACATCCCATAACCAAATGTTAGACAAGATGGATGGAGCATTGTCATCTTGCAAGGAAACTATAGTAACTCCCACCTATATTTGTGGCATCTCTTAAGAGTTTTATGATATGTTAGATCTTGACTAAGTTTTTTTAAATTGTGCCTTTACAACATCTACTTAGGCTTCCTCAATGCTCTTCTTCACAACTTGCTTTTGTGCCTACTTTTTAGCATCTTCTTGTGCCTTTTTGGTAGCCTCTTCTTGCACTTTCTTCTCAACATCTTCTTGTACTTTATTATAGGACTATTTTTTTTGTGCCTTACATTACCATTTTTGGACCTCAGCCTTCTTCTATGTTTGATCTTGTGCAATATTTTTCTTCTTCTATTCCTATCTACTTCCTTCTGTCTGTACACTACTTCTAATTTATCATCCTTGCATTATTGTTCTGCTACTTGCTATTATTATTTGGCTTGTTTTGTATCTATAGCTTCTTGTTTCTTCTTCTTGTTGTTGTCTTTGTTCCTTAGCATCCTTGACTTGCTTATGAGCCTTTACTTCCTTGGCCTATCATTGGGATTCCTCTTATTCCTATCACTCCTCTTCTATCTTCTATTTATCTTCAACCTTAGCATTGTACTTTTCTTTTTTGTACACATGATACTCAATTGATATTTATGTTTCCTCAAGTACAACTTGTTATTCTTCAATAGTATAATCATCAAGTGTTACTTCCTTTATGTCGATCTTAACCTCCTTAAAATGTGATGGTGAAGAGTTGATGATAGTAGTTTAAACCTCTGCTTGAGAAAATTACCTTTGTGAACTAAGCATCTTGTTGGTTTTGGGGTGTCAACTTCATGTGTTTATTTCTCTCCCATTGTAGACTCTCTAATGGTTTATATAGAAATAGGTGGGTTATATATCCCATATTATCGAGGGTTATGTGGAGTCCTCCTATACCATATGAGTTATTTTGGGGGAATATATTTTATGGCTCTTGACTAAGATGGGCTCTTAGTGGCTCATCTTGTCTCCAACATTTGTCAAGTGCATTTCAATTTGGCCTCTTTAGCCATGGTATCTATGGTGATGGAAGTAAGGTAGATGGGTAACTAAATCCATAATTTTTTTGAAACTCTATTTTACACCTAGATGGTACATACTGCTTTCCATAAAAAGTATTCTTTTGATTCCTCCTTATCATATAGTTCTTTGGCCATATCAACCATCATCATTCTATAAACCTACTATTCATTGGTACCCATGTGTGATAACTCATAGATCCTAATGGTTTTGGGTACACTCAAGTCATCCAAATAGGTGATCTAGTTACAAGTGTTTTGCCTTGGAAGAGACAAAGATATTTTACCCTTGAGCACCTTATGCTATTGTATCTCTAATTAGTGTGGCTATTGTTGAAGTTTGCATAGATATAGTTATAGGGTCTAGAATAAGTGGTGGTACCATCTATAATGGGGTTGTTCTTATTGTTATGATTTCATTTTGTATGGTTACCTCAGTCTACATCATCTATATATTGATAAAATATGAGATTGATGTACCTGCTACCTTGGGTAGTTCATGAATTATGATGGTAATGCCCTTTGGTAGCTTTATGATGTCTACATGTTGGCCCAAATACTACATGATGTTGGGAGGTATGTGTGGGTTGGCTGTGATTACCTCTACCATTTGGTAAACTTGTATTGGTACCCAAAATAGGTACTCTTCTAGTTATAAATGAGGTTCCTAAACTACACATCTAGCCAGTAGTCGACATCAAGATGAACTTCACCCTCGAGTAACTTTTACTATGTAAATACTAATAGCAATACCAAAAATTGGTACTAAAAAGTTTGATTCACCATCATCAAGACTTTATCAATATTCAAAGTGATTTTGTTGACCAAAAATTAAGGCTAATTGAATTATTTGTTCAGATTGATTATTCAATGGGCAATATCGATGACCCCTTTTGTAGCCTATTTGGCATCCTTGGTTGTCTACCAAAATCTTTGTGAAATGAATTATACTAGAATGTGCTTTGACACATCATCAATGCCCTCTATTGGAATTCCCCATGAGCTTCAAGAGTAATTTTCTTTGATATCCAAAAGGATTGGTGGCATTCTTGATTTATAATGGACAATAGATCTCCCCCTCATAGGCATTCCTACCACCCTTAATATAGCAACCATATTGATGTGAATGTTTATTTCTTAGGAAAGATAAATCTTGTCCTCATTGTATCAACTCAGCAATACCTCCATTATATATCTGATTTCCCTAAAATTAGGAAATTGAATAAACTGATCCACATCTATGTTATGGATTCTATGTGGTGAGGCTAATGCTAATGGTTATGCCCCTTCAACTATATCTAACACAAACATCCATAACTCAACATTTTGAAAAAATGTAGGCATTTGGGTCTATAAAGCATGTTTGTCATAACACAATACTGATGCCCATATCCTCTTTTGTGATTTTGTGAATCCTTTGATGAGTTATGATCTATCAAATCCATCCATTGTGCATATTTTTCTTTGATTCAAAAATAATTGCCTTGGATGTGTGAAGTATAGACTCATCTAAGATTAGTAATTGCCTTGAAATTTTGAAATCCCTTTGTTATACTTAGTAGTGGATATGAAATTATCCACCTTAGTACTAAATTATAGATTATTTCACCACCTTCTACACTTTTTTATCTTAATTAGGTTTGTTATCACTCAATCCTTCCTACACGAGCTTTGAATAAGGTGGATATATTTTGGATAACATGTCATTCTTTTTGTTGACTCAACATTCGATGTCGATGATGGTTGATGATTTTTGACCTATTGCTTTAACTAGGCTTTGGCCATATTCTAATATTCTATTTATCATAATTACCTATCACCTTTATAATATATTTTTCAATCTCCCCTCATACTTAATCATTAATTATAATTATTGACCACTAAATCCCATTATCTACTCAAGATTCAAACACATGTGTCCTTCCCAGACTTAATTGGTGTATGTGCATTATACTCATTTAGACACCATGTTTCATCCCTTAAAGGAATCCTTAATAATGTAAACTTATACTTAATCTTGTTTCCCTCTTATCCCTTACCTCTATACACACATACTTATAGTTTCCTCACACATGCAAAAAAAACACAAAACCCCAACTATTTTGAAATCAATGCTTTCAATCATGACTACCATCTACTTGGTTTGATATAACACCTTTATTCCATGTTGTACTAAATTAATGGTAGTAAAACTTCAATCTAAAACCATTTACCCACCTTGGTAAGACATTTCCCGACAAATCTTGCATGATAACTATTCTGTGTTGTGAAATTTCATGAATGATGTAGGGGCCTTTCCATCTGATGTTAATATTTCTAAGAAAAGCTTTGAAACTAATATCATACAAAATAACAAGTTAATTTACATAAAATTATTTTTTTCATAGATTTTTATCATGTCATGCCTTTTGGCTATGCTTTTTTCTCTCCTAGACCCATATTGCTCTACATCTCACTTCATCCATGCGATTCAAGTCCAAATTTTTTATCATCAACACCTTATCGACCATTCATAACACATTTACAACTCATAGACTGGGAAGCACATATTCCATAGGCATCACTACTTCTAACCCATATACTAGTTGAAATAGTGTAAACCCTATCACACATTTCTAATATGTGTGATAAGACCATAGGACTAATGTAAGCCTATTTTCCCAGTCATCTTGCTTCACATCACAAATCTTAGTAAGCATCTTACCTATCACCTTATTCTTAGCTTCATCTTGTCCATTCCCCTATGGATGATAATTTGTGTTTTTATGATGCGATATCATGAACTCATCCATGAGGGTCTTGATGGTCTTATTCATAAAGTAACTTCCTCTATTGCTTACCAATTTAAGATGGTATCTGAATTTGGTGATGATGTTCTCATATAAGAACTTGGTTGTGTACTTCACACTATAAATTTGAGTAACAGTAGCTTCTACCCATTTTTTAAAGTAGTTTGTCACATTGATTATGTACCTTACATTTATACCTTTACTTATAGTATTGATTGGTACTACAAATTCAATTCCCCATTATTCAATTTTTTTTTTCTAAACATGGGTTGTAAAGGTATCTCATCTCACTGGTGTGGCTTCCCCATCCTTTGGTATACATCACACTACTATGTTACTCTCTATGTATCTCCTATGAAGTGACCTCCTACAAAACCTTGATGTAATTCATCCATTATTTGTGCACACTCATGATCTAGAGATATTCTATGTAACACATTATCTTTGCCTAATTAGTAAAAATACTATATAGAAGAGCTCTAGTGATCAGTTATTTCTTATCTCTCTTTGTATATTATTTTGGGAATGTCCCCTATTTTATAAATTGTGTGGTCTCTTGTAGTTTCTCTAGAATCATAATCACCTTGAATGAGTGTGCATTTGATGACCCATCTTGGAGTTTCTTAGGTTCCTTACCATTGTTAAGCCAACTGAGATGGTTTGGGCTAATATTCTCCCAACTTGGTTTGACATTAATAAAAAATTTAAATTCCTATAAAATCATCATCCAACAAGATATTCATCCTCCCAACATCAACTTGTTCACCAAGTATCATAGAGCTTGATGATCATTAAACAATTCAAAGGGTGTGGCTAACAAGTAGTACCTAAACTTTTTTATTGAAAACACTATTGCCAAGGATTACCTCTTAATTGTCATATAATTCTTTTATATAGTTCGTAACTTTCTACTTGAGAAGTGCATTAGATGATCCAATCCTCTTTCTCCTAGCTATGCAAGTACTACTCCAAATACAAGTCCTAAAACATCCACATGTACATGAAAATATTTACTCTAATCTAGGAAAACTAGGATCAGAATAATTTCTAGTCTCTATTTTAAATAAATAAATGTGGCTTGATAGTCCTTTATCCAAACAAACTAGGCTCCTTTTCATAATAGATTCTCCAAAGGGGATGATATAGTGGCATACCCCTTGATGAATTTTTGGTAGTAACTTGTGTTTCCTAGAAAATATCACACTTTTATTGAAGTTTTGGGAGGTGGCATCCCTCAAGTGACTATGATCTTACCCCAGTCTAACATAATTCCTTTACTACACACTATATGACCTAATAAAACACTAAAAGGTGTGAAAAACAAATATTTTTTAGAATTTAGTGTTACTTATAGTAGTCTACATCTCTCTAACATTAACCTGATTTCTAATAAATGTTCCCTAAATAAAGAGAACATTGCCTAGTCATCCAAGTACACTTTTAGGAAGTCATGGATAAAATCCTTGAATGTAGTCAACACAACCTTGAATAACATTGTCGGTACATTTCTAAGTCCAAATTGCATGACCTTATAAATTAATGAACCCTATTCTATTACAAATTTGGTTTTTGTCATATCCTCTTCTTCAATGGGTATATGATAGTAAATGCTAAATCTATCTATGAACGAGAACACTTCATGCCCTATGATAACCTCTAAAAATTCATTCATGAAGGGAATGGGTAATGGGTCATTAACATAAACATAATTGAGGATGCGATACTCTCTATAGATGTACATCTCCCTAATATTCATTAGTTTTAATACCATGGGGCTAACCTAGTTAGATTTCTTGATTAGGAAGATGATGTCTTCTTCTTGTATGTGATCTATTTTAGCTTTCACTTTCATCTTCATGTTCAGGTTCAGCCTATATGGTCTCTTCTTGATTGGTCATGCACACTCCTTTATCTCTATGTGCATCTCCCCCAAAGAAAGATCAACACCTTTGACTTTTATGAAGGTTGTAGGAAATACATCTTGATACTCTTTGAGCAACTATAAAACCTTTGAAATATCTACCTGCATCCATTAGTATCTGACATGTGCCATTTTGGGTTCATCTTTTATGCTAATTTTTTATATGTGTTCCTTTAATGTCTCGTATTACATCATGCATTAATCTTTAGGAATGAATTTGTAAAGTATTTGTTCTTCTTCACATTTTGGGAATTGTGTGTCACATCTTTTCCTCATTTATTTCCTCTATGGCTAGTAATACTAGAGGCTCCAACCCTCTCTATCTCAAATAGATCCCTTATATCCATGTAGTCCTCATCATCCATCCTAGAGGAATACTCATCCTCATCCTATATGCTATGGCATGGTTGAATCCATATTTGGGCCTCATCTTATCCAAGTTCCTGAATCTATAGGATGTGTGTCAGGTTTTTTTTTGTGACTTCATATGAACCTAGTTCTAGTGGTGCTGGTAAGTATTCAACTCTTTCATGGCACATAAAGGTTTTCATCTTTTGTAAATCTAGTTTTACCTAAGGGTTGTCACTCTCAAATATGAATGTTTTAATGAAATCATATTGGATATGTGCTCAATGCTTTGTTTCCCTTCTTCATTCCTGATGGATGTACCATGTTATATGGAAAAAACCTATAGTATATATGAAGCTATGTGGCTAGTAGTTAGGAGTGATACCTTGTGACATCCATACCTCAATACACGTGTACACATGGAATTCCATGTATTTTCCCTCCTAATAGATAAGTTGTTCTCTTCTGATAGTCTCTAGTAACTATAATTAATATACTAACAATCTACATGTTTCTTCCCACATTAAATTCTCATCCCTGTAGATGACCCACTAGTTCATAATAATTCCTTTCATCATATAGTTGAGGGCATTAACCCTCTCATTCACATTTGGTACATACTATTGAAATCATAGGATAAACTTACCAACATCCTCCATAGTAAAACATTATGGTATTTATCACTCAGTCATAAAGACTATTCATGAAGGTCATAGTTCATGATCTCCTTTCCCCCAGTTGAGAACATGGGTGTTTGAGTCTCCACTTATTAAATAAACTTTGTCCTATGGGAGAACACCCTCTATATTTGGTTTTGTATAGTCCTAATCAGTATAACCTATTTTATATATAAAATCTATATTATATTATGTTGGATATCTTTCATTGATTGCACATCCTCCTCACCCTTCTGAGGGATCTCCAATGTATTCAACCCCATATTGCCTAAGAGCTATTCTATGATGAGAATATGAGTCTATGGAATAGTGTTTTTATAGAGGAAACTATACTTTGTTACTCACAAAACCTTTTATGTATCTTTGATTGAGACCTTCATCTATCTATCATTGGCACTACCATAGGGTGATTTTGGATCTTTTGGGATGATGTAAGGCTTGGATTCAATCTTGTTCAGATGAATGATAATGATCTTTTCATCCTGATGAGACTCAACTAATTCATGACTATGTTGATAGTCATACACCCCACTTCTTCCCTATCAACATAAGTTATTGAATATCATCTATCTTCATATTGATCACATAGAAATCACCTCATAAACTAAGTTCTATGACTTTGATTTATACATCCTCTAGGTGACCAATAGGTTCAACCCTTCCATAGTTTGCAAGGATGAGCGTGATAGGATTATATCTCAATATAGCTCTTCCCAAGTAGATCTAGGGATCATATTTATATTGATTCCACATTCAAATATAGCATTGGGTATTTTATACTTGGCTACCTCTATGTCCATCCTCACATTGATGTCCCAAGGTTTCTTGGTCTTTACAAACCAAACCAACTTATCCATTTACTGTTGGCTTATCTACACACATTCCAACAGGTTATGGATAAAGTTTATGATGTTTTGGGATATATATTCATTACAAAATGTAATGAGGAGTTTCATTAAATATTCCAATGTAGTGATGACTTCATCCTATCTTATTATACACACTATTTACCCATACATCTATGCATCAAGAGTTGCATCATCCCTTTCTACTAGATTTTTTTAAAATCTACACATCTTCCCACATCAGCCCATTTTTAGTGGTAGACTTGGTATATCTATTTAGTCATGCCTTTTTAAAGCCCAAGTCTTTAAACATTTTTAATGAAGGTAACCCCTGTTCTACATGTTGTTATCTAGTTAGTGCCTATAACATGACATCCTCCCTTAGCTACACATGGACCATGTTAATATTTCTAATACGTCTCTCCCTCCATTATCTTTCTAAGATTGGATATTCTTCTCTATTGTGTTTCTTTGTCACCCTATAGTATGCATAATAAGGTTTCCTCTAGGGATTTATAAGGTAATTTCTCTGCACATAGTTTAGTTCTTTATAGAGATAACAACAAATGGGTGGCATGGGCTAGTTATTTCCTTAGCCTCTATGTACACCACCTAGATATCCTCCTTTATATCCTTCTTTGTTCCCCTAAAATCCCCATCCACCTTGGTGTTATTTTTGCTCAAAATTTTTCATGTTCTATGATGCATTCCATCCTTGTTGTTGTATATATTTTTTAAATCCAATCACTTATGGTTGTTGTGGGTTTAGGGCCCATCCTAACTACTATTATTGAGGAATCATAGGATTCCATAGATCTTGGTATGGGTAGGTCATATTTTGATGTGGGAAGTTTTACAAGGTGATATTCTAGTTTTGTACAAAAGGTAGGGTACCCACTAGTTGTTATGGTTTTTGCTATGCTTCAAGGACCTAAAACATCATCAATGGATTCTAACCCAATATTATGTTCCCCAATTTAGGAGTAGCTTGTGGCATAATTATGGATTTTTATGTAAAAACAACAAACACATTCTTAGTGATATCCTCCTTAAGTTCTTAAAGTGCCTATAAATCCTTGTCATCATGTGTAGGTGACTTATAAAATTTATAGTACATGTTCCATGGGGTTTTAATGTACTATTTTAAAATTTAACACTATGATGTTTCATGCCGTATCACTTTACATATCTCGTAGAAATCTATCTTAACCCTAGGGCATTCATTTCTAGGATGCCCTTATTGTTCTCAGTCTATGTACCATATATTTGACTTGGGTCTCTCAACCCTTCCTTGAAACTAATCCAATCTACTTAAGACATTATTTAAGGTATTTCTACCTTGGATGATGGTGTGACCACATCCCTATACTATTTAATCTACTCCACCCAAATCATAGTATATCTTTCATCTACTTTATATCTTAATTGAGTTTGGGCTATGGCAAATCTGATCCTTGGTCTTAAACCCTCTACAAAATAGTCATCTTTATCTTTATCCTCCAAAACAAATTCTAATTTTTTCATAAAATTAGAGAATATATTATCATATTCACCAATGATATCACAAGGTCCTTATCAGATCTCTTTCGAATCCTAGATTGTTTGGCTTGAACTCTTCTTAACCTTAAACTCTAGAATGAGCCAGTTCTTAACATCTGTCAGGGATGTTGTGGATGTATTTTTCATAAAGATGAACTCTAATTCACATCCACTCAAATAACCCATCAATTCATACTTATTTATATTATCATTGGTGATTTTTTCCACCATTTCATGTCATAGGTAAGTAAGTACTATTCAGGGTCCACATACCCATCATAAGGATCCAAGTGTATAAAATCACCTAATTTCTTTATCATACCAAATTAGTTTGCCAAAGTCTATTTAGCTATATATATTTTTTGTGTCATAGTTATCTATTGAGTTTATAATCCTTTTTGTTGTTAGAGTTCACCAAGATCTCTAAATAGTGATCATGCAGTAATGTTGAATTCCTGTAGAGGTAGAATGAGAGCTCTAAAAATAAGAAAATTCCACAAAAGAAAGGTTTGCATTAACCAACTTAGAAGAAGAATAAAGTACATATAGGGTGAAATTAGGTCACAAAAATGTAAAACACTAAAAAAGTAAATGACCCCTAATGACTTAATTAACTAACCTATATAAGCTAAAAAGACATATAGGTAAAACCACTAGGTGGGAAAATGCCTACACTAACAACCCCTCTGAAGCATAGCTTAGATGGGTAGAAGAATTGGGTCTTAGCAATGAGGCTTGATGAGGTACCTAAGCACAATGCACATCCCATAAACTGGGGTAAAGGAGAAAACTTGTAAGAACAAAAAACCTCCCCAAAAGAGAGTAAAGAAGAGAAGAGAGCTAAATGTTTTGCTAAAATTGTGTCTATTTCAAGTCTAAAGAAAAATAGAGAAGAAATATAGGGATACGTGATTATAATGAACCTGGATTGGTTTGCACATCATATCTAAACATTGTGAGCACTCCTATTTGGTTAGAGAGGAATAGCTACAAGTAAGAAAGCACTACCACAAAATGTATATTAGTAAATATATGAGTGGCCTGCCAAGCTACATGCTTGTTCCAGGAAGTGTCAAACTTCCTTAGAGATGGTAGTCCACTTTTGAGAGACAAAAGATTAATAAATAACTAAGAGAGTGGAAAAGAGATATTATGTTACCGTTATTCACAACCTGAGTGCAATAGAGAGTAATAAAGTGTAGGTGGTATATTTAGTTTGTATTTGGGAAGTTGTTTGGGTAGGTTTTAAAAGGGTTATGGAAATCCACAAATTTTGACATCGGTTAGGCTACTAAGTTTAGTGAGAAAGTGTGACTGATATTGATTAGGATGTCGATGTCGATAGGGATAATAATTTCCTAGGGACTTGTAAAAGTTTTTTGGGTTTGGAAAATAGTTTTGGTTAGGTCTAGAAGGTTGGGGAGATTTGTGTGAGAGATTATTATTTGGATAGATCTGGTCAGTGGTTTGGTGTGTTGGAGTAAGGGGAAACAAGTGAGGAAGCTTTATAACTCCTTAACAGGGGTTTGATCAAGCATGTGTAAAATAATAAATAGTAGATATAAAGTGATTGTAAAGTAACTACTTAAAGACTTATAGAATAAATGATGTACTTAGTTGTAGAGATTATTGAATGATAAGTACTAAATAGGTGGATCTTATCAAGCTTATTGAACTGATGCATTGAATGGAGAAAACAAGCATGTGCTATTGGTTCTCCAGAGTTTAGTATCTGATTTGGATTGACTTATGTAAGGTAATAGTGAGCCAAGATGTGGAAAGTTTGATGCCAAAATCTTGTATGCAAATAGAAATGATTTTTTTAAAATTTCTACTAAGTTGAACATTAGTTTGGAGTTTGGATTAAATAACCACCATTGATTATCCCATTGACATCGATCATGGGTTGACCGACATCGGTCACATGAGAATAGGTAAAAGTAATATTTTTAGCCTAATTTATATTGTTTCTCATGCCAAGTGTGGTATCTGTTAGGAAACAATAGAAATGAGAGGTTAAGAAGGATGTAGTTGGTTAGGAATTTATTTTTGAGGTAAGAATAAGTCATGGGTAGTTAGGATAAGGGGACTAAGTCTTGAGGTGACTCAGAGGGTAAGAATTAGTCTTAGGATGAGGTGTCTAGGTAAGGTATCATAACTGGTTTTTAATTAACTCAATTAAATATTTTAAATTAATTAAATGTGTGAAGGGTAAAATCATGGGTTAGGGAGGCTAATTATTATTGTTGAAAAGAGGCTCAAGTGGGGTTTTGACATAGGGAATTACACATGTGTGTGATGTAATTTTGGTGTCCATATTTTCCCCTTTTTGACTTATAATTTGCACTGACAAGTTGTAAGATAAAAAAAGAGTTAGATGTTCTAGGTATTGGATGAGGTATCACCCCTCAAAATGGGAATCAATGGAGGAGAAACTAGAATCAGGTACCGGTTTGATAAAAAGTGAATTGGGTGAGTGGATGAGAACATGGTATTGTAACTTGTGTACATAATACTACAAGATATAGTTGACAAATTCTTAAACAAGTAAGGTGGAGGAGGACTCAGATAGAAATAACCAAATCATAACTTGTAAGTGATAGCTGATAAGGTTAAAACAATCAAAGTTGTAGCTCTAATGGTCTATGTGTGCTAGGTATCCAAGGTAGGAAGTGCCCCTAGGAAACAAAAAAGGTTGTAAGTGATATGATGAGCTTGGTCACCATCTAGAACACCTAATATAAATGCATGTGTAAAATATCCAACTATAGTAGAATAGCATAAACAGTCAAGATAAGAATTGCAAGGTTGGTGTGAAAGTCTTAATGATCAAGGAGATAATCATGATCTCCAGTCAAAGTCATAATGGGTGGAGATTTAAGTGATATCTAGGGGTGGTTGTCATGGTTGGAGAGATATACGTGATCTCCAAGTTACCTTAGATTAGGGGTAGAGTCCAAAGGATTGTGGTTATTGGTGGAAACTCTAATGCAAGGGTGATGAAGTCAGTTATGTTGCTGATGTCGATAGTAATTAGTGTTGACATTGGTAGCTTAAGTCAAGGTTACCAACATCAATGAGAAATAGTGCAAATGTTAGTGGATTAGGTCAAGGATGTTAACATCGATGGGTTACCAAACCTGACAAAAAGGGGTTTGATATCCCACCAGAACTCATTTGCAATATTTGATTGAAGAGAAAATAAATCTGAATGTGAGTGTGATGGCAGAGCTAGGAAGGGACCAAGTGGAAGGTGCACCACCATAAGAGCCAGCTATTCTAGCCTAGAGGAGATGGAGAGATGAATTAAGATCCACTCTAATTTGATTTTGAATTTAGTTAGTTTACTTTTGTAGGTTAAATTTAAAGTTTGGTAAGAAAAAATGTGTTGAGAGGGGTAGGAAATGGGGTGGGGTAGGTTTAGGTTAATTTGGGAGGGATTTGAGGGTAGGTTTTTAGGTTAAAAGTTAATGTTTTGAGATGGATCATTCATCCCTAGGGCTGAACTAGTCATCAACATTAGTGAGGTCCACTGATGTCAGTCGACATGATGTTGATGTCGATAGGTTTTTTTCGACATCGACTGATATCAAGTACCGATGTCAGCATAAAAATTTGATGTCAGTGACTATGAAGAACCCAAAATAGGAGAGAAGGTAAATTTGGATCCTTAATTGAAGTAGTCAACTAGCCTAATGGCTGAAATAGCCTCAAAAGAACTTGTGTTAACTAAGTGCTACCTACATAGCCTGATTGAGGGCCTCAAGCCAATATAGTTCTCCCACTGTGTAAGGAAAAAGATCTAAGGTATGGTTAAAAGTGTCTTAAGGGAAATGGTTTAGAAAAGGATAGGTTGAAATAGGTTGGGGGACCTAAGATTCAAAAGATAAGTCATAGGGTTGAAGGTTAGGGATATAAACCATGAGGCCTAGATTTGTGATAGGTAGTTGGACCTAGGGTGGAGAGAGAGGTAGTGAAGCTTAGGGTAGAAAGGGGAGAGTAGGTTAGATAGTTAGGTGGGTATATGGATAAGCTAACCTTAGAATACCCCATGTCAACTAAGTACTACATACATAGCCCAATTGAGGGCCTCAAACCAATGTATTTCTCCATAGAGAAGGTAAAAAGGTGGTGGTATGTTATATTAGAAAGTATGTGACTTAAGGTGTGTGTGTATGGATGCAAGATAGGCAGGATTTGACACTATGGGATCACCTATCAATGATACTGACATAGATGAGAAGGGATGTCACCCAAAATGAGTGGGAGCACATAGTATCCATAGGCCTAGGGGGAGTGCAATGATATTGTAGAGTTGCATGGGATGTGAGTTTGATGATAGGGTTGATCGAGAGGTGGGATCACTCCACCAACACCTTCCATTTGTTGACTGAAGAGTTGACAATGACCTAAGAGGATGTGTATAGAATTTTATGATTTTCACTCTACGATGAGGAGCTCTTCTCATATTTGAGAGAGGAGCATGATATTCACATGGTGGCATTATTTCGAGAGCATGTTAGCAAGGTGACCTATCACTCAATGAGATTTTCCTACAAGCCACTATACATTACTAACGAGGAGTAGCATTGGTTGAGCATCCTGATGATGATAGGGATTATAGTTTATGCACTACTAGATGTAGATGGTGGGATATTTCCTATTGTGTTGATAGGTGTTTTGGCACATGTGGTTGAGCAGTAGACCATATTCACATGGGGACTAGCTTTTATAGCACAATTGTATAGAGAGTTGTGGGGGTTGAGACTATGATGATGATATAGTTTATGTGTCAAGAATTTACTCCATTGTTGGGCATACAAGCATATTGTGGTGACATGAACATTAGGGTTACCTACCATAATTGTAGCCAGTTTTAAGGTTGGTTTCAGATGGTGGAGAGATGGTATGGCCCAGACATGAGTAGATAACATAGTGTGAGCTATTGATCACTATAAGCACATGATAGAGGGATTGATCTATGTAGATATTATGTGGAGACCTTCCTTGACATACCCTATATTTAGAGGATAGTTAGAGCAACTTGTTGGCTTACAAAGCACATTATGGGTTAGAAGGAGATGAGCCAACGAGCTAGAGATGGTACCCATGGCATGGGTCAAGAGAGAATTTGGTTTTATATATGATGTACCACCCACCTTCACTTGATATAGGAGGGATGATATAGAGGCACCCCTAACCTTGATTTAGGAGATAGATGTGTCAACTTTTGAGGAACTACCAATAGGGCTAGGTGTAGTAGATCTTGGATGCACAATGGTGTATCTTGCTTTGTGGATATGTTTGCATCCTATAGTTCAGGTCAAGAGGCCACCATCAAATTTATAGGGGTTGATGAGAGAGAGATGCAATCATATAGGCTTAGGATGTAACAATATAGGCATATGATGTAGCAGTACAGGCCTGAGATATAGTAGTGTAGACTCAAGATGCAGCTCAAGCATAGGTATTGGTTTTATAAGGATAGGTGGTGACATTATAGGGCTAGTTCAGGGAATTATAGGGCTAGGTCAGGTTTTTACAAGGTTAGGTTACTGCACTAACAATAGAGAGGGATAGTTTGAGAATAGTAGGTTAGGCTACGCCTCCACCACAGGGACTAGTACAGGTTAAGCCTTCATTTGGTGTGATGGGACCACCTCATACTATATCTCTAATGAGGTATAACACTAACCTTGATGAGATTGCTTATTATGAGATAGCCATCAAGGAGTCACCATAGATTTAGAGATATTCTAAGTTTAAAGAGAAGGAGAGATCAGTGACGCATACCACAACTTTTAGCTCATGTAGATGTAGACAAGTAGAGAGTAGTGATGACACTACTTCTTCATGACCATGTGTATAGCCTTGAGGACTCTAAGTGCCAGATTTTGTTATTGTTATATATGTTGTATCCATACTAGGCTATGAGCCAAAGATGAGAGATGTATATTTTATGGGAGATGATATTGTGATGATGTATTGATGTACATTTATGCTGAGTGTATATATACATATGAGATGTGTTATTGTGATTTTGATGATAATGTTGATGTAGATGGTGAATTTTAATGTTATGTTAATTTTATGTTTATGTTGAGCATGTTAGTTGAGTTAGACTAGCATTTCTCATATGTGTGATGGTATATGCATAGTTGATTTGTTAGCTTCATCTTAGCATTTTTACATATTTGTGATGGTGTATGCTTGAAATGGATAGGTTGTTTATGTTATTGTATGTATGAAGTTTTCATCTCAGTAGAGAGATCAAAATGTGATTTAAATGGGAAACAGA
Source organism: Torreya grandis (assembly GCA_037957365.1). Taxonomy (NCBI): domain Eukaryota; kingdom Viridiplantae; phylum Streptophyta; class Pinopsida; order Cupressales; family Taxaceae; genus Torreya; species Torreya grandis. Next base: position 1,777,315 of record JARHVA010000213.1, on the reverse strand, counting down.
GAGGCAGAATGCTCTCATATTGGTAAAGGCCATAATCATAACATAAATAGGCTAAAAAATATGAGCCTCTTTCATGCTTTACATCCTTTGACCATTTTGTTTGTTATAGAAGTGTCATGTTCACCTTGTGTTAAGTGAGTTCAAAGTCCCTTGAAAGAGTATGAGGGGAAAAAGGTAAAATAAGTGAAAGTGTTTGGGTAGAATAACCTTTGAAGTGGGGACTATATGCCCTTACTGTAGATTACTCAAGAGCTATTATAGGCAAGCCCATGACTTAAATCTTTTTTTTTGTGTGTGTAAGCTGATCCATGCGATAAGCCTATAATGGGATTTTGTTTGTGTCAAGGTCATAGGAAGTAGATCAATACAAGAATCTATTTATTTATTTTTATTTCCCTTTGATAACAAATCTTGGCCTAGCCATCCTTCAAGGGAGTGGTCTAAGAATTTGTTTTTGAGTTTAAATAGTTGTCCTTTAAGGGAGATGTCTATTGATAGTAGCAAAGAGAAGTTACGTAGCTATTCTTCAAGGGAGAAATCTACATTGAGAATCATGACCTGAGAGATTATAACTTATCTACACATCCCATTTTATTTTTTTTATTTTTTATTTTTTACTTTTAGTCATGGACAAGACTATAGAGGCTTAAAATTTTTCCTCTTTGAGGACAAAACCATAGCACTTCATAAGTTAACTAAGTGTGTAAGAGTAAGGGTCAAGAGGAAAGGATATGAATGTAATATGGGTGCTCAAGGGATGAGCTCAAGTGAAACATGAAGTGAAGCGTTACTTGGTTAACAAAAGAATGGTCATAGGTGTAAGGAATTTAAAGGCCCAGGTTCTATCTTTCCTTCAAGAAAAGATAAGAGATAAGTTCCTGAGCCATACTTGTGATTTATGATGTAGGTTCAAAGCTAATTAGGAGTACACTTAACCCATTTCCTTTTCTCCATGTTCATCACATGTTAATTTTTTTAAAGATGTGATCTCCAATATTGAAATCTCACTCTTTGAGGTTTTTTTGTAAGCACATTTGATATGCTCTTGATAGATTTGGAGGTGATTGAGGGCTATGAGATGGTGCTCATCAAGAAAATCAAGTTGAGCCAAATGTTCTTGGTGAAAGTCATCATTAGTAAGTATGTATTTTAGAGAAATGTGAAGAGAAGGAATTTGAACCTCAAGAGGCAAAATAACCTCTATCCCATATACCAAGGAAAAAGGCATAGCACTTGTAGGGGTTTGAATGCTAGTTTGGTAAGCCCATAAAGAAAATGGGATGTGTGTGTGATAATCCTTGCCCATATCATTGACTACCTTCAGGAGAATTTTGGTCATTTTTTTGTTAGAATCCTCTACCTATCCATTTACTTGTGGATATTATAGTGATGAGAAGCTTAATTTGATTCCAAATGTATAATAAAGACTTTAAACAGGCTTATTTTTCAAATATTTACCGTTATCTATTATAATTTTATATGGGACACTAAAATGATAGATGATGTGATGGTTGATAAAGTCAACAATTTTATCAGCCTTAGTAGAGATGAGAGGAATGGCATCGACCCACTTGGTGAAGTATTTAGTGGTAGTAATGATAAAATAGTGACAAAGGAATGAATGAGGGTTAATCTCACCAATTAGATCCAAGCCCCATTGGGAGAAGGGATAGAAGTCTTTGGTGACTTGTAATGCATGACTTGGAACATGAAGGAGGTTAGCATGTTGTTTAAATTTGATGTAATGATGAACATAATCATCACAGTCTTGATGGAGTGTTGGTCGATAATATCTGAGTCAAAGGATATGTTTAGTAATTGCATGACCATTTAAATGTCCACCGTAAATCCCATCATGTACTTCCTTAATAGTGAAGGGAGTCTCAGTACTAGTTAGGCATCTAAAGAGGAGACCATGAAAAACTCGCTTGTAGAGAAGTTCCCCTAACATAGTATAACAAGTGGCATGTTTTATAAAGGCACATCTCCCATTATCGGAGAGATCAGAGGGGTACTAGAAAAGGAAAGATAATCTATGAGTTGCTTGTACCATAAGTCATGTGGGTTGGATGTTACATTTTTGATAAAAGGATGTTAGTTGATACATACGAGGGTAATGTTAAGTGATGCACAATGACATAGATTTTTAAGGAAGAGGGTGAAGAGGGTATGTGTGAAGTAAGTGATGTCATTGTGTCAGAAAACTTGTTTGTATATCAAAGAATAGTTTTTAAGAGATAAGATTCAAATGATCCCAATAGCGTATCTACCCGATATTTATACCCTTACAGAATTTCATTTTTGCATAGGTAAGAATCATTAACCTGATTAACCACTAGCTAATAATCACAAAAAATGGATATGGATTTGATACCTAAGAAGATATTCATTTGAAGGCCTAAGATCAAAGTCTCATATTCATCCATATTATTAGTACATTCAACATCTAGTTTAAATGACAAAGGCATAGGCTCACCATCTAGAGGAATAAGAATGACCCCTACACCCCCACTGTATTGGCATTTAGACCCATTAAATAACATCATCATTTGATAGGAGATGTAATCAATGAGTGTTATGATGGATTCATCAAGGAATTCAAGGTTTAAAGGTTGGTTATCAGGTAAAGGGGTAGAAACTAACTGGTTAATGATCATTTGCACCTTGATAGACTTTTTTTGAATAAACTCTAAGTCAAATTCAATAAGGACCATGAGCCACCAAGCTACATGTTGGTTATGATATGGCTTAGAATACATGTATTTGAGGGGATCAATATGGATGACCACGTAGGTTTTGTGATTTAGGAGATAATGGCAAAGCTTGGAGGCTAAAAATACTAATGTGAGGCAAAGATTTTTGGTATGGGTATATCGATTCTCATAATAAATAAGTGTGTGGCTTATGTAGTAAACTACCTATTCTCATAACACCCAGAGAATGGTCTATTACAGAGATGTAAAGGTAAAAAGGCTGATTTTCCTTAGGTAGAATAAGAATTGGTGGGGAAAGGAGATATTTCTTGAGTACATCAAAATCTTCCTAGTAATCTATATTCCAATGGAAGGAGACATATTTTTTGAGGAGATGGTGAAAGGGTTGGCAATGATCTGACAACTGAGAGATGAAGCGGTGGATTGAGTAAAGTTTATGGTGGATGAAGAAGTAGATTGAGTTGTTTGATATTAATAGGTGGAGGCATCTCTAGTATATCTCTAACCTTAGTAGGGTCAACTTCAATACCATGAATAGAAATGATAAATCCTAAATGCCTACCGAAAAAGACACCAAAGACACATTTCTTTGGGTTTAGTCAAATGTTATATTGGAAGAGATGAGTAAATATGATTTTAAGAATCATCAAGTGATCTTGGTGAAGTTTAGACTTTCCAAGTAAGTCATCCATATAATCTTTCATAATTTTGTGTAGGAGATCATGGAAGATGTAAGTCATAGCACGTTGGTAGGTGGTACCAGCATTCTTCAGACCAAAAGGCATGACCCGATAATAGAAATTCCCCCATGGGGTAATGAAGGTTGTCTTGTGTTGATACTCATGAGAAAATAGGATTTGATTATATCTAGAGAACCCATCCATAAGTTATAACATCTCATGATTGGTTGTTAGATCAACAAGTTAGTTGATACTATGCAATAGGAAGTTATCTTTTGGACAAGTGAGGTTTAAGTCATGGTAGTCAGTGAAAATGTGGATTCTTTTAATTGCTTTTATGATAGGAAAAATATTATAAATCCATTATGGGTAGTCAATTGTTTGGATAAAGACTATAGAAAGGAGGCATTAGAGCTCTTCTTTGACAAGGAGAGCAATATAAGGATGCATTGTGCAAAGCTTCTACTTAACAGGTTTAGCATCTTGATTGGTGATAATGTTATGGGTTATGATAGAGGGGTCAATACTATGCATGTCATGATAAGACCAAGTGAAGGATTTTCTATGGTTATTAATAAATGTTTCATAATCAACTTACTCATAGGAATCCAAAGATTGGTCAATCTTGAGGACATAGGGGTTATCGTGAGAGGGCAAAGTGATGTCAATGGTTGATTCATTTAACATAACTTATGTTTTGGATGGGAGTGAATGTTGGATATATGAATCATATGCACCCATGTATGTGAGAATAACATCATCATATTGACATTGGATAGTGTTAATAGTGGGAAAATCTTCATCAATTCTTTTAGGATGAATGAGAGGAAGGGACCTTATTTCATTACCCTAGTGATAGGTGAGAGGCCCCAAATGGATGTCATTTATTGGGAAAAAAAATTAGGAGGTATAGATAGATTTGATTTTGTAGGTGATAGTAGAGAAGAAGGTGGAGAAGGATAGGTTGGTTCTTCAATAATTGGTACATGGGAAGTTTTGGTGAGTCTAACTGGTTTGTCATAACCCACTCCATGCCTCTTTCTAGCATTTCAATGGTTTTTCTAGTGGTATATTCAATAGGAATATGGACACCTTGCTCATAACGACCCAAACCAAAACATTTTTAGGCACACCTATAAAGATAAGTGTGAGTGAATATAAGCTTGCTTAAGAAAGATAAATCATAGGTAAATGGTTATGGTGAAGAGGATAGATTCCTGACAATGGGATCCTGATCAATTCTTCAATATGTGAAATTAGTTTGAAGGCTAGGGGCCCCATAAGGGATGACCATCCTAATGTGGGGATCATAATTTGGGTGCATATGAAGCTTTCCATACTCTTGTGGAGTATAGAACATGTCAAGCATCAAAAAATGATATTCTCTTAGTGACAAACATTTAAAATTTTCTTCTATGGGATCCTTGTCAAGAATTTGTGTTGTCAATATATATGTAACCAAGATAGTGGAGCTTGTGGAAGCTTAAAAAGTATCATGCAGAGAAGATGACATATTTAATGGAATGAGAACATCATTGGGACTATAGTTCATGTTGCATGTTTTAAACAAAGGTGGGTCAGTGGGTATAACATGCACTTGCCCATCATGCTCAAACTTAACACAACAATGCAAAGTTGAGGGTACACATGCCATAGCACATATCCAAGGTCATCCAAATAGTATGTTATATTAGAAATCTCCTTTTACAACATAGAAGAGCTCAGTAATTTTGTGGGGACCTACATAAATATGTAAAACAATAGTGCCCATCGTAATAGTTATGGTATCATTAAAGGAGTAGAGCATCGTGTCGGTTTAAGACATGAAAATATCGAGAAGAGCTAGTTGTTTATAGGCATGGGTGGAAATAATATTAATACTAGCTCCCCCATCAATCATGACTCTCTTAACATGAGTTTGATCAATATATGTAGTAATAAAAAGGGCAGAATCTTGATCTTCAGGGTGTTGAAGTGGAATTTTTGAATTATTGAAGGAAATCAAGAAATGGAATTAAGAGAGCTAACTAAAGCTGTAAGAGGTTAGGGATCATCAAGTTGTACCTCAATTTATTACAAGGTACTAATAAAAGCTTGATGGTGTTCAGGTGATTTTTGGATTAAATAATACAAGGACATTTTGATAGGAGTTTGGTGAAGTTGTTTCACCATAAAACTTTGAATAACATTCAAAGATGTTGGCTTCAGGACCCCCAAGATGGAAATCTTGGGATTTAGAGGAGGAGTGTCTTTAGAAAATGGATGAGGCTAAAGAGCAGTGAGTTTTTCCTTACCTTTATCCTTTTGGTTTTGTAGCTATGTGGTCACATTAACTATGTTAATCTGGAATATAGGTGAAGGAGGTGGCAAAGGGGGTATGACAACATGTTTGGGTTTAAATTTAGGTGGAATAGTAGGAGGTATTGTGGATACTAGAGGTGGAATAATAGGAAGGTTAATGGGAGTATCATAAAAGAGAGTGTCAACATCAAAGTGTTACGAATGACTGTTATGAGAGCTTTACAACTCTCAATATCATGTCTAGGTGAATGATGATATAGACACACTTGTGTATCATTAAACCAAGATGGCTTTGGTCCAAGAAGACTATAAGGCTTAATGGGAGGAAGGTTTATTATAGAATATTAAAATAACTCACGTAGGAAAAAGCTTTGAGATCCTGCGAGTGTGTTCACATTTATTGTGGTAATAGGAGTGGACACCTTTTGTTTAGAAGTCACAGGGGTTATTTGGCATGGTGCCTTGTTTGGTGGTGGTGGATTTATGTGTTTTTCTGACACTTTATTGGTGTTAGGTATCATGGTGTCAAATGTGAAAGGCATACAAGGTGGCAAAGGTAGTAGTGGAGGTAACTTAGTCTTTTTTTTCACTTAGATCGATGATACTCCATCTAAAGTAGAGGGGTGTAGTCCTAAAATTGATGGTAAAGTTGAGGGTTGAAGAGGGAAGGATTGATGAGATCTAGGAAGCTTAATATTTTCTTGTAGTTTAAGATACAAAACTCCAACTTATGGTTGGGGAATTAGATCTCATTTCACCTATGGATGAATTAGATTAGAGATGGAGCATACACCTAAAGACCTGATCTGATTTAATGTGGCAAATGCCTATAAGGGAGGGTTTTGACATAGATGGATGAGATTCTGGTGATTTTGGTGAAGAATCTCTGGCTTTGTCAAATACATTGGGGTAAAGGGTAGTGAGAGGATTGGTAGTAAAATTTGACACTCATTATGTTGGATAAGGAGTTTTAAGTTGGTCCTAAAATGACACATGATCTAGTTTCATGGAGTCAAGAAATTTGAGACTTTTCACTAACCATAAGAAGGGTTTAGATTAAGTTGACATAGGCATTATGGTTGATTCTTTATAAGGCTAAGGTGATTGAGAAAGAGGGAAATTATTGGTCACTGCTACTTTGGTTCAAAGATGAGAAAGAACTGCAACAATGTCTTCTTCGATAGAGATAGGAGAAGAGACATGGTCTTCCATGGGTGGAGGAGAGGTAGGCAAAGACGGTTCCTCAATGGGGTAGAGCATAGGTATAATTTTTCCCTCAATATGTGGGTGAGGAATAGGTAAATTATGATCCTCCATAGGTAAAAGAAGTGGTAAGAGTGGTAGAATTGGAGTAGGCACAATAAGTCTCTCATCTAATGTAGGAGTAGATAACACTAACTCTTCTAGGTGCAAAGGTGGAGTGGATAGGATATTAATCTCTATTAATGGAGGAGAGGTAGTCAAAGAGGGTATAACACAACAATGATATTCCCCTCAACATGTGATTACAAAATGGGTAGGGTGTGGTCTTCAAGTGGTAAGAGAATAGGTAACATTAGTGTAAAATGAATTGGCAATACAGGCTCCTTTAATGGCAAAAGGAGTGGTAAGGGAGGATCTTCCTCATGTGAGAGTGGAATGGGTGAAATAGTCTCTTCTATCTAGGGAGGGAGAATGGGAAAAATAAATGCCATTGACTATGGGGGAGGAGTCGATAAAATGGGTGCCTCTTGTTGAGGGAGAGGTTGAATTAGAGGTAAAGAAAAGACCATATTAACTATATGGATATTATGATCAGATGAGTTAGTCATGGTCTGAACAATATTTTGATTAGGTGAATGATTAGGAAAAGGCTATTTGAACACATCCATATTTTTATTAGTGGGTGCATTAGGATTATCCAAGATGAGATTACCCCTATCAAGCATGTCTTGAATAATGTTCTTGAATGTTTTACAGTTATTAGAATTATGGCCTTTAACTTGATGGTAGCTACAAAACTCATCCTCCTTGTACCAAGTTGGAAAAGGATGGGATGGGTCAAACTATATAGGATGTTTGATTTGAGGAAGGTTTATGACACATTGTTGCAATAGTTTTTCAATAATGGAAGTATATGACTCCCCAATGTGAGTGTATTATCTTTGTTCATACCATTGTTGGAATTACTTGGTCAGATTTTGGGAAGTCAAGGAATTAGGTTGGTTTATGGTTGTGGAAGAAGCTGATTTAATAACCAGTGCATTGGCAAAGCCTTTAGATTTTTGGTTAGAAGAAGAAGTTTTAGAAGAAGAAGAGTCATTTGATTTGGAATTGGCATTTTTACTACACAACTTGACTCTACCTTTGTCTATATCCTGAATCTTGAGTTTCTGCACCATTATAAAGCCCTCAACAAATGTGCAAAAAGTTTATACTCATAGTGTGGATAAAATGTGCTTAGAACATGCCCTTAAGAAGAGCTCAATAAGCTCAGGTTGGGGTAAGGGGAAGGAGAGTTGATTGATCAAGCCTCTCTAATGAGCGACAAAATATGTGATAGAATCATCATCAAATTATCTAATAGAATAAAGGTCTATAATATAAACCTTTTTAGAAATGTTAATAGAGAAATGGTTTTGGAATATTTTTGTGAGTTGGGTAAATGAAAAAAGGGAGTGTTGAGTTATAGAGCTATACTAATCTAGGGCATCACTCAAAAGAGACATAGGGAAAGTACAAAGTAATAACACATCATCATGCCCTATTAAATAACAAGCATGTCTAAATGCTCACAAATGTTGTTGTGGGTCCTCTTTACTCTCAAAATGAGTAAATTTTGGGAGTTCCCATTGGCTTGGATAAGGGAGAATAGGCATATAAGGATGGATGGGTTTATTGTATATCTTATCATAAGATAACACATTCTTTGAACTCAAAATGGATTTCTCTAGATTAAACATCTTGTCCATCAACATCTTAATGAGTTCAGGAGGGGGATGAGTTTGGGAGATACCCCCTAAGTTATAGGAAACCTGATAGGAAGTAGAGGGATTATATGGCATAACTTGATGAGGTTATGTTGGTGCAACATAAGGATAATGAGTCATAGGCTGGAGGATGAAAAGAAAAGGGGATTATCCCATTGGGTTAGACACTATGCTTTGGTTGGATGTTGTTATTATAGGTTGGGTTATTAGCATGGTTAGATTAGATGAAGGGTGATTTGTAACTTGGGTAATTATAAGTGCAAGAGTAGATGGAATAGCTACCACCAAATTTTGAAATAGGTTGAGACTTGACTGAACTGCTTGTGGTTGTGAAATTAGGGAAGTTACACCAGGGTTTAGGTGGGATTGGGTAGCTAGAAATGATAAACTTTGGACATTATTTATGGTTGGGTTACTTGTTGATGTGGTGGTTTGAGTAACCATGGGGAAAGTAGTGAAGATAGTTGAAACTGAAGTTGTCTCCATTAGAGAGGTTGGCATACCATAGAGTGGGTCACCCAAATAATTGTGGGTTTGGCTCATGGTAAGGTAATGTTGAACGGTTGCCACATTGCGATCAAATTTTTTTAAAAAATCCTAATCCCCTTCAGGCACAATGGGAATTTGGTTGGGGCTGGGAGTATGTTTTATATCTAAAGTATGTTCCATGATAGAATCAACAATAATAGGAGAAGGTGGAAGTGGTTTCTAGCTTGCGTAATCGACAAGAATTTTGGCTTGGGATCATGTTAATACCATGCAAAAAGAAGTAAAAACAATCTTAATACTCTATATTAGTGACAAAATAAGGAAAAACTAGGTTTGGGTGTAGGTAAATAGGTTATTTTAGCTTGTTATTTTGAGCAAATTAAAATTACATAGTCACCAACATCGGTCACTTGACCGATGTCGGTAGTAAAATTTTGTCGATGTTGGTGGGATTAATTGATGTCGGTAGGCTAAATTTTGCTGATGTTAGTATAATTAATTGATGTCAGTCACTATGATATCCTAAGAGATGGAAAATCTAATGTTTTAGAAACCCAGAGGTAGAATCTAGGTAAAATAGAGGATGCAAGAGGTCTGTGTAAGAAGAAATAACACTCAAAAAACTTGATATAACATGTTATACAAACTGAGTATTACAAATAGTGTTTATTTTGTGAATCAATGGAAAAATGTCCTTACCAACTCCAAAATACAAAAGGCAATAAAAAAGTAGAAAATAACATACAACCACTAATTATTAACTCCTAGAGATTAATTTTAGTCTTGTGTTGTCTTATGCCTTAATCAGATAGTGAGAAGAGAATTTGGTTAGCGAAGGTAATATGAAGCAATTTAGATCTAGTTTCAAGTTCATTTTAGTGCTCAAGAGAAAATTTATGTTAGACCAGGTACATGTCTTGTTATAGGATCTTTCTCCTCACACTTCATGGACCTGAAGCCAAGCCAAGCTGCTTATCTAAAATATACCTTCTGCCTAGAGTTTATACTCCACCAGAGAACGGAGTGGGTTCTCCCCTTGGTGGTGAAATCTAAGTAAGATAGCTTGGTAGGGTAAGGTGATCCACCAGGTGATGAAATCTTGATGGGCCTTGTCTCAAGTGAGTTTAAATGTTTGTCTTTGTGAGTGTGATCTAGTTGTGTAACATAGGTACACTATAATTCATTCATAATGCTTGTAATTAACTAGGTGAGCTAATATGCAATAAGCAAACAATGAAGTGCAGTAAGTTTTAAACCCAAATTTAAATGTTTAGATTCAAATGAAAACAAAGATAAAATAGGATTAGAGAATGAAATTCACTATCTTAATGTGCATGTAAGAAATAAATAATGAAGAGATTATTTTAACTTGTAATAAAAATGATAAATTACTTTTAGAGGCAAAAAGAAAAGAAGAGTGGCAAGGAAGAAGAAATTTGAGTTTATTGCCCTTAAATAGAAAATAATTTTTTTGATTTTTGATTTGAGGGAGACAAAAATGAGAAAGTGCAAGAAATGAAATTTTCACTATAATGCACCTATATGAATGCTTAAAATAAGAAATGAACCCAAGGAAAATTCTAGGGTCCCATCGGGCGTGCTAGAAATGTTTCACTAAAATTGTGTATAGTTCAAGTCTAAAGAGAAATAGAGAAGGATAGGTATAAGTGATTAGAATGAACCTAAATTGGCTTGTGTGCCACATCCAGATGTCGTGAGCACTCCTCTTTGGTTGGGGAGGACTACCTACAAGTAAGAAAGCACTACCACAAGATGTCTATTAGTAGATATATGAGTGGGATACCAAGCTACGCACTTGTTCCAAGAAGTGTCAAACTTCCTTAGAGATGACTGTCCACTTTTGAGAGACAAAAGAGTAATAAATAACTAAGAGATCAAAAAAGAGAGTAAAAGAGAGATTATGTTACTGTTATTCACAACCTAAGTGTAGTAGAGAGTAACAGAGTGTAGGTCACATATTCAATTTGTATTTGGGAAGTTGTTTGGGTAGGTTTTAGAAGGGTTACTAGAAATCCACATTTGTCGATCTCAGTTAGGCTACCGAGGTCAGTGAGAAAGTGTAACCGATATCGGTTAGGCTACCAATGTCGGTAGGGACAATAATTTCCTAGGGGCTTGCAAAAGGCTTTTATGGGTCTAGAAAATGGTTTTGGTCAGGTCTGAAAGGTTGGGGAGAGTTTTGAGAGAGAGAGTATTGTTTGGATAGATCTAGTCAAAGGTTTGGTGTGTTGGACTAAGGGGAAACAGGTGGGGATGCTTATAACTCCCTTAGGGGGGTTCGATCAAGGATGTGTAAAATAATAAACAATAGATATAAAGTGATTGTAAAGTAATTGCTTAAAGACTTATAGAATAAGTGATGTACTTAACTACATAGGTGATTGAACAATAAGTGTTGAATGGGTGGCTCCTATCAAGATTGTTGAACCAATGCCTTGACTAGATAAAATAAGCATGTGTTGTTAGTTTTCTAAATCTTGGTTCCTAATCTGGATTGACTTGTTTAAGGTAATAGTGATCCAAAATGTGGAAAGTTTGATGCTAAAAGCCTGTATACAAATAGAAATGTTTTTTTAAAATTTCTACTGACCTGAACATTAGTTTGGAGTTTGGATTAAATAACTGACGTCAATGATCCCGTCAATGTCAGCCATGGATTGACCAGTGTCGGTGACATGAGCATAGGTAAAATTACAATTTTTAGTCTATTTTCTATTGTTTCTCATGCCAAGTGTGGTATCCATTAGGAAACAATAGAAATGGGAGGTTAAGAAGGATGTATTTGGTTAGGATTTTTTTTTTGAGGTGAGAATAAGTCATGGGTAGTTAGGATAAGGGGACTAAGTCTGGAGGTGACTTAGAGGGTAAGAATTAGTCTTAGGATGAGGTGGCTAGGTAAGGTGGCATAAGTGGTTTTTAATTAACTTAATTACATATTTTAAATTAATTAAATATGTGAGGGGTAAAAACATGGGTTAGGGAGGCTAATTATTATTATTGAAAAAGGGCTCAAGGGGGTTTTGACATAGGGAATTACGCATGTGTGATGTAATTTTGGTGTCTATATTAAAAATCCCCACTATTAGTAGTAGATGCAATGAAGAGTAGTTCACCCTAAAATAGTGAGTTTGTCCACCAAGTACCTGATGGATCTTCAATCAAGGTGTAATTCTTACAAAAGGAATGATTCTCATACTATGAGGTAGATAGGCCAACTGATCTAAGCCAAGATAGTGCACTAGAAGCATAAGCGAAGAAGGTCTACAGAATCCTCTATAACTATGGAATAGACTAGCCAACATCTGATGTATCCTAGATCAGTAGACCAATTCATTGTAATTTTTAAATTAGACCAAAGGTAGGTGGATCAAGAACTAACTCTTGAATAGCTAGAAGGTGACATGCAGATGGTGGTGTGTCTAATTCATTTCTATAGTCATCTATAGAAGAAGAGTTGTCAATGTCAGAAAAAATCTTAGGCTCAGAAGTGTCAATAGGTACAAGTGAGTTTGAAGAGGAATCTCAATAATATGAAGGGGAGTTAGGAGCAAAGTGTAAGAAGCTATATAGTTGAGTCTGATGATCAACCATTCCCATAGAAAAAATAGTATCATTGTGAAACTCTCTTATGTACACTTAATCTAGAGTGAATTCAACTCATATGACCAAACCAAGGTGAGTGATCTAGTAGCCTAATAGAAGATTAGTTAAGAGTGAGGGCATCTTAAAACATTATTGAATGTTTCACCACTCACTTCAATGGACCCTCTCTCAAGAAAATTTGTATAAGTGTTGTCACCCATTTGTATAGAGGAAATGCCACATGGTTCCAAGGAATTGAACTCAACTTGTGAAGAGGGCATGTGATGTGAAGCACTAGAGTCAATGACCCATGTAGGAGGAGTTTGAGGCACAACTACAACTAAGGCTTTATCCTTTTATTTACCCTTGTTATTCTCTTTTTCTTTTTCTTTTCTAGAGTCATTTAACTTAGTGGATTAATGAGTTGATGAAGATGGTTTGATAGAATCTAGAACACATATGTTATTCTTAATAAGAAGGCTAGTAAGGTGGTCAATTTTTTTTTCAAACATTTACTATCATCGTGCTTACCTGAGCAATGCCCACATTTGATCTAATCTTTTTTGGGATTATGACTAGAAGAAGAGGTCACATTGTTTGATTTGGAGTGGAAATATTTTCACCCTTCTCAACATTTTTCTTTCTCTATTGTTAGAAGCCTTATCTTTCTCAGCAAGCAGTGCACGAGATTTAGATGACTTCACTGTGCCCATCTATATCAATTTATCTTGCTCTAGAATCAAGTCAAAAACAAATTTATATAAAGAAGGCATCTTCCATGTGGTGTCAAGAGCACTCTTAGTGGCATGGAAAGTGGACACAAATACAAAATATTCAGGATATAGTGTAGAGAGTATTGACAAAACAAGTTATTCATCTTTCTTGTCAATTCCACATGCTTTCAACTATAATATCAAAAGTCTGAACTTGGTGAAGAAGTCTTAAAGATTTTCAAAGTCATTTGGGCTCAATCTAATGAGCCCATTTTTAAGCTCATGTCCTCTCATCACATCCTAAATTCCAAAGAGCTTGGTGAGTTGGGCCCACACTTCAATAGGTGTTTTGGTAGATTTGATGTGAAAGAGTAGATCTAGGGAGATGGAAAGACACAGTAGTCCATAGAATTTGTTACAATAGTTAAACCATTTGATTTTTTCTCTAGCATCAGTAGGTTCAGTCTCATTATCCATTATGATTTGATGGTAACCCTTGGATTACAAGATGATTTCCATTCTAGGTTTCCATTCATGATAATTAAATAGTGTAAGCAAACTAATAGATAGTGAATCCATAGTGCAGAAGTAAGGATTATGTAGTGGACCCCCATAAACATTTCAAATACAAGCACACTCATATAGACATTAGATTTAACCAAAAAATGTCTTGAGTAATAGTTGTGTAAGTACAAGGAACTAGAGGGATATCAGATTCAACTAATAATGCATCTAAGAGAAAGTATAATATGGATGAAGTGAGCTATAAGCCATTATAATATTAAAAGTAGACGTCATAAAAACTAAAAAAATATCACTAATGCATATATCTTTAAAAACTATGCACTTTCAAAAAAATGACATCCAAAATGAAACTATGGATTGAAAGTTATTACACTTACAAGTTCTTACTCCCACATATTCCTGGACACTTTCCAAAAATGATTTTTTATTTCACATTTCAATATAAAAATAGAAAAAAAATTAATCTATTTTTTCATTACCTTTCACTTAAAATTTGATGCCCTTTTAAACATCACATAGAGTTCTAGAGCTTGTTTACTCAAACTTTCCAACCTACTTTACTTGCTCAAGGTTTTAAAATTTCATTAATTGATCAGAGTTGCAAAGGAGCTTTAATTTCCTAGGGTTTTGAACATGATTTACTTGCTCAAGATTTTGAGGAACTTCAACTCAAGTTTTTGAACAACTTCTACTTCAAGGTTTCAAACAACTACAACTCAAGTTTTCCAGCAGCTGCTACTTTAGGGTTTTCATCGACTTCTACTTTAGAGTTTTAAACAATTACAACTTGAGTTTTCTAATAGTTGCTACTTTAGGCTTTCAAACAACTACAACTCAATTTTTTGAATAGTTTCTACTTCAGGCTTTCGAACAACTGTAACTAATTTACATGCAAGTAGTCAAGAGTCAAAATTCTGATGACTTCTTACTTGTTGGGGTTGTAAATTTCAATTACTTCTAAGTTGTCAGTGTTGTGAAGTTTTATTACTTCCAATTTACCAAATTTGAGAAGTCTAATTGCTTAAGTCACTAGATTTGTGGGTTTTGCAAGCTCTTCTACTCTTCCGTACAAACATCTATTAGTAAGAAGAAAATTTGATTTCTAAAAAAATATGTGAACTTTCTCAAAAAACTAAGAGAGACTCATTTTATATCTCAAAAAACCCACTAAAAATATGTAGGTGGATTTTTCATCAATGGCCTTTTGACATGAGTTTTGAGGTAGAGAAGAATCACGCCTCTAAGGTTAAAAAAGCAACCATAAATCCATGAACTTTTTTAAAAATCTAAAAGAGACCCATTTGAGATCTCAAAAAACCCACAAGTAATATGCAACTAGATTTTTGATCTGAGTTTGTTTGACATGAGTTTTTGAGGTAGATAAAAATCATGCCTCCAAGGTCAAAAATGTGGTTATACAAAAGAGAAACTAGTAATGGCAAATGTAGGAGGATCATGCCAAAGGAGATATATACATGAGGATATCAAGAAAGCTCTAATACCATTTTAGAGTTTTCCAAGTTCTCTGAATAGCGAGCATGTAGTAATGTCAAATTCTTGTAGAGGTAAAATGAGAACTCTAAAAACAAGAAAATTCCATGAAAGAAATGTTTGCATTAACCAACTAAGAATAAGAAGAAAGTACATATAGGGTGAAATTAGGTCACCAAAAAGGTAAAACTCTAATTCAAAATTAGAACCCACTTGAAGGTAAATGACCCCTAATGACTTAATTAAATAACCTAAGTAAGTTGAAAAGATGTGTAGGTAAAACCACTAGGTGGGAAAATGCCTACACTAACATTTGTGAGCCTAGTATCGGTTGTTTCCCAAATATATTTTAGATTGTATCTAAAACTACCGGTGAACTTGATTTCTATGGTGACTTGTCTTCTTTTGATGAGGTTTGTGATTTAGAGATGCCTTCGATATCCTCCAAAATCCTAACTATTTGCTCAATAATAAGAGGATTTTTCTCCACTATTAATAATGATCAAATACTTTGTCTCTATTATTTTGAAAATTTTCTTCCAACCATTGTACGAATGATTTTTAATGACTTTCTTAGGTTCTCTTGAACTTTACTAGTAATTTCTTCCTACATTCTACTACCTTTTACTTTTGAATTTTAACTACTTTGATCTAGAAAAAGAGTGGGCTTGGGGGGCATGCACTTGTTAAGTTAATGAGAGGGACATTTATCGAGTGCGTCTTAGTGGTTTAAACCTATGTTGTATCTATGATGGTGTGACCTTATTGTGTCTAAACTATGGCTTTCTTCCTTGTTGAGATGTGAAATCTCTTTTATTTGTTCTAATTCTATTCTATCTTCTTTCTTCTCCTCTTGTCCACTATTTACATCACTACTTCACACTTCTATCACACTTGTCCTAAGATCTTCACTTACCTTCTCTTCTTCTCAATCTTACACTTTATCATTTTCCTTATCTTTCTCATCAATTTTTTGACTACTCCTACTCTTGTTCATAGCTATCTTAGAATCTATTAGCCTATTCCATATGGTCTATTATCACAGGGTTCATTCTAGTTTTGAAATCTTATTTTGATTTGGTTTATTATAATCTACCATTCTCCCTTCAGGTTTAAGTTATACCTCTATAGATTTTCCTTATTCACCTTTCCATTGCACATATCCCCATGGTGCTTGAAGCAACTTATTTCATATTAGCAAGAGTGGGCACCATGGTATTTTGTATAGCCAACATTTTTAGCAATGTCAGTAGTTGCTAATTTTTTTTTCCTTTGATTCCTCTCAAAAACATGTCCTTCACTATGTCAAAGGATAAGTATCCTTATATTATGAACTTAGTGATATATCCATCAATAGTGGCATCTATCCAATGATCAATCACACAAGTCCAATTTATCTATAGATTCTACAATTGTTATATCTTCCCCTCAATCCATGAAATGGTGTCAATTAATCATGGCCAAAAACATGGGTATTCAAATTGAGCCAACCAATCAGCTACCAGGCCCAATAATTTGCACCAAAAAATCTCATAACTTTTACCATAAATATGTTATTGTATAATCTCTCTTGGAGTACACCTAATTCTTAGGCCTTCTCTATCTATGAATCTAGTGATTTTATGGTCCAACCAACTCTCCACCTCTCTTTTGGTTGGTAACCATCATAACATATTCTTGACTAACAACATCCATGCTCATTATACCATTATTAATAGAGGTTCCTAGGTTTTTACTATAACATGCTAATTACAAGGATAGAGTGTGAAAAGTTAAATCAAAATATTATAAGATAGTTTAATCAAGACTTTGAAACATATGCAAGGTTTATCATAGAGAAATACACTTGATGAATAACTCAACATATGATGTAAATTACTTATAGATATATAAAAAAATAAACATCAGAGAAAAATAATAAGGGAAACATTCATAATAACATATAAAACTCTACAATTATACCATAAAAGAGTACAAATGCTTAACATTCATAATAAAGGATCTAGTACCATGGATTACAACAAGGAAGCCTCCATAAATCAAGGTCCAATTCTATCAATTTTTTGTGTGAAAACTCTCAGATCAAAATAATAATCATTATTCTTTTTACTCACACACTCATCAACCCTTCTATTGCATTATTTACAAATACATATAGGAATTATTTCCTATGGTTATAACTTACAGATTTACCAAATTAATAATAGTTCTCCATATCGCATTCAATTGATTCATAACTAACATAAAGATTCTCATAACAACTCCTAACATCCTACAAACAAAATATAGCTATATTTCCCTTAGAACATTCTTGTACATACACATAGTTTTACATTTAACTTTTGCCACTAACACTTACATTTACAAAAGATAAGTTAGTGATACTTACCTTGAAGATCAACCTGTCGAGACTCAATTTTTCCCTTAGCCAAAGGTGTTTTGCAAGAGATTGTTTTGATTTTTAAGGATCACTAAGATAAGCCTAAATATCCAAGACTTTTCCACAAGACAATATCATCCTCTAAGTATAAACCTTAATAAATAACTCCTCAAGTAGAATGGTGGAAGAGCAAATTATAAAGAATAAAAAATGAATAATCAACTTTTTTCTCTTTCTAATAAATGGTGAAATGAATGTGTATATATAGATAAATCTAACCCTAAATCTTTTTGAAAGTTTAGCCGATAAGGTTGGTCCAATTTGAATATGTATCATTATTTGATAAAATAAAATTAGGTCTTGGTCTAGGTTAGTCAGAGCCAATATAAACCCATAATGTGCTTTTGACAAATTAAATGCAAGGTCAACCCAAGCTGATAATGTACTGTAAACCATCAAAAAGGGTTTTAGGCTTAAGAAGGGGCTAAGTAAGGTGGTTAATTACTTGGAGGAATGTGTAAGATAGGAAGAAAGGCTAAGGGAAGTACATAAGAGAAGGTTGTGTATATACCAAGTGGTCATATAGGGGACAACAATCCTATGAAGTACCAATGGTCTACCCACCCCTTTCCTGGTGTATCCTTTAAGGCATGAACATAGATAGATTGAGACTCGATAGGTTACTTTAAGAGAGAAAGCATAATTAATTGATAAAGTTTGAAAATATTATGTATATATATATGCACCACTCTAAACTCATCACATGTCACTCAGGTGTAACATGGGATGGTGCTTTGAGAAAAGAACATAGTAACACACAATACTTAAGATAAATAAATTACAATATTTTAAAGCATAAAATAACTTAAAGTAAATGAATGAAATGAAATAACTAAAAATAAAAGTAATGTATTCATTCTTTGACTTACCTTTATCATGAAATGGTTGCATCCTGTGTTTTTAGTTTTAATTATGGAGGGCATAGAGACTAATTTGGATAAACCCAAGGATATAAAATCAAAGAGAAAAAATAAAAAAATACATGAAAGCCAAGATAACTGACATATTATTGGCATGACATATTTGTAATTTATTAAGTGATGAAGAGAAACACTAAATCTTCTCACACTATGCTTGTTTCAAAATCCACTTCCTTAAGTAATGCTCATTAGATCAATCCTTTATGTAGTGGTGATGAGATTCACCTGGTTCTCTTATACCTTTATCAATGATTTGGTATTGTTTAATAGGGTATTAGTATGCAATTCAATACATTCATAACTTTTTTTGAGTAATAAATTACTCTTTTGGTAATTGTGCATGTCTTTCACTATAACCCTTGTAGCCCTTTCCTTTGTGTTTCTTCAATGGTATGGAAGTGTACAAACAAAATTCCTCCAGCTTATCCCAGATTAAGATACCCTATATTTAATTTTATTTATGCATAAAATTTTAGGCTTTGATTCTTCTTCTAACTTCCTTTTTTGACCCCTTCTAGGCCTCTGTTAGGCCAAATTAGGTCTCTCTTACCTATAAACATACATAGGTACCTGAATCACATATGAAAAAACCCCCTTTTCCTTAATAAACACTATAATCTATTTTAACACCTTAAAAACTCACTACACACCAAATCCCAAGCAATTTTTATTGTTGAAACTATTTATATCCTCAAAACTCTACTCCTAGGGTTAGTAGGGACTGCATCGACCCAAAAATCATCAAATAGATCAAACTCACTTTATATGAGGTGTAAAAAGGTATTATAAACTTATTAATCTCTACAATAAGTCTATCCTATCCAAATAAATTTCAAGGCTCATTGGTTCCTCTATTCAACATTTCAATCAAGCTTTTCTTCAATCTATGCACTCATAATTTGTAATTGTATAGTCTATAGGGTATTTGATCTCTGTCTTAAAATATTGGATTAGTAATAGTGAATTTTCACCTCTATACCATGAAAATGAAAACTAAAATAGTCCTATAAACCTATTCCATCTGTCAATCACCAATTCTTGAGCCTCTATTTTGACCCTTCTATCAAATTTCTCCTTTGATAGGGTATGCAACACTACTAGTTACAGGTCTAGGCACCTTTAAGAAAGGTATGATGACTTAAAAATCATAAGGGATTGAAAATAACCCTAAAATAATTGAAATGAAAATTAATACTAATCATTTTCACATGATCCATTCCATTCCACGCTATCCTTCACACAAGGAAATATATTCAAACAACAAGCTATCAAAACAGGGGTGTATTCAAGAATATGTTTGAACAACCAATGATTTGATCACTATTTATTCAAATACTAATTATCAATAACAATAATCAATCCCCTTAAATTACATTATAAAACTATTACCAATCTCATTATTTAACAACAAAACATACATAATCAGCAACATAAATAATTATTCTAAGATAGGGTATTTAAATCTGTAACAACCTTTCTATAGATTATATGTTCCAATCAACCTAAAACTCTAAAAAAAACTCCAATATACTTACCAAGCATGTTATTTATGAGTACATAATTTTCATATAAGCTTCACCATCCATTCTAGACTCAACTCATCCAACACCATTATATTCATATGAAGCTTTGACAAAATGACTTGCACAGTCTAGATCTTATCTTGGCAGACTTTCATTTCTCCCTATTGTCTAACCTATTTCTCCATCTCTCCCTTCCTATAGATAAAAAAACACTATATCTCCTTTATATAAGTTTAAAAACTCTTAAAATAAGATCTATAATGGTTTTTTGAATCAAGAAACCCTCAATACCCTCAAGACCCATGTAGGGTGTTGAACAACATGACTACCACCTCACTCTTATAATTGACTTATTGACTCTAACCAACTTGGAACATTTAAAGAGACCTTATAGGTCTATTTACAACATTATTCATCACTTATATATCATCAATACTCACTTAGACTACCTAGAACACCTTATAAATTTGAAAATCCTTTTTGACGGGAAAACTAAATTTCAATTCAAATTCAAATTTTGACCCACAAACATGACTCTTACCAGCTTGAAATAACACTTGAAATAAAAGTGGGTTAATTTGAGGATGCCCCTACATCATTAAGCTGGGGTGACAAATGCTAAGTTAGGACCAAATGACCGAGTCAAATTTTTAGAGTAAATTGGGTAACTAAAAATACAAGGCTACTAACTGACTGAAAAAATCAAATAAGTAAACCTCAAGTAAGAAATACAAAAAAAACCAAGTTAAAATAAGGATATAAGTAAAGATGGAAATCAAATATCAATTTGAAATTAGTAATAATCCTTACTTAAACAAATATGGGACAAGTAATGGTAAAAAAACATTGATGAGTGAGTAGTAACAATCCTTAATCATTAATGGGAAAGTGCATAAAAGGGAAAACAACATTGGTGAGTGAGAAGTAATAATCCAACCTCAGTCAATAATGGAAAAAGTACTAAAACATAGAAACATATGTATTTGTCTAAAAAAAGGAAAGTAAAACAAAAGTATAGAAATAAACATAGTTGTCTAAAAAAAGGAGGTACAATAATGGAAAATTTGCAAATAAAACCAAGGCAATTCTATAAATGTAAAGAAATGATGTAAATAAGATAATCCATAGTGACTCAAGCATATTATTTTATTATAAGGATAGGAAACAACTGAAACAAAGTAGTGCTAACATGTTTTAAGATGTGAAGAAGAAGGAATATAGAAGTGGGAAAATAGATTTAGAATCAAACTTTCCTATCAAGGGGGGAATGAAATGGGTGGTTGGAAAAGTGAAGGAAAAAGTAAGGTATATAATCTCTTTATTAAAGTCAAGACACTTAAATTAAGTTTTTAAAAACAAGAGAACTATCGGCATTAAGGACTCAAAATATCTTTTCCTAACTCCATAAAATTAGGTCATAAAATGTAGTATAAATATCATCCCATGAAGGCTATATGCATCGAAAGTAAAATGGACCTAATTTTCCACATTTTCCCTATTCCTCAAGACCCTTTATAGATTCATCAGTCTACTATGAAGATTGGGTACTTGTGTGAGAAATTAGGTAGCACCATAGATTATTTTGAATTCTCCTATCTCAGTCTACTAACGTACTGCACCTTACTAGACCTCAACTCTATTATGAGGTCAACTATGGAGTTTGAGCTTCAATTAGGGTTAGGAAATGTGTTATAAATCACATATTTAGGTATGATTTTGAATTTGTATGTTTCCTTTTAATTATTTCCTTTTGTTTAAATAATTTGACTTTTAACTTTTGATGGCTTTTTCTATTCATCCTCCATACAAATTTAGAGAACCAAACATAGGTGATAAAAATGACTATCATTTGAAAACTTATTACTTGTTTTCTAAGAAAGGAAAATTTGAGAGAATGGTGTCTAAGAGTCTTGTTAATTCATATGAAATAAAATTTATATCTTGACTTCAACCTTATGTTATCCAAAGTGGAATGGAAGGAGAGGAAATCAAGGAAATGAACATGAAACAACTTGAATTAATTCAAATTACAAAAAAATGAAAAAGGTGGAAAAGGGATACAATGACAAGAAAGTGTGATTCTTAATCATAATAATGTTGTAAGTGTAGGTAAACATGATAACATAGTTGTTTATGCAAGTTTTAACTACAAAAAAAATAAAACCCAAAGTTGAGAATATGGGATCACAAACTTGTAACCATTTCTTAACATTGTAGAAAAGGAACACTTGGTGGAACAAAATGTGGTTTGAAATAAAATGATGATTTTATGAGGAGATCCTAGTCTTATCCATGGTCTTATACTACAACTAATAAAAGAGAAACCCATGAAGGTGTAATAAGGGAAAAACTGGTATTTGTGAGGAAGGCCTAGTCCTATCCATGGTATTACATTGCAACTCACAAAAGAGAAACCCAAGAGGGTGAACAAAGCATGTGAAAAAAAAAATGGGAAAATTTTTATTTTGTGAGGAAGGCCTAGTCCTATCCATGGTCTTACACTGTAACTTACAAAGGAAAACCCCAAGAGGGTAAAAAATTTATTAAAAGATAACAAATTAATAAAACAAAAAAGAATTCATTAGGAAGATTGAGTCATATTTTTGGTATTATAATGCAACTCATGAGAAAAAAAAAACTAAAGAACCAAAATAAGGAACTAAGATTTGTGGAAAAAGGAAACTATTATAGAGGATGAGATCCGTGTAAAAATATTAATTTTTTTTGTAGGATAACATATATAAATATGATAATAAGAGAGATATATAAAAAAAATATCTATTTAAAAATTGTGCATTATTGAGCTCTTTGAAAACAAGGCCTTCATTAGTTTGGAGGCAATATATACTAGGACCAAGAATATCTTTGACTAAATAAGGGCCCCGCTATTTTTGTGTGTATTTACCTTATTTATCATGGGTAGAGTATAATTTAAGGACTAGATCACCAACATTGAAAGTGTATACTTTAATGCTCTTGTTATATTACTTAGAGTTATAAGCCTTGTATTGATTATTATATTGAAGACTAGCTAGATGGTGTTCTTCAAGAAGATCAAGAGCATGAATGCAACATTCATGTAATTATTCATCAAACATGATATCATGAAGAGATATACATGAGGAGAGAAACTCAACTTATAATGGTAAGATAGGCTTGGAACCATAGACTAGTGAGAACAATGTTACCCTAATGGTAGTACATATGCTAATGCAATAGGCCCAAAGTATAGGATATAAATGAAGATTCAAATGTGTTTAGGTTTAATGGATGGTATTTTTAAGGATTTTGTTAGTTGCCTCAGCTTGGCCATTTCATTGTGGATGATAAGGTGTGGAAAATTTGTGGGATATTTTTAGTTTAGTTCATAACTACTTCACATCCATGTTCTTGAAAATTACCACCATTGTTAGAGATGATAATATTGGGATCATTAAAATGATAAATGATTTGGTTAAGGATAAAATTATAAATATTACTTCTCATGACATTGATAAGAGGCATCACTTCTACCCATTTGGTAAAATATTTAGTAACCATGATGATTAAAAACATGCCCATCCTATGATTTAGGTAGGTTGCCAATGAGATCTAATCCCCACATGGAAATTGGGCAAGGAGATTTCATAGTTTATAGATCAAATAGTAGTGAATTAATTAAATCATCATGGATCTAGAAAGGATTACACATTTTAGCAAAATTTATAGAATCCTTTTTGAAAGTACACCAAAAGTATCCCATACATAGGCATTCTCATGTTGTAGTGTGTGTATTATAATGACCACCATAATTTACCCCGTGTGCTTGTTCAATAAGAAGAGGGACCTCTTATTTAATTACACAGTAGATTTGGGTACCTTTTTAATTATGATAATAAGAGGTTTTATATCAAAATACATATTTGAAGGCTTATTTTCAAATTCATTTCTTTTTGCAAGAATTTATGTCTAGAGAATAAGTTTGATATTCGAGGAATTGGATA
Source organism: Torreya grandis (assembly GCA_037957365.1). Taxonomy (NCBI): domain Eukaryota; kingdom Viridiplantae; phylum Streptophyta; class Pinopsida; order Cupressales; family Taxaceae; genus Torreya; species Torreya grandis. The sequence goes on along the minus strand of JARHVA010000213.1, from coordinate 1,752,964 downwards.
ATGTCCTTATACCACGGGCTCTATCAAATGGTGGTAACCTCAATATGATAGATAAGTGACTATTTTGGTTGGATAGAAGATGGGGATTTTCTTATTTGAACAAGTAATTAGGAATCATTGAAACTTAATACAGACAAAATAAGGATGATGAAGAAGCAAGAGAATCAATGATAGAGTTTTGATATCTTGGAATGAAATCGATGGTAAAAGACATGAATTATTTAGTGAGGGTAGGGGCCATTTGATGATAAGTGATAATATTTTAACTTTTACATTGATAATCACCATTAAATTAATGGTAAATGAGTTGGGATTCACCCAAAACATGTAGATATGTAATATCTAAGTCAAGTGTCACTTTCATGCCTAAGATAAGTTCATCATATTTTGTCATGTTATTATTGACATCAAAAGTAATATTGAATACCAAAGGAATAATTTATCCATGAGGACTAGTTAGAATACAACCTGCCCTAGCTCTTTGAAGGCATTTAGTGCCATCAAAATTAAGGGTCCAGATATCTTCATGTAAATTAATGTTGATTTCAATAATTTATTTGATAACTAGTTTAGATTTATTAGTATCGATAATGACATATGTGTCTTCTTGATTAATTACTTCTAAGTTAGTAGTGAAGTTATGGAAGTAATATTTAAGAGAGATAGTCTAATTGAGAACTTAATTATATATAATGTTATCGTCAGGGAAACTATCTTGAAGATGATTGATAGTAGATTGCTTAGCATTTATGAAATGAAAAAGATTTTTTTTGGGAAGATCATTATGTTGGAATTATTTAACTAAAGTATTGACTAAATCATTGAGTTTCCATATAGAATGTTGGGAAAGTTGGTTATACCATTATAATACATCACTAGTGAATTTTTTAACTAAAATTTTAGTTGTGTCAAAAGTATTAGTTTGGATTCACTCTTTATAAATATTATCGAATGCCTTAAGATAAGATGCAAGGTCTTTAGTCTCATCATATTTAATATTTAGATATATACTACCAATATCAATAGCAATAATTAAAGGGGATAAAGGCTCATTTTAAATGTGTTGAAGCATCTTATTATGCATGATATATTCGTGAATTACATTTACCATGGCATCTCTAAGAGGTGGAGGGATAAAATTTTGATTATTTTGGAGGAGAAGAATGGGAGACTGATTAGCCATGTTGATAAAATAATTTTGTAGTTGCATCATTTGGGAGGTGTTATATGTTTTAATTATGTTCATTTTTTACACTATTTGTGAGAGAATTTGAGTTGTATTATTTGGTGGGTTGGTGTTGGTAGGAGGATTCCTTGAATTGGTATTAATGGGAGGGTTTTTCGGTGGTAAATTTCCTATGGGCTTATTGTATATGCTTGTATCAATCGCCCCCACATTATGGTGAGATATTTAAAGATGGGAACTATCTTGATAAGTGTGAAAAGGATATGAACCACCAATCTAATCTATCTAAGTGATTTGAACAATGTTACAATCAAAAGATGAGGGAGGAGAAGAGGTGATCCAAGAGTGAGGATCCTCTTGGAAAGTGAAGGTAAGAATAAAATAACATACCATATAGTGTCTAAATGGATTTAAGTTGTCCAAAAATATTCTGATAGGGGATTTCATGATGCTTGAAGAAAGAATGAGAGATCAATAATAAAAAAGGAAATATAGAGACATAATTGAACACATAATGAATAGTATCAGCCAATAGGTACAAATTTTATTGGGTTGAGAGAGTTTTTGAGAAAGTTCCATAGAATAAGATGTTAAAATACACATTCGAACATGTTAACTATGTGTTACAAAAGATAAAGTTGAAACATGCTAAAGGGACACACAATCATATGGGTCTACTGTGTACTATAGATGAAGAGACTAAATAGATGAGAAATATACATAGTTGGATTGCTAAACTATGTACTTGAAAAGGGGAAACTAATCAGGTTGATAAGGATACATAATTAGATAGAGCTATGTATTGAAGGGAAATAATATGAATAGTTTGTAAGAGACTATATTGATAGGGGAAATAGTGTCCTAAAAATAGAGAAAGTTTTTTCAAGATAATATCAAGGAAAATGAAATGAAACACACAAGAAATTAGATCAATGTGATTGAACAAATTATAACACATATCACAAACCATGCACCAATGTTGGCTAATTCAAGTTATACAATATAAAATATAAAGAACAAAGTACAAGCAACAACTTGAAAGTAAATGCTAACTAATTAGTCATCCCTTAGTGTTGTTAACTTATAATAAAGTTTGAATTTAATGTGATGGGAAGCTGGATATATGAAAGAACTATAATTAGTCTAAGGATGGTTTTATGAAGTTTAAGTTGAAAGGGGTCTATATTGGCAATGGTACTGGATTCATACTGGGGCCTATTCCCTCACTTCACAGTCCTATAATGATAAGGGTGTCAGGTGTTTTTCTAATATATATCATCAAACACATGTTTATACTTGGCTAAAAACCCAAGTTAGCTTCCCCCTTGGTGATAAAATCCAAGTAGGTAGACCTTGGGAAGAAAAATGTTTAATTCTTTCTAGTGTTTAAGTGATTTGGATGTGTGTCCAAAAGAGGAAAATAGTGTGACTAAATTGGTAAATTGGAAAACCACCTAATTAGTCTATGTTTATTATTATAATCATGAAAGTAATTGAAATGAAAGGTGAATTAATTACGAGTAAAAATAAGTTAATTACTTGAATGTAAAGAGTACATAAATAGTTCGACTGATACTATATACAAATAATGCATAACAGAGTCGATTGAATTGCTACTATTCTATAGAAGTAAGATTTGGAAGGCCATAGTCAAATATGTTGACTATGTTTTTTAAATATATAATAGGATATAAAAATGTGTTGAGCTATTCAACTTAGTTTATTTTAGGGATACAATTTTATAGACTATAAACTTGTGAAAAATAGTATTGGCAATGAAAAACTGAAATGATAGGAGAGTAAGAATGAATCTTGGTGGGTTTGAAGATTCTTAGATTAATAAATTTTATGCTATGATGCTCAAGTGTTGATTCAAATTTTTTGTGAATAGATTCAATTGGGTTGACAAATTTTTTATAACTTGTGTAATGAAAAGAAGCTATAAATAGAGTCGATTGGATCGACTATGTTTGTAACCTTATATGCTGAAAGGAAGAACTATGAATAGAGTTGACTAGTTTGACTATGTATGCAATCTTGTGACTGAATAAGAAGATTATGTCAAGCTGATTGATGTGTTCACCTTTGTTTGGATAAGACCTACATAGATAGAATAGAGTCATTTGGAGTGACTATGTGTTAAATATCCACAAACTTGTAGAACTATATCAATAGTTTTGATAGAGTACTACAAAAAATAGAAATATATAATATGATAAAAAACTAAATGCATGAAATGAAACCTACATGGTTTTGATCCACATTAGGTTCACCATAATGTATATAAATGAAAATGTAGTTGAACTATTAATCAATCATAACTTGGAGAAGATAAATCCTATTTACACTTCCACTTGTTAATACATTATATATTTGGGGTCATGACCAAGATGGATCCACTAGACCTAACCAAGGGATATTTTACCATAATGAAATCACTAGAGAGGGTTATAAAGCCTCTAGTTAAGTAAAAACATGCAATAAACCTAGCTAGGTCATATGTTTTCATATTCACTAATTAAATGACAAGTAAAATCTAATCCAATGCTAGCTAAAGATTGTGGCAAAAAGTTTTGGTAATAAACATAAAAAGTAAACATGCATAGGATAATCCTAATTAATTTATGTATAGATAAAACCTTAATGCATGGAGAGATCAATATATTCAAAATCCATTACTTATGTTAATTTTATCTACTAAAATAGAGGAGTAAAATTAGTGATACTTACCTTGAAGATGAACCTATCAAGACTCAATCTCTCCTTTGGCCAAAGGTGATTTGTAAGAGGTTGTTTTGGTTTTTACAAATCACTAAGATATGTGTAAACATCCAAGAATATTCCACAAGACAATATTATCCTATAAGTATAAACCATAAGCAATAATTCCTCAAGTAAAATGTGAAAGAACAGATTATAAAGAAGCGCAAATGAATAATTAAATCTTTTCTCTCTATTAAATGGAGAAATGAATGTTTTTATATATTTTAATCTAACCCTAAATGTTTATAAAATTTTAGATGAAATGGTCATCCCAATTTTACTCTGTATCGTTATTTGATAAAATCAAGTTAGGTCCCAGTCTAGGTTGGCCAGAGCGGATCTAGACCCATAATGTGCTTTTAGAAAATTAAATTTAGGGTCAACCCAGGTTGATAGTGTAATGTAAACCATCAAAAAGGGTTTTAGGATTTGGAAGGGGATAAGTAAGGTGGTGAATTTATTTTGGGAGTGTCTATGAGAGGAGGCAAGGCTTAGGGAAGTACATAGGAGAAGGTTATGTAGATAGCAAGTGGTGGTATACAAGACAATAATCCTACAAAGCACCAATGGTCTACCCACCCCTTTCCTAGTGAACCCTTTAAGGCATGCACTCAAAAACATTAAGACTCAATGGGTTCTTATAAGAGATAAAACATCAATAATTGATAAAGTTTGAAAATATTGTGTATACAAGATGTAGCCAAGCTTAAATAGGCAAGACAAAAACATAATATGATGCATTATACAAATATACACCTGTGTAGATTTTTGGAAGATGTTATAATAATTCAAAGTGTCTAATACCTAGTCAGGTATGCCATGAAGGAATAAACTATGTGAAAACACAAGGCTCTATTATGACTTAGTTTGGATTTTCTTCATTGACTACCATTGTGAAAAATAACATACCAATCTCGCAACCCCCTCAGGCTTTTGAAATCATAAGAAAATAAACAAAAACAAATGCTAACTTCTTATCCACTCATATTTTCTATTCCATTTTCCATTACAGGCAACCTAATTCTTTTCAAAATTCTATTCAAGATTTTATAGTGATAAAAATAAGCTTAAAATAACTAAGACCTAGTTGGGTCTAATCCTTCATAAAATAGTGTAATGTCTCAGTTCAAAAAATGTTGAATTAAAAAAATTTATTACCATTGAAGGTAGAACAATCCATGTTTAATACTTGATTTATAGCATGGCATAATGAGAAAAATATGAGACATGTAAGACTTATTCATGCTTTGTATCCCTAAACAACACTATGTTATCTTTACTCTCATTTCCATATTGACGTGTGTATTCAAGTATTTGAATAACACTAAAATTTGAAACTAAGATAATCCCTAACCAAATTAGGATTCATAATCCAACTATAATTATATGTATATACTGAGATTAATCAAGACATAGTCAGGTTCAAAGTTCTAGATATCAAATAGAACCAACCAATAACCAATATAGTTTTAATTGGTAACAAAAACCACTATTATCAAGGCTTCACTAAATGAAATTCATCCTACACCAAAATAGGACTTATATCTCTAATTTATAAATTAATGGTGTAATCGATTGTCCATGACCCATTTGGGAACTCAGAACTTGAATACAACTGTGAAGACTTAGAAGTTACAATGCAGACTAAATCAGATTTTGTGGTTTCAATTAAAAATGAAGAATGTAATTGTTTCATGTAAATTTTGCTTTATTTCTAAGAAGAAAGTTGTAAAATTTAAAATAAGGGTGAGGTTAGTATAACATAGATTTAGTTTACACTCTGTGATCCATACAGTTGTAGATGCTTCTCTTTGGCTTGGGAGGAATGACCTGCAAATAAGAAAGCACTAAAAAATGGCTAATTAGTTAGATAATAGGGTGGATTACCTATAAAGCTAGATCCAAGAAGGGAAATCTTCCTTGGAGGCTATCAATCCACACTTTTAAACAATCAATTTCTGAAAATGAAAGATAAGGTGCTTGCATGAAGATACTAAAATCAAATACAATAAGTGATTGGAAAGATATGAATTTGCTTAATTATAGAAATAAACGATTGAATATTAATGTTAAATAAATTAGGCATAGTTTAGAAAATAGAGTTACATTTTATAATCAAGTAAAAACTTAAAAAGTAGGATTTTGTTGGGGTCCGATAGGTGGAATTAACTTGTTGTTGGAATTGTCATATAGTGGCCATCGATGACCATTGGTGGTTAAGTGACCATCGATGGTTACCATCATATTTGGCTTAGGTAAGGGTAGGTCTAGTTAGGAAGGTGGTTGAGTGATTCTATGAGGTGGGTTTAGGCTAGAGATTAGTTGCAAGATAGAGAAGAATATTCGAGGCCGTTTGGTTTAGAGGTTTGGTTGGGAGAGAAACAAAAGAAATAATTACTAAAACAAATACTTAGCTTCTTTTGATGTTGATTTAAATAATGTTGAGGTGTGTGACTAAAAAATCATTGTGGATCCTAGAGTAATTCTGGTAGAGTGTCGATGTCTTGGCTATGATTGATAAATTATGGTACTCTTTCTCTCTATTACACCCATTGGAAGCTTTCTTAGATTCATCAAAAGAGGACCTATAAAATAAGTTTTGATACAAGAATCCATAATAATTGTTGATTCTCCTTCATGATTATTACCCTCTTTTACCTCCTCCTATCTTTTTATAGAAGGAAGGGAGAGGTGAAATAATAAGTTAAAATAAGGTCTCAATAGGTCATCTAATTTTAGTCTTAACATGCATAATTATGCGAGTGGATAAAAATAAAAAGAAAGGTGGAGTTGAGCTAGATTTAATCCTTAAGGTGGTTAAACATTGACATTTTATGGTCAATTATAACCATCAGAGGTTAGGATTTAATGGTCAAAAAGATAAGGTTAAAATGGTTAGAATTAGTAGGGTGACTTAGGTTTAATCGTTGAAAGGTTGTGAAGTGATTTTGAGGGTGTCCAAGGATGGTTTAGGGGTTGGTGTGACATCTAAAACTATAGCGTATGATTTTATAGTGTCTACATTTTTCCATTTTTTGTTATGCAATTTATATCTACAAGCCAAAAAATAGAAAATAGAAGGTTGGTTTGAAGTTTAGGCTTCCCTGAGAATGGGAGGAGGTGTTCCATTTCAAACCAAGATTTGATGAGGTAAAGTAGAATCAGGTGTAGGTTTGATAATAAGTTAAGTAGGTGATAATGTTGATTGGATTAGGCATCGAAGTACAAACACATTCATAAAATGCAACTAAATACAATAGCACATATTGCACATAAACTAGACTGCCATGGTTGAAGTAGTTGGTAAAATAAGTGGTACTAGAAGGAAAAGTGACAAGTAGACCAAGTGATCAAATTTAATGATGGTAGTTAGGTTTTACTTGTAAACATAAGTATCTTAGGTAAGTTCAGTGTATTCATAGGTATCTAAGGTAGGAAGTGCTCTCCAGAAGACACAATTGGGTCAGATCATAAAATTAGTGTGGGTTCAAGTTGTTTAAGATGGAAATGTAGTCATAAAGGTCAAAGTGACCAAGGAAAGGTCATTACAAAACATGTGGAAGTTGGGCCAACATGACTAATATCGAGGTTATGTGGTTGGTTATTTATTTGGTAGATAATGGGTACTCAAATGGCAAGTAGTTGGTAATTGTTAGGGTAGAAGTGGGCAATCGCTTTGATCATGTTTGAAATGATAAGTTAGGATGGAAATGTTTAAGGAGGTTGACCATCAATGGTCAAGATTGACCATTGGTAGTCACCTACTAAATATCGATGGTTGTACATCAAACCTAAAATGGGTGATGGTAAAATGTCCATCGAGGGTTTCAATTGTTTATTTATGTATTTGATCCTTGATGATTACCTTGTAACTCATGCGATAAAAATAGTGACGGTATGCTAGTGTGAGTTGAGTGATTTGTTGGGTGAGTTGAGTGAGGTTGATTGGGTGGTGACCGAGGATGCAGAGTGTAGGGTATGATGTTGGTTCAAGGGGTTCCTCCATGATGGTGGTCAAAGAATTAGGTAGGTTTTGTACTTGTATTTGTAGAGTAAAGTTGAATTTTTGATTGTATTGTTATTTGGTTAAAAATTTGGGTTGGCTTATGGTTTGCTAAGGTTAGGGTTTGTTGTGTTGGTTATTTAGTTTATAGACTTGATAATTGAGATCTAAGGTGAGTGTTTATTAATTTTAAGAGTTGGGTATGTGGGTAGGTGTAAAAATTGTTAACTCTATATGTTATTATGTTTTTTTATTATTTTATTTTCTATTTAGGGGGAGTTTACCAAGCCCTAGGGTTTAAAGAGTGCCAACGATCACTACACAATGACCATTAGTGGTTACTATTGAATGGTGACAGTCGATACGTGACCACAAATTGGTCATTATTTAAACTTTTAGTGGTTGATTACCTGACTATCAATGGTTGAGGGTTGATTGGTAATGTTTCAAGAAAGAGCCATCGTCAGTCGACCTTTGACCATCGGTGGTTACAAAAAGGTTTTGAAATGGGGAAAGTTGGGGTAGAAGGTTTAATTGAAGGGTTGAGGGTAAGGGTAGTGGTTAAGGGTTTAGGGTAAGAGTAGTGGTTAAGGGTATAAGGTAAGGGTAGAATAGATTAATTTGAAGGTAAGTCTTGAGTATAGGTCAGATTAGGAATCCTTTAGATTTTGAGAGGAGTAGTTTAGGGTGTAGGGATAATAGTTAGACTTTATAAGCATATTTTGATGAGCTAAGTAAATTAATGTACTTGTATATCAAAACTTGTAGGTGAGGGAGTAGTTGTAAATACATGACCATGTGCCCCAGATCTTTTATGAAGTACACCAAGGGATGAATGACATGGATTAAGAACATATGATAGATGTAAGTTTAGGAGGTATGAGGTACTATCAACATGTACCTTAGGATATAACAATGTTAGTGGCACTCATCAAGAGATGGGATCCTACCACTAACACTTTTTTGCTTCTAATTGGTGAGATGAGTATTTTTTTAAAGAACATCCATTAGATAATATGACTACCCATATGGGGTGAGCCTATATACCACATCAGTAGTGATGAGAGGGATGAGGAGATGGAAAACTTGTACAGAGAGGACATTGTGCTTGTGAGGTGGCATATAAGAGGATTTCACTACATACCTTTATATCAATTGGATAGGGATGTGAGATTACTATTCATGATGATGATGATGATGATGATGATGATGATAGCTATTACTATCTATGTATTACTATATTTTAATAATGAGAGGTTTTCATGCTTTTTTTTAGGGGTGCTCATGAACATGTGGTCAGATCATACAATATTTGCATAGGCACCTGTATTATTGGTTTAGATCCATCAGGAGCTATGGGGATACCAAGCTCATATGAGATATGAAATCAATGTTGGGTTTGTACTACACTATTGGGACTATAAGGACATTAGGGTGATTAGACTAGATAGAGTTTTATGGGAGGGATTTGCATAGATGGACTTCATAGTCAGGTACATAAGATGAAGAGACAACTACACTTTTATAGGATTCAAGAGGAGAAGAATGAGACCTTAACTGGTATAAAGACCAATTGGATGCCTTGGTTATGGGAGATGTGATTTGGTGTCCATATGTTAGATTTATAGCATGGGTGAGATGTTATATACACACATTATCATTAAAAAGCTAGATATTGATCTTCAATAGGGAAGATCATGTGATTGAGCTTATCGCTTTTGACAGGGTGAGGAGGCATCTTGGATTGGTATAGGATATCCCTAAGGCGTTCCATAGATATAGAAAGGAGGACACAAAGTTCCTTTTACCTACTTTAAAGCTTTAGGATGTGTTTATTGATCATGAGGAGTTACCAATAAGGGTTGAGATCGACGACATAAGCATTACTAATGGGCACCCTGCATGGTTCCAAGCACATTATGATGCAACCATTTTTGGAGGTGATGGTGCCTAGTAGGACATGGATGTGGATGCAAAGGTGGGAGGTGGTGATCATATGGATATTAATGCCTTAGATAGATAGTAATTAATTATTGAGAGGGACCAGGCATGGGTGGCACTAGCCATAACATAAGAATCCTTAGCATCAGTGACCCAAGAAAGGGATGTAGTATAGGTCCAAGTGGCCACTCTTACTGGGGAGAGGGATCAAGCTAGGGCTCAAATAGCCATGGTTACTTAGGAGAGAGATTTTATGAGGTAGGCAAGAGTACCAATATCTATGGGACCACCAAGGACTATCTCGATGCTGAGATATGTAGTGATAGTTGAGGAGCTCCAGTGCTATGAGGCATTGATTTTTATACATATACCAAATGAGCCCAAATGGGGTGATTATAGAATTCGGCTCATTAAAGGGGCCAATAGTGTGATACCAGGTTAGTGGGTTACATCTACAAGGGGGTAGGTAGGTGTAGGAAGTGGACAAGCTTTAGGAGGTATTGGTGCTTTAGGGTCTTAGACTATTATGAGACATTGTATTTTTGATGTATCATATGATTTTGATACCAGCCTATGAGCTGATGTGCAAGATGTAAATACATTTTTGAGAGGCATGTACATTATTATATATATGATCATTATTTTGATTATGAGCTTATGATATATAGATGTGATCATGGTTTATGGTTTATGTTTATGTTTATAGATGTGATGTTGTTTATGATGATTGTGTTCATATGATTAGCATGTTATGGTTTATGTGTATTTACCTGACTAGGCATGTGATGATGTGGCTATTTAATTTATGCTCATGATGATATTCGATATTGATGGATGTTGATTATGATATGATGATGTTTATGCCTTATTGAACATGTCTATAATGTTTGTGATTATTGTTATGGTTATGGATGATGTAATTTATGTTCATGCCATGGTTATAGGTTAATGGATCATAGTTACATGGATGCGATAGATGGTAGGATGATTATGATGTTATGACTAGGTGATGTGATGTTCATGATGTCATGATATGTGACATTTGTTATGATGAGATGTTTTGTTGGACATGTGGATTAATCTTTGGCTTTTTATTTAGATAGGCATGTGATGGATAACATATGTGGATGATGTATGATTGAAAAGTAATAGATGTTTCATGATTAGCTAGTGTTGTTGGTTATTTAGATGAGATGATTGTGATGTGATGATGTTATTTATGATTAGATATATTTTTGAGGTAGATTGATGTGTGATGACTTATTGAGGTATGATGTGATACAAGGTAATGTTGTGATGATTGTATTGTTGTTATGATTGGTTATGATGGCTAAGATGTTATTTTTATTAAAAACACTTAAACAAGGCACAACACATAACTGGTTTTTAAATGTTTTTAATGAGCTACATATGATTAGATGAAGTTGGTTGAATCTTAAGACACATAAAGTAAGTTGGATTAGAAAAATAAATATGAGGGAGATAGGCTAATCAAGAGATAAATGATCTAATGAATGCATCAACAATTAGATATGAGAGAGTAATAAGAAGGCATAATGATGCTTCTTTGGAAAATACTAAAACAAACTGAAGTATGATTGGCTTACGAACCTAAGTTCTTTGAATGCTTTGAATTATCATCCAATAGTTGGCTATTAAGGTTTATTTATTACATAATGTCAAGTAAGCTCAAAATCCCTTGTTAGAGTGTATAAAGGGGAGATGGATGAAAATGACACCGTCTTGTGAGACTATCATTCCCCTTTAGTAGATTACCAAAAGATCTAGTATAAACAAGTCCATGTTATATGAAGTGTAGACTGATAGATGTGGAAAGTCTACGTATGAAATTTGATTTTGGATTCCATAATTATTTTACATTTTATGATTTTAGATAATGGGTATTTTTCTATTATTTTATTTCTTGGAGGAACGAGGAAAGCTGATTGATGCGGGAAGCTTCCAATAAATTGCTAAACTTTGACAAATGCTTCACTCAACCATCCTTCAAGGGAGTGGTCTAAGTTTGTGAGCTTTGTTTAAGGATTTTGATAGCTATCCTTCAAGTGAGAAGTCTAACTTATATTGAGAAATTTTGATATGTTTTGGCAGTTGTCCTTTAAGTGAATAGTTTGTGAATGTTTGAAATGACCCATATGAGTTTTGACTTTTTTATGATTTCTTGATTGATTGTGTTTTTGCTATTTAACATGGATTCGCTTATATAGGATCAAAAGGTTCACCTTTGTGAAGGCAAAACTAGATTAAAATAAGGTTGATGATGGGTAAAAGAAGTTTAAGTGACAAATGACCATGAGAATCCATCCTATAAGGGGATGGAAAGTACCATGAGGACCATGCCATGGGTAGAGCCATGGTATCTATGTTAAAGATTAGGCAAAGGTTGTAATAGATAATCACATGATTCAAATTTAATATGTTGTCCTTAAAATAAGGGGATGTATGTGGGTGAGAATAAAGGATGAGCTTAAGTTAGACAAAAGGTAAGTTCAATCCTATTTTAATAAAAGAAAGGACATAGATGCAAAGTATTGAGGGGCTTAGGATTTGGTTTCCCTTAAAGAGAGGAAAATTAGTAAGCTCCCAATCCATACTCATGCATTAAGATATAAGGTCTAAGGCAATTGAAATCAAACTTGCCCCACTTGCTTTTCTCTATATTGGTTACATATTGATTTTCCTTTAGGATGAGGTCTCTGATATTGAATTCTCATACTCTAAGGTGTTTGTTATAAGTGTGTTTGATTTTATCTTGATAGACAAAAAGATGGGTAAGCATGGATAAATGATGTTCATCAGGTATCCCAAGTTTAAGTGACAAATGACCATGATAATCCATCCTATAAGGGGATGGAAAGTACCATGAGGACCATGCCATGGGTAGAGCCATGGTAGCTATGTTAAAGATTAGGCAAAGGTTGTAATAGATAATCACATGATTCAAATTTAATATGTTGTCCTTAAAATAAGGGGATGTATGTGGGTGAGAATAAAGGATGAGCTTAAGTTAGACAAAAGGTAAGTTCAATCCTATTTTAATAAAAGAAAGGACATAGATGCAAAGTATTAAGGGGCTTAGGATTTGGTTTCCCTTAAAGAGAGGAAAATTAGTAAGCTCCCAATCCATACTCATGCATTAAGATATAAGGTCTAAGGCAATTGAAATCAAACTTGCCCACTTGCTTTTCTCTATATTGGTTACATATTGATTTTCCTTTAGGATGAGATCTTTGTTATTGAATTCTCGTACTCTAAGGTGTTTGTTATAAGTGTGTTTGATTTTATCTTGATAGAAAAAAAGATGGGTAAGCATGGATAAATGATGTTCATCAGGTATCTCAAGTTGGGTTAAATGTTCTTGATGATAATCATACTTAGAAATGACATCTTTTAGGGATATGTAAAGAGAGGGAATTTAGACTTTGAAAGGTAAGACGCCTTGGATCTAAACATAAGAAAGAAAGGGGTAGCACTTGTAGGGGTTTTAATGATAGTAAGATATGCCCATAAGGTGAAGGGGATGTGTAAATGCCAATCCTAACTAGATGTATTAAACATTTTAGTTTGCATGTTTTTGAGAGTTTTGTTAGAAGCTTTAACTTGTCTATTTGCTTGTGGACGATAGTGCAATGAGAAAATTAACTTGATATCAAATGTGTTAGAAAGACCTTAGACTTGTTTTTTTGAAATATTTGCCATTATCAATGATTATTTTATGAGGAACACCAAAATGATAGATAATGTGATGGTTGATAAAGTCAATAATATTTTCAGCTTTAGTTGAGATGAGAGGAATAGCCTCTAACCATTTGGTGAAATATTCTATTACAGTGATGATAAAATGATGTCTCTATGAAAAATGGGGATTAATTTCTCTAATAATATCTAGACCCCATTATGAGAAGGGACAAAAAAATTTAGATACTTGAAGACTATGGCTAGGTGCATGATGTAAATTGGTGTTGACATTTGACAAAAAATTTCACATAATCATAAAAATATTGTTTAATGGTAGGAAAATAATAGCCAAGTAAAAGGATACATTTAGTGATGGATAGGCCACTAAAGTGTCCCCCATAGATCTCATCATGCGTTTCTTTGATAGCATGAAAGGCTTCATGACTATATAGGCAACAAAAGAGGAGACCATCAAAGACACATTTATAAATAATTCCCCCTAATATGGTATGATGTGAGGTGCTATAAATAAACTCTCTTAAAGCATTCCTAGAAAGGTTAGAAGGGATGATGAAAAGGTTGAGATAGTCAAAGGTTTATCGATACCAAAGGTCAAGTTGGGTCTTCTCCACATTGAAGATGGTAGGCAAGTTTGACTTGACATAATAAGGATCAGTAAGTCAATGGATAATGATAGATAAATTAGAGTTAGAGGGTGCAAATGGGATCTAGGAAGTGAAAGAAACCATTGTAATGGAAAACTTGTTCGTAGATCATGGAGTTGTTTGGATACGATGGTGTTTAAATGATGCTTAGAGTACAATAGCTAGATATTTTTATTATTGTAAAACATCATTCTTATATTGATAAGAGTTATTGATTTGATTGACCATAAGTTAAGAGTCACCAAAAATTCTAATCATTTTGACTCCCAAGGATAATATAGTTTGGAGACCTATTACTAGGGCTTCATACTCAACCGTAATATTGGTACATTCAAAATCTAGCTTGAAGGATAAAGGAATAGGTTTACCATGAAGGGGAATAAGGATGATGCTAGATCTCCCCCCATGTTGAAACTTTGATCCATCAAAGAACATGGGCACTTGATAGGTGAAGTCTTCTTGAGAGAGGGTCATGATGGACTCATCTAGAAAATCGAGAGGAGGAGGCTGATTATCTACTAATGGTGCTTTAGCCAATTGACCAGTAATGAATTATCATTTAATTGACTTCTAATAAATAAAATCAAGGTAAAACTTAGATGAAATCATGAGCCACTTGGCCATACATTGATTTTGATATGTTCTTAGAGTGCATATACTTGAGTGGGTCAGTATTGGTTATGACATAAGTCTTGTGGTTGAGAAGGTAATGGAAAAGTTTCTCAATATGCGTGTACTAAGTATTGTACTATACAAGCATATGGATAATGTAGTAGATGGATTTATATTTATGCTACTCATACCGATGAGCCAACATTACCCCTAAGGAGTAGTCAATGGCAAAAATATAAAGCTAAAAAGTTTGATCTTTCTTGGAGGGGATGAGGATGGGTGGAGAAAGAGGGTATTATTTAAGTGAATCAAAGGCCTTTTGATAGTCATTATTCTACTAAAAAGATACATCCTTATTAAGAAGGTGGTGGAAAGGTTGGCATGAATCTGAGAGCTGAGAGATAAAGCAATGAATGGATTGGAGTTTCCCCTACAAGATATAGAGTTACTTGAGGTGGGTGAGGGTAGGCATGTCAAAGATTTATTTGATTTTGGTAGGATCAACTTCAATTCCATGAAGGGAGATGATAAATCTAAGGAGATTTCTTGACAAGACCCCAAAAATACACTTCTTGGGGTTAAGGTAGACATGGAAATGGATGAGTCATTCAAATATAATCTTAAGAATGGCCAAATGATCTTACAAAATTTAGATTTACCAAGAAGGTCATTGACATAGTTCCAAGATTTTGTGAATAAGGTCATGAAAGATGTAGGTCATACCACATTGGTAGGGTATACCATCATTATTCAGTCCATAAGGCATGAACCTATAGTATAAATCTCCCCATCAGGTGATAAAGGTGTTTTTGTGTTGATATTTAGGGGAAATTAAGATCTAATTATAACCTAAAAACTTATCCATAAGAGATAACATCTCATGGATTGCTATAAGATCAACAAGCTAGTCACTACTTAGCAAAAGAAGGTCATCCTTTGGGTAAGTAAGTTAAGGTTGAAACATTCCACACAAATGTGAAGTCCCCCTATGTCTTTGGTGATAGGTATGATGTTCAAGACCCATTGGGGATAATCAATGGGTTGAATGAAATTGATAGATAGGAGATGTTGGATCTCTTCTTTGATGAGAAAGGTTATGCAGGGGTACATTCATCAAAGATTTTATCTAACTAGCTTAGCATCATATTTGGTGACTATATTATGGGTAGTGATGGAGGGGTCAATTCCTAGCATATCATTGTAAGACCAAGTAAATTCTATGATACATTCTTGTAAGAAGGAGGGGAAGCACTAAAATTATTCAAAATTTAGCAATTAGCTGAATTTGATAATGCACAAGTTATCCAGAATACCTAAAATGATATCCATGGGAGATTCATTCAACATGGTCAAAGTCTTAAGAGGAAGAGATTTATGGGTAGAATAATCTTCTACACTTAGATATGAAAGAATGGAATTGTCATCCTGACACTAAATGGTATTAATGGTAGGAGAATCATCTGCTACCATCTCAGGATGAGTCAGAAGAATGGTTATGGTTACCCCATCCTTTTGATAACTCAAGGGTCTAAGGTTAATCATGTTGATAAAAAAAAAATTTAAGGGGGATGATGTTGAAATCCTAAGTTATCGATGGGGGAGTGGATGGTGAGGATGGGATTTCCTCATCAATGGTGGTAATGGGAGGTGGGTTGGTTTGATAATTAGGTGGTGTAAAACTAAGGCCATGATTTTTGTGAGATTTTTGGGTCTTGATAGAAAGCAACTCATACAATCCATGTTCATACCGACCTAGACCAAATCCCTTCCAAGCACACCTATAAATATATGTCTTGGTAAACTTTAGTTTATCCAGATAGGATAAACTAAAAGTGAATGATTGAGGTGAAAAAGAGGTGGCAGAAGTGTCAAGTAGTTTATCAAGTCCCCCATAGATGAAATTGGTTTGGCAATTTGAGGGCCTAAAAGGAATAATGGATCTAATATTGGGGTCATAATCAAGTTTTTGGTCAATATTCCCATACTTTTGAGGAGTAGGAAAAGTGTCTAGTTTCAAAAGGTGATACTCCTCCAACGAAAGACACTAGAAGGTTGATTCTAAAGGGTCTATTGTGGGGATTTAGGTGGAAGGTATGGATGAAATGGTGGATGATTTGATGGATGATTTAGTGGTATAAGAATATGAGGCTTCATCTTTTACTGATGAAGGCCTGTTGGATAGAGGAATGAGAATGTCATTGGGTTAGTACATCATATTGCATGGTGTTAAAGGACTCATGTTAGCTTGTATGATAATAACTTGACCTTCATGTTCAAATTTGATGCATCGGTGTAGGGTAGATGGTACATATCCTATGAAATAAATCTAAGGGAATCCCAATAAAATGTTGTATTATAAATCACCTTCTACTATGTAAAAGATTTTAGGAAGTGTATGGGGTCCTAGGTGAATGTAAAGGACAATAGTTCTTAAAGTTATAGCCATGTTATCATTGAATGATCAAAACACCATTAAGGTTTTTGGCATAATGTTCTTAGGTAATTTGAGTTGGTCATATACATGAGAGGATATAATGTTGATGTTATCTCCCCCATTAATCATGACCCTCTTGATGTAATTTTGGTTGATGTATGTGGTAATGAAGAGGGGATGATCTAGATCATCTAAATGGATGGAGGGTATTTATAAATCCTTGAAGGTAACAAGGTTGGAAATTTGAAGAGCTCTTACAAAGGCTTTTATAGGTTTTGGGTCTTCTGGTTATACCTCTATGGATTTTAAAGCCTCTATCATCACTTGTTGGTGATGGGGTGAGGTATTGATTAGTTTATATAAACTCATCTTTACCAATGTTTGGTGAATATATTTCATAACTACTCTTTAGATTGATTTAGACAAGTTGGATTGAGAGGGAACCAAGATGGACAGCCTAAGTTTGGTTGAAGATAAAGATGCTTGGTGTTGGTTGGGTGGTGAAATAGGGATATGTCCATGGAATGGACACCTTTTCATTTCCCTTATCCTTTGGTTGAGCATGTGATCATGTGACCACATAGATGGTATGGATTTGGGAAAGAGTCATGATAAGGGATTACTTTGACTCTACTTCACTCTGAGATGAGAGTGGGGGAGTAGGTAAGTATTGGTTGATGGATCTTGGTTCTTGGGTCAATGGTGGAATCATAAGAGGCTCATCTAATAATAAGTCATCCTCATGATACAATCAATAGATTAATACTTAGAGAGCCTTATAGTTTTCCATATCATGTTTAAGTGTTCTATGGTATGAGCATACTAATTTATCATTATACTAGGATGGTTTAGGACTATGTGGGTCAAATGGTTTCATAGGTGGAAAGGTTATGCAAGATTATCATAATAACCTCTACAATATGGTTGAGTAAGACTCAGGTAAAGGTGGTAAAGGCATGGAGGTCTTAGGTTTGGTAGTTAAGGTGGAAGCCCTTTTAGGATTAGGTCTGATGGTAAGAGATTTGGGTGAAGGAGTGTTCTTGGTGGATGGTTTTGGTATGGGTTTCTTGGGGGTGAATGGTGTTGGGGTATATGCCTGAGAAGTAGGAGGTTTGGTTATAGAAGGTTTGGTGAAAATAGGTGAGGATGAAAGTAGGAGTGATGGTGTAACCAAAAGTGGTGGTTGGATTTGGGTTTTGTCTGGGATGGTTAGTTTCATCACTAAGGTAGAAGGGTGAGGTACCAAAATATAAGGCAAAGTGGAAGGGGAGGTAGAGTTTTGATTTGTGGAATCTTGGGTGGTTTCACCTTTTTTATTGGCTTGGTTTTGGGTTTATTTGATAGGTTTGGTGAAGTTAATTCCAATTTTAATGAGGGGTGGGTAAGGTTCTGAATAGGGAATATTGCATGGTTTTTGGTGGGCTTCGTTAAAATGGTAGAAGGTGACTTGGTTATTTTAGTTAGAGTCAATTTGGATGTTTTAGTTATGGTTTGATTGGTGGAGGTTTATAAAGGTTTGGTCAGGGTGATAGTCGAAATAGAAGGTTTGGATGACAACAACATAGTTGGAGGCTCTTACTTGGTTGGGTAAGGAAGCCTGAGATGGTGCCAAAATGTGGCACGATCTACGTTGGGTTGGGATAAGTACTCTAAGTTTTGAACTAGTCTAGAGAAGGGATTATAGATGGGTTGATACCTTTGATATTGATCTAAAAGGTCAAACCCATGGGTGGAGAGAGAGAATTGGCTACCTCATCCTTTTCTTCAATCAAAATCTCCAAGGTTTGGGAAGATAAGTCTCCTATGTGAGATGTAGGTACAGTGATATCTTCTTTAGGGATGATTTCCAAAGGAAGAGTGGATTGTTGTATGATGGAAGAGAATAATATGGTGGTAATTACTACCTCTTTTTGTACATCTCCCAAAGGAGAGGTTGGTGGCTCAAATACCTTGATGAGCAGAGAAAGGGGAATAGTTGTTTCCTTAGTCTCATTTTCCAAAGGAATGGAGAGTGACTCCACTACCTTAATAAGTAGAGGGGTAGGAAAGGTGGCTTGGGCAATGGTTTGCTAAGAAATGAGTTGACTAAGAACTATGTTAACAATATGGATTTCATGGTTGTGAGAGGATTTTGAACTATTATTTTCATTATTTATGGAAGGGACATGGTTGGGAAATGGTTGTCTAAAGATGTAAAGTGATTGATTTGGGGGTGCGTTAGGGTTATCCAACACAATTTCCCACTTGTCAATGAGATTTTGGATGACATTTTTGAAGGTATTAAACCTACTAATGTCATGTCCAATGATATGGTAAAAGGCACATAATTAATTCTCCTTATACCAACCAGGTACGAGATGAGAGGAATCAAATTACTATGGAGGTTTGATCAACGGGAGTTGTATGATATTTGATTTCAACAAATTATCCAAGACCAAATCATATGACTCCCTTAGCAGAGTAAATTACTTCTAGTTGTTGTAGTTTGGGTTTCTAGTGTTTTGATTAGAGGAACTAGAAGCATTGGGTTGGTTAATAATTGGTGAAGGAGTGGTTTTAAGGACAAATGCATTTGTATTTCCCTTATTTTTGGTGTTAGTGTTGGTTTGATTTCTAGGTTTAGAGGAGGGATCCTCATTTGATTTGAAGGTGGAATTCTTGTTTCTCAATTTTAACTTCCCCTCATCAATGGATATGTTCTCTAAATTTTGTATCATGGTGAAAGCCTCATCGAAGGTCTTGAAAGTTTGATCCTATAAAGTGGATGATATGTGTTTATCACAAGCCTGAGCAAAGAGTTCAATCAACTCAGGTTGGGGAAAGAGAAAGAGAGTTGATTTATCAATCTTTTCCAATGGGATATGAAGTTAGTTATGGACTCATTGTCAAATTTTGAAATAGAGTAGAGATCGGTAATGGAAAATTTCTTAGAGATGTTTATGGAAAAGTGATCTAACAAAGTTTGAGCTAGTTAGGAAAAATAAAAAAGGGAGTGACTTTTAATAGTATTATACCAATCTAGTATTGAACCTGATAGAGACATGGGAAAGGTATGAAGAAGGAGAACAACATCATAGGTGATCAAATATCAAGAATGCCTAAATGTTCTCAGATGTTGTTGAGGATCTTCCTTGCTTTGAAATTTTAAAAATTTAAAAAGTTTCCATTGAAGAGGATAAGGTTGAACAGAGATGGATGGATGAATTAGTTCATTGCAAATTTGGTTGTAAGATAAGAGGTTATGGGCACCATAAATAGATGACTCCAAAGTAGTCATTTTATCCATTGACATTTTGGCAAGGTTCATTTGTGGTTATGCACCCCATAGTTTTAGGGTAGAGTATGTTGGGTTTAGTTAGGTGCAACATACAGATAGCTGGTGGGGGGTTGAGAAGCTACCATATATTGGTATATAGACATGGGTGCTTAGGATGATGCCACATATGAATACATGGAGATAGGTGGTTAAGTGGAAGGTAGAGGTACATTCCCTTATGGGTTAGGGATGCAACTTAGGTTTTGTGCAATGGGTATCTGCTAGGGGATTGGCATAGGTTAGGTTAGAGGTATAGTTGGGTTGGTAGATAGAGGATAAATGATAGCTTTGGTATTGATGGGTGGAAGGGTATAAGGTATGGGAACTACCAAGATTTTGAATGGAGTGAAGGTAGGTGGACTACAAACAAGAGGAAGGGTGGTGACACTATCAGAGGGTACTCCCATGATAATCGAAGTACTTGTATCCAAAGGTTAGTTGTTCCTATACTAGAAGGTTTGTTAGTTGGGGTAGAAGGTGTTTGGGTGTTGGTCGGTTGGTTGGGTTGGTTTTGGATGGTTTTAATGGTGGGATTATTGGTAGAAGAGGATACTTGGGTAACCACAGGTTGGGTGGAAATGGTGGAAACAAAAAAATTTCCCATAATGTGGGATGGCATACAATAGGGTGGGTCAACATGTAAAACCAAAGTAGGGGTACAGTGAGATATGGTGTTAAGGTAATGTTGGAGGGATATAGGGTTTTTATCTAAAAAGGTGGTGAAATTTGCATCACTTTAGGCAACCATCTGAGGGATGCTATGAATTCTTGAAGGATGAGAATAACTCTCTACATCTGAGATGTACTCCATAGATGAGGGAGAAGAGGAAGATGGATGATTAGGAGGTGGATCATGATTTTCTTGGTTTCTTAGTTATTGCCTAGTTAAAACCATGAAAATAAGGGAAAGAAGAAGATACGAGAAATCTCACAACTCAAAAAAAGAGAAGACAAGAAAAAGTTAAGGAAATGAAACACGCACTAAAGCACATTAAATCCTAAGGTTCTTTTAGTCTCTCTTGTGGCTTATGCCTTAAGCTTTATTTATTATGTGGCCCAACTTGGCTTGTAGATCGGGTACTAGAAAAGAAGTCTATGGTTGGTTTTAGGTTGTGTTTAGGCGCTCAAAGGGATCTGTGTTGGAAATTAGTATGTGGCTTGATATTAGGGCCTACCCCCGCACTTCACACACTTCAGAAATAAGGGTGTTGGGTGTTTAGCTAAGATATATCAATTATTAAAGATTATACTCAGCCAGTGAACTAAGTTGGTTCTCCCCTTGGTGGTGAAATCTAAGTAGGATAGTTGGGAAAGGTGATCACTAGGTGATGAAATCTCAGTTAGGCCTTATGTCAATGTTTTTATGTTTGATTAGGTGTAAGTGGTTTGGTCTTGTTTGTGTGAAAAGAGTGAAGCTATAATTAATTCACTTGATTAATAAATCCATGTGAGCTAAAACAAGTAAGAAAAATAATGTATGCATTCAATTTTAAGCCCAAAATGAAAATTTGATTTCATTGTATGAATAGAAAATAAGAAGAAGAAAAAACACCTAGATGCAACAATGAACCCAAGAAAAGACTCAAGGGTCCCACTAGGCATGACATAATGTTTCATGTAAATGTTGCTTTATTTCTAAGATTTTTTTTGTAAAACTTAAAATAAGGGTGAGGTTAATAGAACCTGGATTTGGTTTGCACTCTGTGATCTAGAAGGTTGTAGATACTCCTCTTTAACTTGGGAGGAATGACTGGTAGATAATAAAGCACTAAATAAATGGTTGATTAGTTAGATAGTAAGGTGTATTTCTTAGTAAGCTCAATCTAAGAATCATAAGCTTCCTTGGAGTTTTTCAATCCACACTTTTTAACAATCAAGTTCTGAAAATAAAAGATAAGTTTCTTGCATGAAGATACTAAAATCAAATGCAAGAAGTGCTTGGAAAGAGATGAATTTGCCTAATTATAAAAATAAATGATTGAATAGTAATGTTAAATAAATCAAATGTAGTTCATAAAATAGGGTGATATTTTATGATCAGGTAAAAAGTCAAAAAGTGTGATTTTATTGGTGTTTAATAGGTGGAATTGACTTAATGTTGGATTTGTCACACAGTGACCTTCAATGGTTGGGTGAACCATTGGTGGTTAGGTAACCATCGATGGTTGGGAGACGATCGATGGTTAGGGGTAAACCATCAATGGTTAAGTGACCATCAATGTTTATCATTAGATTTGGATTAGGTAAGGGTAGGTCTAGTTGGGAAGGTGGCTGAGTGAAACTAGGAGGTGGGTTTAGGCTGGAGGCTAGTTGCAAGATAGAGAAGAATATTTAGGGTTGTCAAGTTTAGAGGTTTGGTTGGGAGAGAAATAAAAGAACTAATTACTAAAATAGATACTTAGCTTCTTTTGTTGTTAATCTAAATAATGTTGAGGTGTGTGATTGAAAACTCCTTATGGAGCCTAGATCAATTCTATCAAAGTATCAGTGTCTTGGCTATGATTGATAAATTGCAGAGCTTGTGCTCTCTATCATGCTCATAGAAGATTTACTAGATTCATCAGAAGAGGACCTATAAAATAAGTTATAATATAAGAAGCCCTAATAATTACTAATTCTCTTTTATGATTATTGCCCTTTCTTTCACATCATCCTCCTCTCTTTTTATAGAAAGAAGGGAGAGGTGAAATAATAAGTTCAGGCAAGGTCTCAATAGGTCATCTAATTTGAGTCTTAACATGCATAATTATATGAGTGGCTAAGAATTAAAAAAAAAGGTGTAGTTGAGCTAGAGTTAACCCTTAAGGTGGATAAAGGTTGACCATCTACAATCGAGTATAACCATCAGTGGTTAGGATTTGATCATCAATGATTGATAGAATAAGGTTAGAGTTAGTCAAGGTGACTTTGGTAGTTGAAAGGTTTTGAATTGGTCCTGAGGGGGTTTATGGGTGATCTAAGGATTGGTGTGACATCTAGAACCATAGTGTATAGTTTTATAGTGTCTACAACAATAAATAAGATGAAGTATTACATTCAATCACCAAGGCAACTGATCACTTTGATATGAATGTTTAATTTAAAGTTGATTTCACCACCATACCATACCAAGAATAAATTGAAACAAAAATGAAGAACATTCCTCCAACAAAGCACATCATAACCAAAATAGAAAGTAAAACAAATGAAATCAAACAACTTCATTTTTGGCGATGCAAAATTACTCAAAACCTGATATGCTCCTACATCAAAATGATAAGACAAAATATGTTCAAAGATATTTTTAAAATTCCTAATCAAAGACACATATGTATATAATAAGATAAACATATGATTAGAAAAAGATATATAGATGATAGAAGACAATAAAAGTAGTCAAACATCATTAAAATATTATACAAGTAAAGTAAACACACAAATCTTTAAATATAGAAAGTGTGATGCATTGATTTTATGTAATAATTATCTTATTGGTTACCCTATTTAAAATATATGAGATGAGTGATCAATTCATTATTTGATGCTCCTTGTTTGATTTTTTCCCCAAGCAACAATATATGGATTAAGGTTAGATTTGAGAGATGAATAAATATGATAGTTTAAAATGCCCTATTGGATAAGGGATATGGATTTGGATAAAAAATGTGAATTTTAATGAGGATAAAGATTTGTATTTTAATTAGGATATAAGGCAAGATGATTGGGATGTTTTTAATTTTTTCTTAATTTTATAATTTTTTGGGCATTTTGGGTATCTATGATTTTTAGGTCTTTTAGGGATATGTATATACAAAAAAGGGGTTACTAACAAAGGGAAAACTAAGCCTATAAAATAGCATGGGTATTGAGAGTGGATGGAATGATAAAATTATTTGGGTAATGCTCAAAGTGGATGAAGGAAAATGAGGATTGGATTTAAGGACTTACAAGGACTAAGTCACAGAACCAGATGGCTAGTCATCGAAGTGTCATTTGGAGGATATGCAAATATTTTTATAGAACATGTCTAAAGAATTAGTCTACTCTTTTACTAAGGTAAATATGATAATAAAGGATGGAAAATAATATTACACGAGATGCTTGGGATGGGTATGGATGATTGGCAGATGGATATGATATATAAGGATGGTTTGAAGTTGAGGAATGTGATCTAGGTGGGGTGTAAAATGGATTTTAGGAAATGAATGTAAGGATGAAGTGTATTTTTTCCCAAATATTTTGGTAAATATAGACAATATATTATTTACACATGACATCAAAAACAAGTTTTGATCATGGTACTATCATGGGGTGCCATAAATTAGTTTTCACCATTAGACGAATAAATATTTATATTTTTTAATTACTTGAAGGAATAAACATTTATTGAAGGCATTTTAGATTCATTATGTTTACATTTTTATAATCTTAAATTGATACCTATTCTAAATAGTTGTGATACTATGATCATGTTGTCAATTCTGGTTTCGCTAATGTCATTATGATCTTCATTGATACTTATTCTACTTCCTCCAGACATCTCAACTAGGCGCCTTCATAGACCCTAAAAAAAATTCTGCCCAAGAGGGTGAGGTATGTTATGGATTGGATTTGATGGTAGCATACATGATTTTTCTGGATGATAGGATCATGATGTGATGTATAAATGTCAAGATACTAGAAATTGGGACTTATAGTCATAAACACCATTGTTGATTCTAAATGCTTCATTTATGCTCCACATGACATTATTTTGGATATTATGGGTACCAATACCTCAATACTCTTATTTTATTTGATCCAAATGATATAAATATTTTTAACCATTTTGATATTAATTTTGATGATGTCTTGATAAAATGATGCAGATCTGACTTGTTTGTCTATTGGTGCCTTAGAGATGGTTCAGTAACATACTCTTCTTTTGTTATTGATTTTATCTTATTTTGATTTTACAATAGTTCCTCAAAAAGGTTTTCACTAAAGGATGGTGATTTTTGATTTTGTGGCTATTTTGATATAAATTTCCCACTAGCACCTCAAGGAGGTTTTTACTAGGGACCATTAATTTTGGACTTGGCAAATTTTTTGAATTATATTGATTTTGATCAAGACTAGTTTATTTATAATGCTTTGTTGATTGAAAATTGTCATAAATATCTAATTTTTTATAATCAATGTGTTTCTATGTAATGATTCCAATGGTGTGTGATTTTGTCAATCTTGATTAAGGGTTGTGATAACGTGATCATCAAGGGAAAGAAAAGGATTAGTGATGTAATAGGGTTGAGGGAAGGATTGATGATGTAAATGAGTGTATAATGGGTAGAATGATCCTCATAGAGGTTAATTGGAGGACCTATTTCAATTTTATATTAAAAAATCCTTGATAATTATAAAAGGACCAGAGGTGACTACATTGGTCTGTAGGACAAACATCCAAGATGATGTAAAATCCATTATTATAATTGATAGTTGGTAAATAATCTTGAAACCCAATATTTTAAGATATTACATTATTATTTTGAAATAGATAAAAATACATGACCTATTATTGACTGATATGCAAATTTTTTGTACAAATAGAGATATTCATGAAGAGAATAGTATAACCTAAATGTCATAAATGATACGAATGGATCTTATTTCAACATATCCACTGTATGAGGACTCTTCTAAATCTAATGTAAATGACACTAATGTTGAATATGATGCTAAAATTGATGTAGATGTGGATAATGTTGATGATGTGATGTTTTTGGTAGATGATGTTTTGATAGTGGCTATAAGGAGGGTCTTTTGGATAGTGTTATATGTAAGAACATTATTCACTTGTCTCTTGGTGATGGAGGATTTGGGACAAAGGGATTTATTTAAATGGGGGATTTTTTTATCATATAAATAAGGTGGACAATCTTTTAATGTTGGGTTCTTCAAATATGGGTGCATCAAAGACGGGTTTCTCAAATATGAGAGGACTAAGCTCAGTGATAATAGGATCTCCAAAGGTAAGCAAGGGGTTTTAAAGAGGATCATCAAAGTAAGGTTTTTAAAATATGGGTTTGTCAAATATGGATTCATTTTCTTGACCTTGATTTAGAAGAAAAGGAATTCAATCATGATATGGAAATGAATCTTTACATATCCCCTCTTGTTCACTCTCAAACAAAGATTCATATGATTCACTCATGATTTTGATGTCACCGATATCAATAAGGTCTTGGTTGTAATTTTTTTAAATTGAATAATATATTAATGAAATTCCCCTAGGTTCTATGATATTGATAGTATTGGCCTTATTTATACCAAGGGGGATTATGTCTATTTAGATCAAGAGGCTTTGTGTGAGGGTAAAAAATCATATTGGCCATAGCTAGTTGATAAAATATGACTTCCAAGGATTCACATAGAGGAGTATATTGCCTCTTTTCACTATGCTATTTGTAGGTGGAAGTACATGACTCTAGATTAGAACTTAGTGTAGTGATGGTAGGACATAATTGGATTATGGTGTTTGATGTGGCTCAGGGGATAAGGTTGTTAGGATAGGATTCCCTTTATTAGTGTGATGGTGAATTTCTTGATTAAAATTTTAATTTTTATATGGAAGGTTTCATTTAGATGGGCTATCATAGAGGCTAGGAGTAGAATGATGGTGATGTGGAAGGACTAGACGAATATTTCTTATGAGATAATTTAGGTTTAAGAGTTCAAATTTTGTATGGATTTTCACACCAATTTCTATGAGCCACAAAAATATGGTATCCTTGTTGTAAAATATGTATTTATAAAATAAGGAGACATCCAAATATATTCAGGATGCCATGGATCAAGATGGGATAAAGGAAGGATGATGTGATTCATTGGCCCCTATCAACAGGTATAGAGGATTGAAAAAAAATATTAAGATATGATTGTGGGATGTTTTAGATGAGGTGGAATAGATATAGATTTTGGATTATTTTAAGAAGGCTTGCTCTAGTTTGATTTATAGTTTGACATTGGATTAATGTAATGTGAGATGTTTGATGGGATGTGTTATGATGTAAGGACATCTTAATTATATCAATTTTGTCTTGTTTTAGGTGATATAAATCATTTATAATGTTTATGTATAGGTTAGAAGTCATATAAGTTCTTATGATTTGAATTTAAAGTTCTGTTATGTTTTCCTGCCAATTCTATAATTTTGAAATTTTGAACTTGTTTGTCAAGATTTTGGTCCTCAATCATGTGTGGAGGAACTTAAATGATGTAATATTGTTTTTTAGGCTCTATAATGGCTCAATATAACTCTTATACATTATTGAGTCATATAATAATTCATTCATATAGGTATAATAGGAGTGAGGATGCTTATAAGCCTTGTTAACGTTATTGAGAGGGAATCCAAGAAATATTGAGGTAGTTATAGAATATATAAACTTGTAAATAGATATGTTTTAGTGAGTATTTGAGAGAGGATTATGAGGAGGTATGCATGTAAATGGAAATAAAATCAAGATGTATTGAACTATGCAGACCATGTCATACTTTGTGTTTCTTGTGTAATGAATTCAAAGGACTGTGTATATGTGATGAGAAAGGAAAGATACTATAGAATGCTGATTTTATTGAAAATAAGAAGTGAAATCTGATGGATGAAAATTGAAATTTATGCTAATCCCAAACAAGTTCAATATATTTTTTCGTAGTTTTGATAACCAACAAAATATACCCTATTTATTGGGTTATGTGTTTAAAACAAAAGACTATGTATATATTATATGTGAAAAGTGGTTTAAAACATAATTATGATTGGTAATATATTTATTCAATATTCTTACATTTATTTATGTAGTTTCAATTCATTAGAATAAATGTGTAATAAGGTATTGTGCTCAGATTATGTAGTAGACTATGTCCTCACACACAATCAATTCAAAATTTGAGTATAATAACCTATAAAGGTGTCAAAAGATAAAAAAATGATTGGTAAATGTGTGTAGTGATTTTATATACCCTAATAATTCATCATAGTACATTTAAAGTCATTTGAAAGTCTAAAACTTCAAATATAGCCTTCTAAGGTTGGTCATAGATAGTCCTAACCCTGTGCTAGGGTTTCTAGACAAAAGCTCATCTTTCAAGATTTTCCATTGATGAAAATTTAAAAAACTTCATAATTTGATATAATTGAATGTATAATAATGTATTTACAAGGTTTTGGACGAGTATAGTATGAAGGCATATGGATATAGACAATTATGTGTGTGTCATGGTAGTGGAGACCTAATTAAGTCTAGACTAAGCCTTAAAAGGGTTTGAAAAAGTGACTTATAAGTATATGTAAGGAAATAAAATTCATATAGGGATATATTTAAATATATGGTTTTATAAAATAACCCTAGTTCTTTAAAATAAAAATTCATGTGTCCATACAATTGCAAAAGGCTAAAAAAAAGGCCACAATAAATCCTATCAAAAGGAAGAAGCATATAAATTAAAAGAGTTGTAATGAGAGGTTGTGTATATGGTTTATAAGATCAAAGAGGACTATAATTAGTTTAAATATGAATATGAATGATCTTATAGACACTAATTAAAATATAATCATTGGGTCTTGGCACAAAAATTGGAATGTTATGAAGTCAAAGAGGAGAAGTAAGTTATCAAATAGAATGGGGAATGTGAGAACTAAAGATGTTGA
This sequence comes from Torreya grandis, assembly GCA_037957365.1. Taxonomy (NCBI): domain Eukaryota; kingdom Viridiplantae; phylum Streptophyta; class Pinopsida; order Cupressales; family Taxaceae; genus Torreya; species Torreya grandis. The sequence goes on along the minus strand of JARHVA010000213.1, from coordinate 1,723,677 downwards.
ATGTATATGAAGTTGAGAATCCTAAGAAAATAGATAATATAGAGAGTAAGAGGAGTGAACTATCTTTAATAAAATGAGGAGTGAATGTACAAGAAAGAACTTGGAAGCTTAGTATGGATATAAAGAGGACAAGTGATAAGTTCCCATAATAGAGGTCATGAAATAAATAAAAAAGGACAAGCATAAAAAATCAAATTTGGGTTGGTATAGGCAGAGTACATAATTTTATGTTTGCATCCATATCATGTCAATTGTAAGAACCTCTGTATCATTTTGGTATCAAAATGGGTAAGTTCTTTCGAGAAGGTTTGATTTTGAATGATGTAAGTATTAATTGAGATTGCATGATCTTTATGATAATTAAATTTTATAGGTTGCTTTGAGATGTTATGAAGAGTTTTTATTGAGGTTGAGGAGATTCATAAAGGTGAATAGTTGTGTGGTTGAATCCCTTAAGCCATAAAGGCTTAGAGACAGATAGCTATTGAAATCTCAAATAAGAAAGAACAAGAAGAGATGAAGATAGAAATAAAGAGACTCTAAGTGAGTGCCAATCATAAGAACCAAGTGAGGTCAAGGAGAAAATTAGGTAAGCTTGTAAAGAAGAGATAGGTCCAGGGGATACCTATAGAGAGAGTGAAGAGAGTGTAAAGAGTGAAAATAAAAGATAAGAGAAAGAGAGATGAAGGGCTTGAAGAAGGATTTACACAAGGAATTGGAGAAAGATGAAGTTATGAAGAGTGATATTTATGAGTTGAAGGCATACTTAGCAAGTTTCAAGTAATTTTTAGATGAGCTTAGACTAAAGTTTTTAGTTATCATCAAAAACCCAGTTAAATGGCCTCTCAAAGAGATGATGAGGAAGTAGAAAATATAAGAAGTATGCAAAGTAATAATATAACTGAGAGTGTTAACCAAGCAACCTAAGAGAAAAGAGATGGGGGAAAACAAGCCTCATGAATTTCAAATTAATGATGTTATAGCATGTGTGTATGCAAGTGTGAGAGTTGATGAAGGATATTAATTAATTGGGATAATTTATAGGCTCATTGAACAAGTAGAAGAAGCATTTGATCAAGTGGTGTTAAAAAGGAACTAAGAGAAAGGAGAGGATCAACATAAATTATTGATGTTATAAGTTTAAAAATTAGGTCAGTCATCTATGATACAAGATTTCATGAAGCATGAAATGATCCTCACTCAAGAAGATGAAAAATAAGATAAAGAAGCAATGGGGAAGTAGAACAAGAAAAGGTATGAAGATTTTGAAGCGTATTCTAGTGTATATGAATAAATGAAGAGGGAAGATAAACATATGTATAAAGAGATGGTGAAGGAAGTGATAAAAGAGGACATAGACTTACGGCATGAAGCAATGGTGGCTAAGACAAGACCAATTATGAAGGAAAGGAGTAGTCACATACAAGAAGACAAGTTACAAATGAAAATTTCCAAGGTTTGTAAAGATGAATTTGTCGATACTAAGGTTGAAGGACATGTTATAAATGAAGGAGAAACAACAGAAGGAGAAGAACAAAATGAGTTAGTGGCTAATGCAAAGATGAAGAATGATCCATACAGGGTATATGAAGATTCTTAGAAATAAGAGCAACATGTAATAAAGGAGAAGATTTTGAGTATGCCTAAAATGCATGAGTAGAGACATGTTTTGTCTAATTATTTGTTTATAGTTGTAGGTATATCTTGGATGAAGATAATAAGAGGGAAAATAAAGTACAACTATGGAACTGAAGAGTATGTGCATCTACATGAGAGACTAGTTATAGCAGTAGCCAATATTTAAGGAGGTTTATATTTATATAGTAGGCCTTGGGATCCATGAGGTCATGAATTCAATATCAGAGGTTAGAAATAAGGAGAGAAGCTAAGAACTATTTCAAAAGTGATCATGCATAAGAGATCACTTTAACTTTTAGTAAAAGTTTCTTCTACTCCTTGGTAGTATGATGTATGGGTATCTTATTTTTATAAATTTTGTGTTGATTTAGGTGATATATGTAATTTTTAATGTTTATGTATAGGTTATAAGTCATATAAGTTCTTAGGATTTGAATTTGAAGTCCTATTGTGTTTTCTCGCCAATTTTGAAAATTTGAACTTGTTTGTCAAGATTTTGGTCCTCAATTATGTTTGGAGGAACTTAAATGATGTAATATTATTTTTTAGGATATATAAGGGGTAAATATATCTCTTAAACATTATTGAGTCATATAATAAGTCATTCATATAGTTATAGTAGGAGTGAGGATGGTTATAAGCCTTGTCAACAATCTTGAGAGGGAATCTAAGAACCATTGAGGTAGTTATAAATGTCTATGTTTGAATGAGTATTTGAGAGAGGATTATGAAGAGGTATGAATTTAAATGGAAAGATAATCAATATATAACCTCCATTTTGATATTTATCTATGCAAATCATTTCATAATTTGTGTTTCTTGTGTAATGAATTCAAAGGACTGTGTATATGTGATGAGAAAGGAAATATACAATAGAATGTTGATTTTATTTCAAATAATAAGTGAACTATGATGTATTATAAGTGTAATTTATGTTAATCCCAATCAATTTAAAGATATTTTTTCTCAATTTTGACAACCAACATAATATACCCTATTTTTCGTGTTTTATGTTTAAAACAAAAGATTGTGTATATATCCTATGCAAGGAAAGACTCTGTGGAAGGTGGTTTAAAACACATTTGTGATTGGTAAGATATTTATTCAATTTTATTATGGTTATTTATTTAGTTTAAAATTATTTGAATAAATGTTTTAGAAGGTATTGTGCTCAGATTATGTAGTAGATTGTGTCCTCACACATAGTCAATCCAAAACTTGAATAAATTGACCTAGAAAGGTGTTAAAAGACAAAAAAATGATTGGGAAATGTTTCTGGTAAAAAACATAATCATTCATCACAATATCTTGAAAGTTTTTTTAAAGTATAAAAATTCAAATATATCCTTCTCGGGTTGGTCACATATAGTCCTAACCTTGTGTTAGGATTTCTAGACAAAAACTCATCTTCTAGAAGTTTTCATAGATGAAAATTCACCAAAGTTTATAATTTTATAGAATTGAATTTATAATAATGTATGCAGAAGGTTTTGGACCAGTACATTATGGAGGCGTATGGATGTAGACAATTATGTGTGTGTCAGGGTAGTGGAGACCTAATTAGGTCTAGACTGAGCCTTAAAAGGGATTAAAAAAGTGACTTCTAAGTATAGGTAAGGAAATAAAATTCATATACAGATAGATTTCAATAAAATGTGTAAAAAAATAACCCTAGTTTCTCAAAATCAAACTTCATTTGTCTGTATAATTTTAAAAGGCTAAAAAAAGGCTACAAGAAAGCCTATCAAAAGGAAGAAGTAGTATAAGTTGAAAGAGTTGTAATGAGAGGTTCTGTAGATGGTTTAGGATATCAAATAGTACTAGAATGAGTTGAAATATGATTGTGAATGATCTTATGGACACTAATGAAAATATAATTTTTGGGTCTTGGCACATAAATTGGAATGCTATGAAGTCAAAGAGAAAAAGTAAGCTATTAGACAAAATAAGGTAAGTGATAACTAAAGATGTTGAATGTAGATGAATTTGAGGGTCCTAATAATAGAGAGAATATAGCGAATAAAAGGAGTGAACTATCTTTAATAAAATGAGGAGTGAATTTACAATAATGAATGTGGAATCTTAGTATAGACATAAAGAGGATAAGTGATAATTTCCTAGAATAGAGGTCATGAAAGACATCAAAAATGACAAGCATAACAAATCAGAGTTGGGTTGGCAAAGGTAGAGTATATAAGTTCATGTTTACATCCATATCATGGTAAATTGTAAGAACCCTTACATCATGTTATGTTTCAAGTGGATGGGCTTGAAAATTATTGATTTAGACATGAGTTAGCCTGATTAGAATGAGATTAGGGTATGATAATTGTTTGCATTGATTTGATGTTTTGACTTGATGATGAGCTAAGAAAATCTCTCAAATTTGATCAAGATAGGGATCATGCTAGGTTTAACTAGCTAAAGAGATGTTACTATTTTTTAATTGACCTTTTATGATGTCAAGTTTATTTTATTTATACTAACTCAAGTGGTTAAGTGATCCACTCAATTTGGAATGAATGACTTGGATGATTTGGACTAAGTGGATGATTTGATTTTTTTTAGTGTATGATTCAAACTTGACTAGGTTTAGATGCAATCAAGCTTAATAAGGTGGATTATTATATGTGATGGGGTTATTTTCATGTGTATATCAATAAAAGCATAAAAATGGATTTTTTTGTTAGATTTATGCCATAGGATATGACTATAGACTAGGTGGGATTTGGGTGGTGATTGGTTGATAAGTATGGATATGAACAAGCTTAGACTATGGGAAATGTTATTTGACAAGGTATTGATGGGATTGGTCTCATTTTTGATGTGATGGGGGTTAGATAAGGAGTATTGGTTGATGACTACTTACACTAAGTGACATTGTATGGACTAGGTGTTTAGACTCTTTGGACTATGGTTCCGTTGGGGTTGGATTATCAATTATTGGAATGATGGGTAATTGGACTAAGTGATGCAAATGGATGTTAATATTAGTGGATGTGTATTGGATGTTTGAAATATGATTTAAGTTGAATTATGACTTATTTTTAATGATGAAAGGATTTTTATGTCTTGGTTTGAATTAGATTTTGAATTTGATGTGGTTTTTGTTTGGTGTGAACGTCTACAAACAACATGGTTCTCAACAACATTCAAATAAGATCAGTCAAGAAACAATCCTATACTAGTAGATATGGGTGTACAACACAAAAACCAACCCGCCAATCTACTCACATAGAGTGGTGCCTAATATGGTCTCCCAACCCTCACTTTACATATTCATGTTGTGAGTGAACTTAAATAATGTTGATTTCCTTACAATTAAAGTTGTTTATAGTCAAAAGTCTTAATCTAGGTTCTACATGATCTCTAAGTGCATCCCCCACATACCTCATGGTATAGTGGGGACCAAGTCCATATAAGGATGTTGTCTAATGCCTATGTATCAGATCATGGCCTCCTCACTTCATAGAACCCTTTATTGGGAAATTGGCTTAATTGTATGACAACTATCCTTGATATTTATACTCTGTTAGAACATAGAGTTTATATTAATGCATGGTGATGAAATAAAAAGAAGGGGATGCATCAATTGTTTTTGATCCCCAAGATCACCCTAGGGTGTGAGGGGAGAGAATACACAATCTATCCTGTAGAGGTCAAACAGGCAAGCAAAAATATTATACTAAATTGATAAATTTTGACACACATACAATCTAATTAACCTAAATTATATGTGACAAAAAAATTGTTATGAAAGTTTTTATATGTCAAGTATTTGACAAGTAGACATACAACACAAGGATTCATACTTTAATTTGGATTTTGAAAGGAAACATGAAAAAAAAATAGTAAAAAATAAAAATCAGGTTTTTGTAGAGTAGTGTTGTTAGTAAACATTATATATCCAAGTCTGAACAATACCACATTTCATCTAAGTGAATCTACATTAAATTGATGTTGATGTTATGATTTTATAGTTGTGGATTCACAACTTGCAAGGAGAGAAACCAAAAATAAATGTGAAATTGATAAAATGATATCAAATTCATTAGTCTTATCACAAATTCAAAAATGGGCAAAACATATTTTTGCACAAAATAGTCAAAAATTTAAATGGTGAGATAGATTATAATAGTTTTGTCTAGTTATTTATCACAAGTCAATAGTTGTTAAGAGTGAAGTACTTTTATCAAGTTCAATGCAACATTTTTATAGTAGCGATTTCATAACTTATAGATATAAAAAATATAAATAAATGTGAAATCACTAAAATAATGTCAAATTAATTATATGAAAAAATAAATTCATAAATAAATAGAAGTGGTTTTGAACAAATAAGTCAACTAGTTAGTCAAGTAGTACCAGTCAAGTCTAGTAGTTTAGAGTGAATTTGTGACTATTAGGAACAAAATTGTGTTTGCAAAAAGTGAAGTCGAGTTTACATAAAGTGAAGTCATGCATAGTTTGGAAATGAAAATTTATAGAAATTTTGTGTTTTTTTGGTTTCCAAATATTCATCCAAAGGTACCTGAAATCTAGTTAGCATACACCAAGGACCCAAAAAGCAAAAATTAGGGGTTACTCCCACTATGTTCTCCAAAAATGTATTTCTTAGTTTGAGTTTGATGGGTTACATATAAAACGAAAAACTATCTAGTCTAAACTCTCTCCCTACCCAAATCAAACAAACCTATGATTAGAGAAAAGAAGAAGAACAATTGATGTAAACTAAATGGCACACAAAGATAATTACTTATATATCAAATTCATATGAAATTGAACTCCTCTTGATGATTATATATGGATACAAAGACTTTATATAATTTCTTGATGCTTAAACATGTGATTGCTATGTTGACTCAAGACTTGGACATTATTTTGTTTGACAAGATGATAGCATGAAAGATTTATTATTGAATCTCTTTTGGATTCAAAATTCATAAAATTGATATTGAAAGTTCTTGTTGGGAGTGTTCATAGGATTTTACATGCAAGGCTCTTAAATTTTCATGGATATGAAGGATAATATATAGGAGGTTGATGGAGGAATGGAAGGTTATATTTAATCCATGGAGGATGAAAGATCAATGGTGGAGGATTTTCCTAGGAATTAAAAACTCCATGGAGGACACTAGAAAATAAGGTGTGGAGCTCTAATAAGTCTTTATAATTTTCTAGAGTCCATTAGGCTTAATTAATGATGATTAAGATGTGATTAGAGATGTGATTTTGAGGAGGTGCTAGTGGTGGTAAGTGAACATAGGTAGATAGTAATATAAAATTCTTAAATTTATGAGGATTTGATTAGTGATTAAATGGCCTAATAATGATAATTAATTGATATAAAGGTTTGATGGGTTGGGTGTAAGGTTGATATGATGAAGAAATATGTGAAGGGGGATGTTAGAGTGATGATAGGATAATGTTAACATGATGAATAATGATAATTATTGATAAATAATGATGAAATTAGTAATGACAAAGAAGTGGTGAATTTTAGATGTATACAACAACTATCAAAGAAAATAACACAAAGATAATTATTGCACCTATTCAAGATAAAAATAGAGAATCAATGGTGGTACTGATGTATAATATTTATATACACACCCTCCTAAACATAAAAATTCATATCAAATAGTTACTCAAATTAAAAATAAATATAAACCTTCTACAGTGCATCCTAAATAAGTATCTCATACAGTTCAGTTTGTTTTATAATGAACATAGGAATTGATACCTTCTCTTACTATAAAACATATTCCAGAGTCCTACACCTTATTAATTTACACATATTTCAAATGATACTATGAGATTTGATCAAGACAAGTTATGTTAAAACACCTAAAACATCTTTAGATTTTGATTCATCCACATGTATCATTTTTCATTCATGAAAAATAATATCCCAACTCTATGATAAATTCACACACTATAATCCTCCAATTGATGGGATCATAGGCTAATTTCATATCAATTAATATGTGTGTGTGAAAAATATTTCATTAATAGAAAATAAATACCCAAAATAAAATAAAAATTTTCAAAAATACAAAAACATTCAAAATATTCTCAAAAATAAAAATCAAGATCTGAGCAGGACATGATTTTCTAGTTTAATTTTTTACATATGTTATTTATCACATTTTTTTTAGATAGCATATTATTTTTTAGGAACACATGTATTTAAATAAGTGTATAAGTATGGTGTAGGACATACATTATACATGGATTCTTAGATGTTGAACTCCCTTATACCTAGTGGCCATGTATATGTTGGGGGCATCTTATTCTACATGTGACATTATCAACATGTTATATATTTATAAGAAATATCTACCATTTCAAGCTACATATCTTACAAGTTTTTTGATAGTTACTCATACCTTACATTGTATTACATGCATATGCCACTTTAATATGAATTCAAATTTAAACATATGTGTATACACATAAATCTAGTCACAGGCACTTGAAAATGCTAATTCTTGACAGCTTATAAACCATATGACTTATGCATAAGAACATGAGTATTATTTTTCAATCCTTTAAGTTATTTATGTATTCAGTCTTGAACCTTTGTTTGTCATTATGAATATATAAAACTTTTAATGTCTAATGCTCAAGCTATCTAAAATTTCCTTCATACTTTCTCCAACAAAGGATATTGGTCCTTGATCTTTGTATGAGTCCATGCTAGGCAGACAAGAACATAGTACACTTCTTTCCAATTACATCAACTACATCCCACACCAAATAATAACTACTTTTAGAAATTCAAAGCATCCTTTTGGGTCTTTCTTCACATTTCATATCATTAGGTAAAAGAAACTATTAAAATATTTTCCTATAAATACATGTCCAAAGTCACTCATTAAGGTCACTTTCTATGCAATTATTTGAAGCATACCTATTTATACACATTAAAAATATATATCCTATTATTATCAAATTCAAGGTCACTCACAAGGAGAAACCATAAGCTAAGTATAGAGATTTATAAATCAAGTTAAGAGCTATCATTGTCAAGTATCAAAGTCATATTCTAATTCAGTACACATATTCAAAGGAGTACAATTGCACATTCACTCTATGTGGGAGAAATACATGGGCTTGATTTCCATTCTTGGAGTATTAGATACATAATAAATGGTCAATCGTAAATAGGGGATTGAATATAACTTAACTCATTACACTCCCATTTTTTCTTATATTTTCCAAGCTATCAAAGTTATGTAAAGGTTTCAAAAACAAGAAAAGATGAACATAATTTTTTGCATGGCTAAACCCTAATTGTGATATCTCAAACTTATCTACATCAACATGTGTTGAAAACACAATAACTAGTTCTTTGTCATAGTCAATTGGGATAATTATTTGGTCAGCGTACTCAAGCACACTGTGTTACTGCTACTTATATCAGTCACATCCAAAAATATATTTTATTTCTACCTTTGATATATTGTTTCTAGATTTTTTATTTATCTATCTCTTCCTATCAATAACCTGTTATAATCAATTGGGATAAGCCCTCAATCAACAAACTAGAATGCACTATGCCAATGTCCATTTATATGGAACCTAACCAAATTCTATTTATGTTCTTAATTTTGATCCTAAACTTGTAGATTCATTTATTATTATAATTTTAACTACAATATAGTCAATAAAAATTTATGTGTAAACTAAGATATCTTTTAGTGTTTTTCAAAAATAAAAAATTTCCATATTTAATAATTTGTCAAAATCAAAATAATTGAATATTGTACATATTTAGCATTATGATATTTATAGTTTTATAGTTATTAAAACATTAAAAATTAATTTTTTTAATAAAAAAATAGGGTAAAACATATTATTGATCTTGATCTATTATTTTTAAGCCCTAGATTTTCTAGAAAAAAAGTTCAATTTCATTTTTTGATTTCATTTTTTTTTCCATAGAAATTATTTTTCAACCATTTTAACACTCATATGAGCTAATTTTTCTTAGAAAACTAGTTTTTAGTTGTACATGAGTTTTTGTGTGATATGTACTACCCTAATACTCAAGCCATTATATAACACTATACATGGATTATAGTTCCACATACCTCACATTATATAGAAATTGTTTAGGTTTTTTTTTCATCTATATTAAACCTTCTATTGTTTCTCTTTTAGATGTCTAGTAAGCATTTATCCCTAAGAAACTATTATCATTGTAATCTAAACATGGAATAGTGTATCTGCGGGAATGGTGGAATCCTTTGTAGTTAGATTTTGTTTTATTGTATTCACTATTAATGACTAGGATCAATATATCTAAGAGCCTATAAATCAACCACACTCTTGATTAGTTTCACCCTTTTTCCTTACTAAAAAATCTCAAAATTTTTAAATCATTAATAATGAATGCATTTAGTTCACATATTTTTAATTAAAGTATTATATGTCTTACTTTACAAGTTGTCATCCATTCTATATATGCATTAATCAAATCCAAACACCATACAAAGGACAAAATACACAATACACCATCACAAGCCTTCCTACATTCATATATTTATAATATATAATTTTAGATATTACCTAGTAAAACCAGGCATCAAATGGCATCCATGACTCAATGTTTTCCTCTTACTCCTTGCCAAAATATTATTTTAACACACTTCATGTTTCTATATACCACCCAAGGCTCATATTATATTCTAATTTTTACATTGAAAACACTAGATGAGGATAGATACCTCACCTATCCCACCAAAATGAAGGTATCCAGCATGTTACTCCACAAACCCCACAACCTCCCATAAGGGGAAAAACCCAATCTAATGGTTATGATATCATAGATCAAATGAAAAATAGCCTTGCTAATTTTTTATTCCAGAGCTATTAAAAATATCAATAGTTTATAAGGATATTTTATATGATGCCTTGTGTGATACTAGTATACCTAATGATACATAACCAATATCATTTACTTATATCATGAACATTATAAAGGATGTCAACAAATCCATCACATTCAACATTGAATATTTACCTCCTAAATATATCATAAAGAAATATCTTCCATTATTCATTTAGGGTTAGATATATGGAAAGGTCACCAAGCATGTATTAGTTGAAAATGGTTTAGGAGTGAATATTTACAACTCTATTGTCTTATAAAAATTGGGCATGGATATGAAAAATATTTTTAAAAATGAGAAAAAAATATCATGGAATTTGATAATACTCTTTGTCAAACACTTGGAACTATCAAATTATATTTAAAATTAAGACCCCAATAATGCTTACTTTTTTCAAGTCATATCCAACCAATTACACTACAATTTACTTTTGGTTAGACCTTGGATTCACACATTGAATTTTGGACCTTATAAATTCCATATATGTATCAATTTTATAGATGAGAGATGTAAGTACTCTCTTATGGTAGATGATACACCTTTTAGATATTGTAAAATGACTTAATCATAATTTGAAGATCACTTTTTTATACCACTAACACAATTGATCACACTTGATCGTATGCATACTTATGAGGTAGGTGAATCAAGCATAAAACATAATCAAAAATCAATTACAAGCATTCAATAAGATACATATAAATCATTACCAATCACTATAAAACTAGAAAAAATAATACCAGATCTTCCCCTTTGAGCTAATTTTACATATCTTAATTTCATAATTATAGATTGGTATGATGGAGATGACAAGTTGTGTAGGGTCAATTTCAATTATGTTCATCCCAAACAATACTTATCTCATACTCTAATCATACATCTAATAATGGTAAAATATCAAAAGGATATAGTAAAATTAATTCAATCAGACACTTTATGGAGTCATAACTTGCCAAGGGCAAAAGAAAAGATAAAGTCTAAGATGGAAAACATAGTCAAAGTATAAATACTTATTCTAGTATAAATACATAATAATGATAAAAAAAAATAATAACAACTTCACCCATTACGTCTAACACTTACATCACTTGAAGATAAGATTGTAAAAACTCTAAAGCTTCAAAATGTCATAATTAATACACATCTCTGTTGAAACAAGTAAACTTTAAATAACTAAATTAGGTTTAAAATAAATAGATACAAACATTAAAATGTGAATATGAAAGAATTACAATAGAATAGCTTCAAAAGGAAAAATTTAAAATCAACAAAGTAGAACCAAGGTAACATACAAAGCAAGAAGAAGAAGAAACTTTGAAAAAATAATTTCGAACCAAGCAAGACATCATTTTAAAGAAAGGATTTCTTAATAAAAAGTCACAAAAAATAAGGCTAATATGGTTTCAAATGAGGTAGTTCAAAATCATTCATCCTACCTAGAACCTTTGATTCTAATTCTCCACATGGATGATAAGAAACATAATGAGGTTGAAAATTACCTCTTTTCTTGAAGCTATATATGTAATAAAACACTTCTTCAATATCTAGGGTATGAAAAAACAATATTTGGGTAATGTTATCAAATGTAAATGTTGCATTTGATCCATTGAGTTAATTACAATGTTTGGGATCAAAACATGTTCAATTATATTTCACATTGATCCTACCTTGGATCAATGTAATGCCAAATTTGAAAAATAATGGATTAGAGCTATGTGAGAAACATTGGGTAAATATTATGAATCTATCACATTCAATCATGAAGTTGCAATGGTAATATCTCAATAATAGATTATTCCATCCATCAATATAAAATAAAATAAAATAAATTTTCATCTATAATTCTAGTAAATATGGATAATACCATCACAAAAGATACACATGATATGACACATTTAGAAAAGCAATAAACATTAGAACATCATGTAACACACTATGGTGAAATTGAATTTACATACACACATACAAACAATTATCACATCATTAATTTTCATTTACAAAATCACATAGATGAATATGATCCGAATTCTTATTATGAAGAATATTGGTATGACACTCATGACAACACAAGATATACACTTGGCATCCAACCCTAATTAGTGAATTAATATAGAATTCAGATGGAGATTGCATATGTTATGCAATAACTCTGTGGGATAATCCTATGGACCATGTTATTTGTTAATAAAAATTAATCCAAAAATATTTCAAATATCAAAAATATAAAATATTTTCAAAAATAAAAAACTAGTACCTAAGAGTGATAGGAGATGTATGGCCACCCAATTTGGGGAAAAAGAAGGCTTTCTAAAAAAATTACATCTATTTATACATATATGACCCATTCCCATCCTACAATGGCTATAAATATTAAATAATAAACCTCACCTATTACACATTACCTCAAGCATAATGTTTTAGCTCTATAGGATAAGATGTTTAAATTAGGGAAGGGTACATCTATATCTAGTCATTTAATGGCTTTGTATGCATTTTTTCATAACCAATAATCTCATATTATTACTTATAGGATTTTAATCTCCTAAGCTTCCAATTTAATATGGTAAAGGTGATATTGAACAACACATTTTATTCTTTCATGAAACATGGCTGGATTATGCCATGCCCCATGCCAAAGCATGATTACTTTCTAAAATTCAAAACATCTTTTTCGACAATTTTGCACATTTCTCATGGTCAACTAAAGGAAAATATCAAAATATTTCCCTATAACTACATGTCAACAGTCACTAATTAGTATCATTTTATATTCACTTTGTTCAATCATACATATTTTTTATATTAAATAATTTTTCCCTATTATTTTCAAATTCAAGATCACTCACAAGGAGTAGCCATCATCCGAGTAAAGATCATTCTAAATTAAGTTAAGAGATATGATTTTCAAATATCAAATACTTTTTTAAATACACACATATTTAAAGGAGCAAAATTATACATTCAATCTAGGTGGGATAATGGTGTGGGCTTAATTTTCATAATTAGATTATTGGATACATAAGTAGTAATCAATCATAAAGGGAGGAATTAAGGTTAATTTAACCCATTACATTTCCCTTTTTTATTGTAATTTTTTTCAAACTATTAAAATAACCTAAAGAATTTGAATAAAAGAGAATATAAATATTGATTTTTTCATGTAAAAACCCTATTATGATATCTCATATTTCTCTGCATCCACAAGTGAAGAAGGCATAAAAACATGTTCTGAGACAAAGTCAACTAGGACAAGTTTATAGTCAACAGACTCTTGCACACTATGTTGTCCTCTTACAATGGTCATGTCCATTTTTATTTTTTTTGGACTCTAATATGTAATTTCCATAATTCTTATTTATTTGTATCTTCCTACTAATTCATGTGTCCTCAAACAAACTAGAATTCATTGTGTCACTATCCACTTACAGTGAACCTATCCATATTATATTTATATTCATGACTATTATCTTGAACCTTTACAGTCATCTCTTTTTTTATTTTACATTTCCAAATAGTCATAAATTTCATTAAAAAAACCTATGTACAATCTAAGTACATTTCTTCTTAGTGCATTTCAAAAATAGTAACTTTTCATATTTAGAAATTTGTAAAAATTAGAATATTTGAATATTTTACATCTTTATCATTTTGATATTTATAGATTTATTCATATTATAACATTAAAAATTAATTTGTTTAATTATAAATAGGGTAAAAAAAATGGATAGTGTACACTAGTTTCTAATTGTTCTATTCTCCTTCAGTGTTATTTACTTTATTGCATGATAAGCTATACATTGTTTGCTTATTGTGTGTGGCCCTTGGCCCTACATGGCAATATTTGATTTTTATGTGATATATTAGAAGATGTCTATTTATTTTATCCATTGGTCCTATGTGTGAGATGTTTACTTGTATGTGTGACATTTAAACATGTCCATTTATTATGTCCCTTGGCCCTATGTGTTATGTTTGATTATTGTGTGACATTTGAATATGTTATTTGATTGTGTCCCTTGGCCCTATGTGTGAATTTTTTTATTTTATGTCTGAAATTGTAACATGTCCCTTAATTAAAATATTATTAATGGCATTTCTGTGTGGCCCTTGACCTTGTTTGTTTTGACTTATTCATGTCCAATGTATGCAACCATTGGCATTATGTATGACATTGCATGATAGTGTGTGGTGTGTTCATCATGTTTGTTATGTTTTATTAGTGGTACCATGATAAATATCATGCACTTTTAGTACATATTCTAAATTCAAATATGGTCACTTTAATGCATTCTTCATTTCTATATGTATCTATACATGACACTTGTATGCTTCCCATTCAATATGTTACATACATGCTTCAATGAAAATTAAATTACTATGATGGCATACTTTCTACATGATCACATAATGATATATGATTATATATTTATCACAAGATACATTAACTCTTATCTTAAATTTAATGACTTGTAGGCTACATCATTCATCTCAAAAGAGGGGCATCATAGTGAACATGTATTTTAGATCCAAGCCTATATGAAAAATAAATATCATATTTTGGGAAAAAGTACAAGTTTTATAGAGTCAAACTACAGAGTTTAAAATATTCAAAGTAATGCAACAATAGATTATTTGACATAATGTAGGGTTTAAATGTTCAAAATAGTTTAAAAATCACATGTTTGATATATATTTACAATTAACATATATTATGGGGTCATATGGCATGCATATGCACTCACTTTTTCAAATAATAAAGTATAAATCATACACTTGAATGCATATGAATGGGCATAGGCAAAACAATTAAATGAACAAAGTTGTAGGTTTCACATATAGTTACAATTGAGCATATATATGCATGACATTCTTTATTATTTGGTGTGAGATTTAGGGGGCATGATACTTGTTCATGATCGTATATACATTTTTCAAAGTTAAAAGGGCATGATACTTGTTCATGCACATTTTCAAATTTAAAAAATTATAATTTAAAAGGAAAAATGTTCACTTCAATCCATATCTGTTAGCACTGAGGTTATGGTGGGGGCATGAATATTCTTCATTTATTTTTTAATAATGTGAATAGAATATAGATCCATCTGCAATGGTGTGATTCAATTTGTTATGATAATTTATATTGAAGTCTAGTGACACTTAATGGACTTGGAATTACTTCTAATAAACCCTTTGTTTGGTTCCACTTTTCTATTATAGTATGTATGAATGATTCTAGTGACACTCAATAGAATTTAAATCACTTATAATGAGCCTATTGTGGTTCCACATTATTTGGATTAGTATATTGAGTACTTTCCCCCATTTATGAGACTTAGAATATGTATCATTCTAACTCAAGGGTTTGATTAGTTATTAAAAATTAGTATTTGATCCCTACCAATTCACTAATAGTTTAGATTTTCCACATGATTTGACAAGGGGGAACATGTTTCCAAGTATTCACCATATTTTAAAGGTTATAAAGAAATGTGGGTTCATATCCATATAGTTTTGATTCCTTACTCTCTTTTTAATTATCAAATTTTAGAGCTTCACATTTTTCAAATTTAAATTATGAATAATGATTATTTCATGTGTTATTATAGGGTTTGCTAAATTTGAGTGCCCTACACATTGGAGTACACTTTCCAAGATAAAGTGTTTTTGTACACACTTAAGTTTAATTCTTTCTCTGTTACTATAGAAATTTCACTAATATAATAAAGGCACAAATTTATATAATTAAATATGATCATAAGTGCTCAAAAATGATAATTATTAACCCATCCTAAACTTCATGAGTTGTGTCTAAATACATTATTCTTATTCATTGTTCTTCTAATCCATTTATCTATCTATAGGGTTGGTCCCTTGTTCACCATCACTACTACACAAAAAAATTTAGGTTAACTATAAAACCTTGATTAAATAACTCTTTAATTACCTCTGAATTACAAAAAATATAATTATATTCTAGGATAAGTCTACTCTAATAAGACAAATTTATTGTCATGGACCTGTCCATCTAGTAGGGATGTGTCCCATGCTAAATAACAAATAGTTTCCTAAAATTGAATTATTCTTATGCACATTTCATAATATTGTCTTTGTAAAACTGTCAAAAGGTTTTGTAATAAATACACATCAAAGGACTTTCATTATTGTTACTTGACTACTAGAATGGAACTACCTCTTGATCACTTACATGTTATTGCACATTGATAAAATTGGCACTACCTATTAAACACTTACCCACTATTGCACATTTATAAAATATGCCATATTATTCCCAAATTCAAGATCATTCACAAGGAGCAGCCATGATTAAATTTTAAAGCATCTCAAAGAAAGTCAAAGGATATCATTTCAAAGTATCAATTCATATTTATAGTTACATACATATAGTCAAAAATTATAAGTGCACAACTACTCCAGGTGGGAAAATTTCTGATGGATTGATTTCTTTCTTTGAAGTGCCTATATATGTAGACAATGCCAATCATTAATGGGGTGGTTGAGGTTATATAAACTCATTACACTCCCCCTCTCTTTTTCTAAGTTTTAGCTCTCACAAATATCCATAGGGTTTCCAAATTAAAATAAGTAAAACATTATATTTTATGAGGCACAATCATAATCTAACTATCTTAGCCTGATCAATAGACACAAGCAAAACATATAGACAAGTTTGATTTTCATCACAGTCAACATGGACAAGTCCATAGTCAAAGGATACATTCAACATACATTGTTGTTCAGTGGTGTGGTCTTGTCCAAAAATATTATCATATGTTGCTTCTCCTCCTTTACTGTCAAGATTATGCCTTTCTTTAATCTTCACTATCAAAAGTCATAGTCAACTGGGATAAATCTATGATAAAAAAACATAACTAGCCTACACTATTGTCTAGGGAACGCTAACCTATCCAGAAATAATTCCATATTTTGCCTCTAATCCCACACTATCACTATCTTATCTTCATCTAGTTCACACTGTCAGATATTATAAACATTCAATAGAAATTCAAATTTAAGATAAATATATTTCTTCTTAGTGTTTTATAAAAATATAATTTTCCATATTTAACATGTTAAAAAATCAAAATTATTAATAATTTTATATCTTTAGCATTCTAATCTCTTTCAATTTTTATACCTATTAGACAAGCACTTCCATTGTTAAATTAAATAAGGGTAAAACATAACAGTTAAATATCATCAACTTTTCAAAGGATAATCAAGACACTATTTTCAGAGAATGCATGGAGTAAGAGGATAGATATTTTCAAGGTTGAAATGGGCTTATTTACTCAAATTAAATTAAGTACGTAAATGGATGAAGGGAAAGAAACTAGGCTATGTTGGCATTTTTAATAGGTTGCTAGTATTTTGAGTTATAGTTTGTTAGGTTGTGGAGCTAAAAGCTTCACTGATGCAAACATGGAGGAGGTTGCAGGATGAGTTGCTGAGTGTCACGGAGACTGGCGTTTGGTCTGGCCAACCGACGTCGGCAGTATTAGACAAGGAAGCAACCGACGTCGGTCATGGATCGGCCGGCGTCGGTGACCCCCAGGCGGACAGGGACCGACGTCGGTCGCCTGTGTGGTTTGACTGCGAGCTTATTACGGGCAGTTAGCTAACGAACCAAGTGTTTGCATGAAGAGATCTATTTTTAGACTGAGAGCTGCGGATCTAATTATTGTAATTAGATGTCTAATCATTGTTTGGATGAGATCTATATAATAGACTCATGGTTGTATTGGAAAAGTGTTCTAGTTTGAGTTGAGCAAAGTTTGCTCCTTCTGTGTGTGAAGTGAGTAAGGGTGTTCCTCCTAGTTCCCTATCAGTGCCAAGCTTGGTACTAGTTGGAGAATCATAAGGACTTGGTGAGGCAAGGACAAGGGTTCTTCAGGGTGTGTAGAGTGATCTACATGGTAAGTAAGATCGTTGATCTGCAGGTGTATGTGTATGCAAGGTCAAGGTTCACAGGTGAGCAGAACCGGGTTTGATTTGTAGGTGTGTAGGATCATATAGACAGCAACACAACAGGGAGTAGTATCAGGCAGGATCTACTTGGAGTACAAGTGTGTACTCGGATAGAGCAAAGAGGAAGGCAAGGGAGTTCCTTCCATAAGTATGGTCTATTGAATTGCAGGTTGTTGCAAGTTCATGGGAGATCTACTTGAAGTACCTTGAGTACTTGTGGATCACGTGGAGTGCTTGTGGAGTGCGTGGAGCACTTGTGGTGTGCGTGGAGCACAGGAGGTGAACACCAACTCTGTATTTTGAGTTGGGTGTTGGGACCTGAGAGGGAGAGCTTTGGGGAGGATAATTATTGTTCACTTGAGGTGTGGGAAGCCTCTGTAAGGTGGTGGAGAAGAAGTGGCATATTCTTTATTGTATTCTTTTCTGTATAAAGTGTTAATACATTTTGTGTATTGTCTCTCATATCATGTGTTATTCTGAATTCTAGTTACTTGGTGAATCTGGTTAATTTCTGCATATTAAGTTGCTTGGTTTGGTAATCATATTGTGCTCTTTTGGTGGAGCAAGATCCTGACAAGTGGTATCAGAGCAAGGTTGTTGGCTCATAGCTTGATACCACTGACAAGTGGTATCAGAGCTTTTGGTTGGGATACTAACAGATTGGCTTAGATCTGGGTAGTGTGTTTTGATTACAGGTCACTCTCAGGGGTTTCTGATTGAGTGGGAGTAGAGCAATGGCAGATGAAAGTAAGCTAAGAATGGAAGAGTTGAAAAGCACAGATGGTCACTCACGGTCCTATGGAAAGAAAGAGCGGGTAAAAGATTATTGTTGGTTGGTAGCAGATCAGCATGAAGAAACTGAAGAAGTAGATGTAGCAGGTGTTGTTGCACAGGATGCTCTGGGAGGTTTCTTGGATAAAGTTGAATCTTGGATAAAAGATTCGGTTGCCTCTTTCCATGCAGCCCTAGGTAGAGGAGCTGGTGAGCCTTGCCAAAGAATTGGCAAAGGGGAAGTGAAGCTGAAATTGCAGGCAGCCAACACACAGGTGTTGATGAAGGTCATGCAGGTCCCAGGTTTGGAGATATGGCTAATTTCTTCAAAAAGATTGGGTGATGAGAGATGCACAAGAACTCTCACAGCGGATGCACTTGAATTAGCTGGTGGTAAAAAAATAGGTACCCTTTATCTACTTGTTTATATTACTGATTCTTCTTTTGTTGCAGAGACGTGGCTTTGTAGGCTTGGTCACATGAGCAGGAAGGAGATGCATGTTCTTAAGCGGAAGACAGATATATTTGACAGGCTTAAGAACTGGAAATCCTTGGTGTTTATGGAGGAGATGGCGGATAGAACCCAGTGGTTGGTGATGGATACTTCTGAGTAGAGCATTTTGGACATGGGTTTTGATTCAAAGAAGTTCGCGGGTAAAAAGTCATCACTCATAGGCGAACACAGATACCGGTGTCGATCAGGAGAAACTGGTGTCGAACAGACAGGTGCCGATGTCGGTCATGGGCAGACTGAAGCCGGCAATGTCGGGTAGGTTAAGATTGACGTCGGTCATGGGACCGACGCTGGCAGTATGTAAGACCGATGTCGGTCAGTAGGACCAACGTCGGCAGCAGGGACACCGCAGGGTCGGTAATCAGGGACAGACGCATGGAACCGATGTCGGTCGGATGTAGACTGTGGAGTGACTGAGGTCGGTCACTGTAACGTATTTTGGGTGGACAGCACGCTGTCATGGAGTCTTAAACACCCATACGGAGGACTGAAGACGTAAGTAGGCCCTCAAATTCGTTGTTCCTCTTCTTTATACATGTTGCTGATTGTAGAGCAGGAAGGATCCAGGAAACAGGTGTGAGCTTGGCATGGATGAGGATGTGATTCCTTGGAGGAGAACCAGACAGGTGTTTTTGGTAGGGTTGCCAGCAGGTATAAAAGCATAGAGATGAATGGATACCTTAGTTGAAGAATAGAGAGAACGGATACGTGAGACAGAAGACCAGGTCATATGGTCTTGAGGAGCTGCAGGATAGTGGTACAGGTTTTGACAGGTGGAGGATGAAGCATGGCTTCAGTCAGTGTCAGGGTAACTACTATGGTTTGACTTACCAGGGGGATGGCGATTGCAACATCATTCTGTTACTGTATGTGGATGGTACGCTAGCTAGCTGGTTTTGTACATACAGGGTTTTGCTGAGCTAAGGGTAAGATTAGTTCAGTGGCATGTCATGAGGAGTTTGGAGCAACAGAATTCTTTGACATGGGAGGAATGGAGATCACAGGTTGATCTTGTCTCGAGTGGGAGCTGATGTGAATCAGGTGCTGGCGAGGTTCAGGATGTAGAGCCAGAGCACACTAAGGGCTGGACAGGTACAGTGTCCAAAATTACATGAGGTCTGGTATAGACCTGAGTATTCCCATGCAGTGGGAGCTGTCAGAGAGTTAGGAGCCAATTCGGGGAAGTGGGTTCTCAGGTACTTGAGAGGGACCAGTAGCAGGGATTCATGCTATGCAGAGTCAGGACTTCACTACATGTGTTTGTAGGTTCGGATGTGGTAGGGTACTCGGATGACAGGAGGTACACCACGGGATGTGTGGTGGGTTGTCTTCAGGATTGATCTTGAAGAGGGATACAGACCAGGAAATAGATTAGATGGAGTATAGGTACAGGTATAGTGCAGTTGTTTATCTCCAAGTGGGAGATTGTTAGGTTGTGGAGCTAAAAGCTTCACTGATGCAGACATGGAGGAGGTTGCAGGATGAGTTGCTGAGTGTCACAAAGACTAGTGTTTGGTCTGGCCAACTGACGTCGGCAGTATTAGACAAGGAAGCAACCGACGTCGGTCATGGATCGGCTGGCGTCGGTGACCCCCAGGCGGACAGGGACCGATGTCGGTCACCTGTGTGGTTTGACTGTGAGCTTGTTACAGGCAGTTAGCTAACGAACCAAGTGTTTGCATGAAGAGATCTATTTTTAGACTGAGAGCTACGGATCTAATTATTGTAATTAGATGTCTAATCATTGTTTGGATGAGATCTATATAATAGACTCATGGTTGTATTGGAAAAGTGTTCTAGTTTGAGTTGAGCAAAGTTTGCTCCTTCTGTGTGTGAAGTGAGTAAGGGTGTTCCTCCTAGTTCCCTATCAGTGCCAAGCTTGGTACTGGTTGGAGAATCATAAGGACTTGGTGAGGCAAGGACAAGGGTTCTTCAAGGTGTGTAGAGTGATCTACATGGTAAGTAAGATCGTTGATCTGCAGGTGTATGTGTGTGCAAGGTCAAGGTTCACAGGTGAGCAGAACCGGGTTTGATTTGCAAGTGTGCAGGATCATATAGACAGCAACACAACAGGGAGCAGTATCAAGCAGGATCTACTTGGAGTACAGGTGTGTACTCGGATAGAGCAAAGAGGAAGGCACGGGAGTTCCTTCCATAAGTATGGTCTGTTGAATTGTAGGTTGTTGCAGGTTCATGGGAGATCTACTTGAAGTACCTTGAGTACTTATGGAGCACGTGGAGTGCTTGTGGAGTGCGTGGAGCACTTGTGGTGTGTGTGGAGCACAGGAGGTGAACACCAACTCTGTATTTTGAGTTGGGTGTTGGGACCTGAGAGGGAGAGCTTTGGGGAGGAGAATTACTATTCACTTGAGGTGTGGGAAGCCTCTGTAAGGTGGTGGAGAAGAAGTGGCATCTTCTTTATTGTATTCTTTTCTGTATAAAGTGTTAATACAATTTGTGTATTGTCTCTCATATCATGTGTTATTCTGAATTCTAGTTACTTGGTGAATCTGGTTAATTTCCGCATATTAAGTTGCTTGGTTTGGTAATCATATTGTGCTCTTTTGGTGGAGCAAGATCCTGACATAGTTTATAAATCCATAATAGCTATATGATCTGATAAAAGTGTTAAAAATTAAATGTGCATATCATAAATATCTCCTAATCATGTACTTGGTAGTGTTATATATCATTTATTACTCTTCCCCTCTTATTTCCCATTCATTATCTAGAAGGTTGATCTCCCTAATTGTAAATGTTTTTATTATTAAATCCTTTCTTAACCTGCTTAGTCCACCATTTTTTAGTTGTCATGATCACCTATATTATATTATTATTAAATAAAAAAACATTTATATGGAATTTATCATATGTATATTTTTTATATTTCATAAAATATTATTTGGTTCTATCTTGTCTACCCTCTATATTTATTTATTTATTTACAAATCCATGATCATATTCGAGTTATTTCTTATCTCTTGCACTTTTTTGTGCATTGTGTTTCCATACATCTTAAATTTTTAGAATTTTTATGTCATACTCAATTAAATGAGGATCCAAATGCCAACCATTTACATCTTTGTGCATCACCAATTATTTTTAGCTATTATTTATATCTTCACTTTTCCCTATAATATTCTATTTCATACAATAGGATAGCAAACAAGACCATTTATCTCTTGATGTTTCTATTTAAGGAGAAATCAGAAATTGAGTATAAGTTCCAATGTTTTGAATATTTTTATAGTATCATTAAAATCAAACATCATACCGTCAATAATTATCACATGCCTAGTGGGACCCAAAGTAAAGATTATGTTTTTTTTTTCAATCCTGAAGAAAATTTAAACATCCATATGAGATTGTGGTGAGAATCCTAGATATATCTAACTTTTGAAAAAAAATAACAATCACCTAGAAACTTTGTTGTTTAAGATCCCTTCACTTTAAAATATTCAAACCTTGCCTTCTCTTAGCTTCTCTTAATATTGTTATGAAACCATTGTCATGGCCAACCAAAGAGATTTACCATTTTTTCTTTGGATTATGGAGATCTAATTTAAATACAACAATGAAATCATACTCCTAAATACTTTATAATATCATTTCCTACATTCATCATATATGGTTATATCATCCCTATAGACCACATACAAGATGTGGATAGCCTATGTATAGTTCATCACATCATTGAAAATGATGTGGCCTTTAGATTTGTTTCAACATCTCTCAAATCAAAAAAATTAGGGTAGTAAAAAGGGCTAAAATTAGGAAAAATATCAATTTGTGATGATTTTGGTGAAAATTCACATAATCAGTTCAAGGAAAGAGTAGATAACATGTCTCTAAATAAATAATCTTACTATAATCAAGAGATCCCTCATGGATCACATGTCAAACTTCTATTGAGCATGATGTCAATATGAGAACTTGATTATTAATCTGAGATTTGTTTTATTTGGTTTTTATTAGTTTATAAATATTAATTAATTCAAATATTTTATATATTAATTGTTTGGCTAATTTTGGACACTTCTCAAGAACTTCATAAAAAATAGCTAAAAGTGCAAGTTAGAGTCCAATTCACTAAATATGTACTAAACTAAGCTAAAATACTTATCCATTTATCTTCAAGAGGTGAGGAACACTTTATAATACTTATATAACTAAAGTTAGTTTAATTTTAGCTAGTGTCTTATTTTATAGTGATTTGAGGTGCCTAACTTGTTTAGTGTGCATGAGTTACTTGTTAAGAAAGACATCTTGCATGTTGACCTTATCTTATCATTGAGTAAAACTTGTTTTCTTGAGTCAAATTTCAATTATATTATAGTATATTTTTAGTTAACTTAATTTTTAAGTAAGGTCTTAATTTAGTATTAAATTATCATGTAAGTTACTTATAATTGGCTAGTTTTCGTCTTTCTTGTTAATAAAAGATTGTGCACAAGTGTGGCACAATAATTTTTATTGAAATTTCTTTTGCATGTGTTTAGATCTGATTTTAATTTCATGTATTTAAAAAATAAAACCATAAATCTTAATTATTTTAATTTTAAGTTAGTCAGTGCATATTTTTTTATCAATCACACTTATGATAATACTAGATTAACAATTAGTAATTCTAGGCCAGATTGGATGATATATAGCTTCATTTTCATATTACACAAAGATGATTTTCATTACATTAATACAATAAAACCTCATTTTACTATCATAGATTAACTAAATAAAGGTTTATAAGGTTTTTAATTCATTATCAAGAGAATCATGCCTTTTGTGATTTTTTCTATGAATATTTTCATTTTCAAAGGTGTCAACTTTGAATATTAGAGAGATCAATTGAAGAGAATAATTATTTGAAATGGAGTTTGGGATAATATTATCCATGGGTACACACCACATAAAAATTATAATAATTTGATTGGTGATAAGAAATAATAAAAATTGATGAATAAAAGGTGGATGCATAATATTCCTTCTATCTTTAGAGTGCCATAGACCCAAGCATTTATCCAAGAATTATTGGTTGATAAAATTTCCATGAGACATGGAATATCTTGAATAACTCATATAAAGGAAAATTAAGGTAAGAGAATCAAAAATCTAAACTCTTCAAATTAATTTTTAAAATTTAAGAATTTTAGAAAATGAAATAATTAGAGATTATTACATAATAATAAATGACTTAGTGCATAGACTAAGGGTTTATGGAGAAACTATACAATATAGTGTTATAGTAAGAATTTTTTAAAATATTTAACTCAAATATAGATTAATATTATGATCACTCTTTAGTATTTTAAATACATGAAAACTATTAGTTTTTATGTAGTGGGTTCTCTCTTATCCCATGAAGATAAGATGAGATTATACGCATGAGATCTATAAATGATCTAGAACAAGCACTTGAAACCAAAGCACGATTTACAAAGACCAAATATAATAAACATTAGAATAAAGGGATTTTAAAAAAATAAATTAAAATGTAAAATATAATCAAAATTCACAAGGAAAATTAATATAAGCTTTACTTTTCATTGTTGTAAAAAATCATGACACTATAAAAGATTACAGGATATTGACAACTAGGAATCAAGCTAATCAAGAGGATGAAGAGAAGGAATTCCAAGATAAAAAAAAGTGAAGAGTAAGATAACTTATATTATTTTCTCACATGTATTATGGGAATATAGTATGAAAATATATATTTTTTCTCTTGATTCAAGTTACTCAAATCACATTACATCAAAACTGTAATTGGTATATGGAAAGTCCATCCAATTTGAAGGAAAGGGAAGCATAAAAATCATTAAAAGTCAAGATAAGGGTGAAATAAATAATGTTTATTTTTATTTAATCTTTATCCTAACATTACAAATCAAAATTTCACAAGATATAGTGATGAAATTAAAGGATACAAGTTTTATAATCCTACTAGTAAATCCACAATTGTTTATAGGGATTGTAATTTTTTTTTAAATGACATGTATTATTATTATTAT
Organism: Torreya grandis; assembly: GCA_037957365.1. Lineage (NCBI taxonomy): Eukaryota > Viridiplantae > Streptophyta > Pinopsida > Cupressales > Taxaceae > Torreya > Torreya grandis. Next base: position 1,697,863 of record JARHVA010000213.1, on the reverse strand, counting down.
TATTAATATTATTATTATTATTATTATTATTATTATTTAATTTAAGGTTTAAATATTATTTAAGTTTGTTTTTATGGCTTCCATAGTCTTACACATGTTTTTAGTTCAACATAAAACAATCCTAGCTCTTTATAATAGACTAATCATCCATCTTCATCAACTCCAAGTAAGTACAATAATTTGTTGAATCTACATCCAGATAATTAGATGTTAGATTATAAATATGATATAAGGATAAAAATTATTAAACATAAGGAAGGTAAATTTTTTTATTATGCTTATGAGGAAAATACTATGTTTACATTATCATCTACGGCTAATGAATCTAGAAGTTATGTAAAAACTAGTCAAAGGAAAGAGGGAGGTGATGATATGAAAATTGAGATGGATTTAATTGAGAGGAATAATACATGGAATATTATTCAGCCTCCATATGATAAATTTTTAATTATAACTAAGTGGGTCTACATGATAAAATTCAAGAGTGATGGTGTAATTTATAAGATAAAAGCTAAATTACTTGTAAAAGGGTTTGCACAAACATAAGAGGTTGACTATGAGGAAATATTTGCACTCATGAAATGTTAAAATACTATAATAATAATTATTTTTGTATCTATTCATAAAGGATTAAAAATATTTTAAATTGATGTTAAAAGTGCATTACTAAATGGAGTGATTGAAGAAGTGTATGTGGGGAAGCCGCAACTTTTTGAGGTAAAGGGTAAAGAGTCTTAGGTGTATAAGTTGAATAAGCCTCTTCATGAATTGAATTAAAATCCAAAAGTTTCATAATAAATAATTGATATCTAGTTATTATATCACTATTTTGTAAAAATTCAAAATTAACCAACTCTTTACATATAAAAATTGGGTTCTAATGTTTTATATGTTTATATTTATATAGATGACTTGTTTTTTATAGGTAGCTCTATGGATATGTTGAATAGATTCAAGGAAGTTATGAAATTATAATTTTAGATGATAAATATTGTATTATGAATTAGATTATTGGCATGTAAGTTCATCAAAATAAAGAGCAAGTATTCATTTTTCAATCCAAATATGTCCAAGGCATGTTAAAGATATGCAATCTTCAAGACTCTAATCATATGGATACTCCAATTTCAAGTGGATAAAGATAATGAGAGATGATGGGAGTACTTTATCTATTTAAAATAATTTTATAATAATGATGGGAGGTTTGAATCTCAATATGATAAGACATGATATTAATTATGGGGTTTTACTAGTTTCTAGATTTATGGACAAACCATGACTCGAATATTTGCAAGTTAGTGAAGAGAATTTTTAGATATGTAATAGATACTTATAATCATGTTAATAATTTTAAATCATAAATCTCATTATGTATAACTATATAAACATATTCATACTAAGGAGGATATCTTTATGACAATACGTAAACTTTAGGATATTCCCTCACATTAGGAAGCAGATTGGTTTCATGGTCATAAAAAAAAAAGAAACAATTGCACTATCCCCTATTAAAGATGAATATACAACCTTTAAATAATATTTTACAAAAATATTGTGGTTGATAAGACTCATAGTTTATTTCAAAGAGGCTCAACTTAAGTCAACACAATTTTTTTGTGATAACAATAGGGCAATACCATTGTCCAAGAATCCAGTTTTTCATGCTAGAACCAAGCATTTTGAATTTAAACATCATTTTTTTAGAGACTTGGTCAATGATATTTTTTATTTAATTTAGTATGTGATTATTTAATATTTTCACCAAAGGATTTCTGAAGAAGATTCATGGAAGACTTAAGGGGATGGTAGACATTTTTACTCTTTACATTAAAAGGGAGAATGTTGAGTACAATGCCAATATGAGCACTAGATTACTAATATTAGATTAATTTTACTTATTATTTTATTATTTTATGACGTTTATTTAATTTAGTTATGTTTTAGATTAATTTTTTGGTCAATTTTGAATGTTTTTCAACAAATTCCTAAAAAATAGTTAAAAGTGCCAGTTAGAGTCCATTTCACTTAATGTGTACTTAATTAAACTAAAATCCTTATCCATTGATTCCCAAGAGGTGGAAAAAAACTTATAAGACTTCATTAACTAAATTTAATGTTATTTTTTTCAATCTCCAAATTTATAAGGATTCAAGGTGCCTAGCTTGTCTATTATGCATGGGTTGCTTACTTGTTAAGAAATATATATTACATGTTAACCTTATCTTATCATTGATTCAAAATTGTTTTTTTAGTCAAATTTTAGTTATCTTAGATTATATTTTTATAATTATAATTTTATTTAAATTAATTTTTAATTAAGGTCTTAATTTAGCATTGAATTATCATCCAAGTCACTTGTAATTGGCTACTTTTAGCCTTCCTTGTTAATACAATGTCGTGCATAAGTGTTGCATAATATTTATTCTTGGAAATTATTTTTGAATGTGTTTAACACTAATTTTAATTTTAATTATTCATAAATGAAAACTAGTAATATTAACTATTCTAATTTGAAGTTATTTAGTGCATATTTTGTCCTCAATCACACTTACAATAATACTAGATTAATAGTAATTATTGGACAAATTGGATGATCTATAGCTTCATTTTTAGATTAAATCATGTTTGATTTTCACTCTCTCCATACATAAAAAAAACTTTACCTTCAACCTTATATTTGTTAAGGCTTGGAATATAATACTTTTTGAAGTTCACCCTCCACTAGATATGGCTTACTTGTACTATCAAAAAACTTTAGATTTTAATATTGATGTTATGATCCAAGATTTAGGTTGGATACTTCTATAATATTATAAAATTGATTTCATAGGTGAAAGCAACCTTATACAAGTTTTTTTCTAACTTTTATACCCATATTTCCATTTAACAGTATCTAAATGTTATTTTATATAATTCCAAAGGATTTACCCTATAAATCCTAAGTCCACCCAAAACAACCTAAGATCAATCCATTACTAATATTATAAACTTACTCACATAATTTTACAATGATTTACTAAATTTTTAAAATTTAAATGGTCACCTAAAAATCCTAGGAAAAAAATGCTACCCTAAGTGTTTCAATATCCTATCCCCAACCTCAAAAATTATTGCACATACCTCAAACTAGACAAAATTTAGTAAGAGAGACTAACACATAGTTTCAAGAAATATGCTCCCACTTTTATAACAATATACTACGTTGAGATTGAGGAAAATATGTTAGATAGTTATGTTTTCTACCATTATAATGAGGTGGAATAATAAGGTGTGAAAGCAAAGGATGAGAGGCCTATTAGTAGGGGGTTTCTTAAAGAATAAAGTCTAAATAAGTTCTTCATTATAAAATCGATTGGTGATGAAGAAGAGAAGATGACATATTTAAAGGATATCAAATGGAATGAAAGTCTTGAAAAACCCTTCATCATAATAAATAAAAAATTTATAATGAGAAAAAATGAATAAAAAGAGGAGTTACGAATGGAATGTGTTTTTAATGATTTATCCTCAAATCATGCTTTTTCATTTCTTGATTATGTCAACTATTTTAACCTTTTGGGGCTTATCTTATGTAAATCTTATGTTTGATTAAAGGGTTGAGTAGACTAAATCAAGAAAATAGTATATATAAAATAACCATTGATTTGTTATAGATTTGACTAGCTTTGACTTTCTAAAAAAAGTAATAAATATGTGCAAATAAATACTTATTTAGAAAACACCTAATACAGTTGATCTAGGTGTTGTAAATTGATATGGAAGTTGGTCTAAGTGTCATCAAGTACATCCCTATGTCATAACCCCTCGTTGATAGTAGTGCCACATGTGGACAATAACACCATGTGGCTCTACTGTCATGATATTGGTACTAGTGTCCTTTGTGAAGGACCATCCTGAACTTCTAGGTGCAACTGTGTCTATATTTCTTAATTTTGTTCCTATGCACTTAAAGTATTAAAATCTATATTTTTCTTATTATGACTGATTTATGATGAAAACCTTAATCCTCTTTGAAAGTAACGTATGAGCCAAAAAGTGTGTTTTTTAGTAGGATAGGCTAGACATCCTCAACACTTACTATGAAGAGAGTTATCTAAATACCAATACTCCAAGGAGGGATCAAGATCAATGTAGTTCTCCCCACATAATTTTTTGTGCTAGTGCAAGTGCAAGTGATTCTAGTATGATAGTGGCCTTGAGTGCCTTGAGTTTGCTTAAGATTAGAAATATGCAAAACCTGAACTTAGGGATAGTGTAAATGGTAGTATGCAAAAGTAGGGAAGAATAGGGATTGATAAACTTGATTTTAATCAAATTTTTTCATGTTTGAATAGATATTTTGCATATAATATCTATTTAGAGGATAAAGGGATACAATTATTGTATTTATAGTGTTATGTTGCTTGTGTGGGTAACAAAAGATGTCTAGGATAACCTTAGGAGGGTTTTACCTTTGAAAATATATTCATTCGAGAAAGCTAGGGTAAAGAAAAAAGGTGACATTTTGGGTACATAGCACCATGTGGCTCTAGTGTCCTTAATGTGGTGCTAATGTCCACCTAGCAGAACATTGGGCACGAAGGGCTAAGATCAAGAAATAAAGGTCTAAGACTGCATTTGAACTAACTAGGGATGTTTGTGGCCCATACAAAGGTCAAAATAGTGTGATAATAGGCTCTAAGATAGGTTTAGGGATAATCTAGGAACATGTAGTCTCAAGTATCACTCTTATAACTCAAATACCATTTTTAGATGATTCTATCCCCCCTTTATGCTATAAATGCAACAAAGTGAAATGACTAGTATAAAGGAAAAATAAGCATACCTAGACTTACCTATAAAGTAAGCCTATGAAGTTGAATCTAAGTATGTGAAGTTGGGTCTACGTATGTGAAGCATGATCCAATGCATGACCCAAAAATGAAACGTGCATAAATTAGTCCTTAAAAGATGTTAAAAGTAAAAGACTATGCTGATTAAAGAAGTAATTGAGTAAAATTGATTAAAGAGATGAAAAAGAGGGAAAAAATGAATACATCTCTTTGGGTATGCAAACTAATGCATGAACCTAGTGATAACTTGTGTTTGTCTATATAGTGATTAACTTGGACTGAGTTGATAACTTGCTCAATCCTCATGTGTGAGTAGCTTAAAAACTCAATCTAGTTTTGATTCCATCATTTCCCACCCCTATCTGGTGGATCATGACCTATGAATAACTTGGATTGGATTGATATTACGTCCAAATCTCTCATGTGGATGGATCAAGAACTCAATTAGGCTATGAATCCATAATTTCCCACCCATGTGTAGCAGATGCATCTGAAATTGGATTGCACAAAGTAATGAAACTATCTAGATAAGTATATGTAGCTATGTATGTTAACTTTCCAACCACTTGGGTATGTTAGGTGGCTATAAGCCACTTGATAATGCCAACCACTATAGATGGAGCAAAGAATAAAATTGATGATAACTTATAATATGATGTCAAGTGTATACAGTATAGATAATGGCATAGAATTTTCAATTCCATCTAATCAACTAGTGTGTAATTGAGCATATGAAAATAATACATTACGCGCGTGCCCCCAATCTGGTATCTAAACATATTTATTCTGGTCTAAGTTTTAATAATTATATGAGTATCTAAATTAAATATGGGAATGCTCATGCCACAAATGATGCCCCCAATCTAAGAAACTAATATGAATTTGAGCTGAGATATCATGAATATGAGAAAAAATTGAGTATAATTGATAAACTTATAACTAGATTTGTGTAAACTTATATTGTACCTATTGTATTACTCTATCCAATCTAACTTGTTTTGAATCTAAGGCTTTGGATAATAGCATGATATATTGGAAATTAGTTACATTTAGTGATAGTGTCCCTATTTGTGTGCTAATGTCTTTATGGTCTAAAATTTGTCACTGTACTAGTTTTTGAGTCACTATTTTTCTACTATATTTACCTATATTTGATTTTCTAAAATTGAGATTGCTTGCTAAAAAATGTATTGTGAGTGAAATATATGAGCCTAATCTCTATGAAAACCTCCTCTTTTTAGGGTAGTTTTTCAACCTGTGCAAGAACTATCCTCAAAATAAAAATTTCTGCAAAATGTGTGTTAGCTAGAGCATATATGATAACTGCATTATAATCCAATATAATATGCATACATAACATATAAATGTAAGATAATATGAGCATAAGTATGTAATGTAAGATGTATGTCATGTTTAACATTGTACAAAAGTGTCAAGATAGATGTAATCAATGTGTGTAAAAATAAATCTGAGTAAAATTGAGTAACTACCTAAGGGGATGGGGCATGATGTCCATCATGACACCTAAATATGGAGGATAAATGCATGAGGTCCCTCATGGAATCAAAAAATGGTGTGTATAACAAGTAAATATAAGGGTAATGGCCATGATTCATACAATAAATCATACATATAAAACACATGAGGCATGCAAAGTAGGGCAAGGGGACACAATATAAGTGACATGGGCACATGTCACTAAATTTGAGAAAGCAAGACATACAAGGACATGTTCAAATGTCCACATACATAATTAATAAGTAAGTTGGATTAGAGCTACATAGAAGGACATGTTTAAATGTTTGTATACATAATCAAGAAAGCAAACACAAGGGACACAGGCACATGGCCAAGGTATACATACTATTTACAGAAGTGGCATAGAGGTAAATAATAATGGATATTAAAAGGCCCTCAAATAGAAGAAGCATATGAATACAATAAAATCTAAACAGTGAAATATATAAATGAAAGCATACATGAGTATGTAATACAAATATGTGTACGAGCTAAGATGTACATATTCTGAGTCTAAAGTAGTAATAGCTAGAAAAAATTTGAGTTTGAGTAAAAATTATCAGTGTCAAGATATAAGAATGCTAAATCTAGGATGTAAAGTATAGAAGTATAGAACCTGGTAATCAAAACTATGTATAGGATTCCCCTAAGTGGGCAAATATGTCAAGTGAATAACTATGGATTGGTGTTTATGCACTTAGTGGGTAGATGATAGTAAATTTGGATCAATGTAGTGGATTTGAGTCTTATATGCAATCTACAAATACTCGACAAGGACAAGTAAAGCATGTATTTTGATAAAACTAACTATACTAAGATAACTAACATATCTAATGTTTAGAAAATATAAGAAGTGTAAACATATAAATGCATACAATTTGTAACTTTTATGTTTTCTAAGTAATTAGTTGAATTTGTGCGTTTTTGACATGTTATATTATTTTTCTATTTTTTGAATGTAAGCTATGAACAAGCAATATGAAAATAAACCATGTACAAAGACCAAAGAGAGAGAAAGTATGTACAAAAGAAAGAAAATAATAACTAATGATTCTCGTGGGATACTCACTACCATTTTGACATGTGTCAGATAAGGGAATTGTGATCATGTGTGTTGTGTGAAGTGGAAACTATGATCCCATAATCTATTATACTATATAATATGTAATTTTATTTGTTTATGTATTGGTGTTAGGAATCTGTGGCACTAACTATGGTGTATTATGAACTATATAGGTATTAGGAACCCATATGATAGAATACATTGTAGGTGACATATGTGTCCTATGTTAATAACCCTAAGAACCCAATAATATTGATCTCAACAAAAGTTAGTGGAGGAAGGCCCTCTAGAATTTGTGACATATCTTTGATTTATTGGTCTCTTTAATAATAGTCTCCATGGGAGAGTGTACATATGTGTCGATACTATAGGAGTAGACCTCACATATTATGGTGTCTCTACTAAACTTTGTGATGTATCAATAGGAGCTATGCTCTAAGCTATAACTAATAGTTTTGCTATATTTGGTAACTTGTTAGGACCAACATACCCCCATTTTTAAAAATTGGGACCCTTGAGAAACCGTAGAAATTGAACATAAAAATTTAGCATGTTAAGATCATTTACATAATTTGAATATCATCCACTTTTTTAAAAGTAGGCTTAGTTTTGTTTTACTTTAATTTAGACTAAGATTGCTAATAAATGGTCTCTATGACTTTTAGTTATAGGTTCTATGGTGTTTGTCCCTAAGAAATTCATGTTTCAAAGCCTTAGAAAAACCCTCAGTTTGAATTTGAAAATTGGTGGGAATTAAGTTGGTGGGAACCTCTTTTAAAATCCATTTTGGACCTAAGCGTAAAGTTCATTTTTAAAGCTTAGTCATGTTTTTTAACACAACTAGAGATTTGTCTATATTTCTTGGTCCCTTTTTTTATTTCCCCCTTTAAAGTCCCTTATATGCCTAACTAACATTCACTATGTAGGGTCCTTTTAATATTTTATAGCTTAACCTACGGTTTTAACCCTAAGGCCCCATTGTATTTATTGAATACTAATGGGACCTTAGTCTTAACATCTTATCTTAAGTTGTGATTCCCCAAGTCTAATTTTATGTTAGCTCAGTCCTTTGGTCTATACCTTAGCATAAGGTTTTAATCCTAAGGCCCTATCATATTTATTAATACAATTGAGACCTTAGTATTAATACCTTAGCCTAGGTCTTTTATATCATTGTGGTCCTAACTTAAGTTCCTTGCATCTTGTAGCATCTAATGACCCTCACTTTATCATAGTATTTAATCCAATCAAGTGAAAAAGGCCCAAAATTTGACTTAAACAACATGCATCTTAGATGATCTAATGGTTGTCACTTCTTCATGGATTTCCAATTAGATGACATAAGGGAAACCTGACATAATCCCACATATAGCCCACTAGCCAATCACATTCAATCTCTCGAATCACTATCAACCTTTCTCACTTCATTACAAATACCTGATCAAATGGAATGATGCATAGTTAAAAAGTAAAGGGACTACAAAAGGCTTAAATGATCGACATGTGGCATCCTTACATTCCAATATTAAAAGCAAAGGGGCCCTCTCAAATAAAGCAACCAATCATGAGAAAGCTCTTGGATCATGATCTTATGGCTATTGCTTCATCATAGATTTTGATCTGATAGAGTGAATTAAGTTCAAGATATTGGGAAGCCCCATGAATGTGCCAAGTGGCATTCTCACATTGGGTCATTGGAATTTAATGAGCTTAAAATTGACATTCGTGTGATTATCATTTGACATCCACATGGGTGTATTTGACATCTACAAGACCATCAAATTTAATCTAATGAATTATTCCACTCAGGATCAAAATGCACTCCAAAATCTTGTTGGAAGGCTTGGAAATGGAGTTATAATCTAAGGGAAGTACTCATAAAATACTCAAACACTAGAAATATTGAATCTAAAAAATGTGGAAATAGCTTTATGGTCTAAATATATGTAAAATAAACTTAATCTAAATATATACTTTAAGGTCCCTGTTGATGCTTAAAATTGTGTTGTTTCCAACACCAAAAATGGGAAGTTTCAAGAATATGGGACTTGCGACCTAAAATGACCTCCAAATTTTAAAGAAGCTATCTCTTCTTTATCTCAAATGTATTGTGGGAAAAAGGGATAAAAAATAAACAGAATCACCAATGCAATGAAATAAAAGTTAACTATAGGTGGCACTTTTCATTGATCTTAACAAGTGACACATGGTGGCTTATGCTTATCTATATAAGCTTTCGATACCTTTTAAGAGTCATGCAGAAGATGACACGTGGTGGTCTCCACTGAGCTTTAGCTACACTATATAAATATTTGGGACTCATTTTACATTCACATGGATGATGACACTTGGTGGCTTCCATTTACTTTAGAAACAAAACCTAAGGCCCACCACAGTCTTTACTCAATAATGAAACAAAATGAAGAAACTATGGATGTTGACACTTGGTAGCTTCTACTAAGCTTTAAAAAAGGACACGCGGCACTTTCTACTACTTTTAGAGAAACATATTGAAGCCTTCCACAGTTTCCACTTGGTGCCTTCCACGCACACTGAGAGAATCTTATTGAAAAAAGCTTTTGAAACTCATAAGAAATTTGAAACATGGATGCTAGCACTTGTTGCACTCCACTGAGTTATAACAGGACATGTGGCATGTTCCACTGCTTTTAAAAATAAATTATAATGTGTCCTAGTAGATGACACTTAGCAGCTTCTACTCGACTTTGAGACTTATAAAAAACTTTAGGAAAAATGAAAAACCCATGCAAAATGAAAAACCCATACCCTGTGTCATAACCCTCACTGCCTCAGAACTAAAATGCGTAGTGACAAAACTTGGAGTGCACAACTAAAACTAAAAATAAAATGTAGAGTATTTTACTCTACAGTTCTTGGTGACCCTGAAGACTTTTGAGCCTGCTCAAAAAAGAATCCATAGAATAAATGAAAATGTGTCAAAAATCACAACTTTCATAAGGTTGTCTGATAAATAGACCATTTAGCATCAGATAGTCCCTACTTATTTTATAATTCTTGGAAGGCTAAATCAAGGTTGATGATGTCCTTGTGTAAAAAACTCTGTAAAACATGGACTACATCCTTTAATTAGAAATCAATCTAGGCCATGGGGATCAAGACAGCTTTCACTTTTAGCACTGATGAATCATTTGTTAAACCCTGGAAAACTAACTGATCATTTTGTCTAGCTAACAATAAAGGTTTAATCTCATCAACCATTAACACAGTGTTGCTATCAGGAAAAGAGGAGGGAAGACCCAATTGCACTAGATCTTCAATATGTTACTTCATGTCTTTTATTCCCTCTTTTACCACATCTAGGAGCTCTTTGTAATAAATTGGTGTGGAGTTGCAACTGAGAACTTCATTCACCCATTTTGCAGAAATCATTCTATCACTAATCCCTGCTACTAATAACGTTCCATCAGTTGTGTCATATAGCTTTTGTAGCAACATTTGAGAATCAAACACTCTCAAAGAGATAGTGGATAGAGTGGCCTGAACTAAAGTCTCCACCTTTTTGCATAATTTTTGTGCATTTAGTAGGAAAGTTAGAGAGGGTTTGAGCTGAGTAATCTCCTCAGAGATTCTTTTCCATACTGATAGATATATCTCCTTGACCAAGTTCATAACTCATACTTTTTTTGGCCTTTATCCAACTCAAGTGTCAATTATTTTGTTATTTTTTGCTCAGCTTGAAGTTGGGCCTGTATGGCGGTGGTATTATTTTTCTCATTCAATAGCTTCTGCTGGAACTGAGTGACCTGTTGTAGATTTTCCTGACATTTTTTCTATAGTGTTGCTTTTTCCTACCTTAGGGTTGTCACTGTAGGTTTCTCTTGTGTTAGCTCTTCTTTCAAAGAATAATTTAGGGTTTGAATAGCCTAGTGAATCTGACAAGAAATAGTATCTTGCATCTATTTGTTGAGACTCTCTATTTCATCATTCTTTGTTTTGATTTCTATAGCCAGATTGCTACCATTTACTTTTTCTTGAGCCAAATCAGCCTCCATCTTCTATAGCTTCTTTGATACTTTCAAATAATCAATAGCTATAACATAAGTGGTTTCATTCAATAGCTCAACCTTGTTCTGTGGTTTGAAAAGTGACATATCCATAGCCACTGCACTCATTGTATAATCTTGAGGCTGCATCTACTCATTTGGCTTGACTATATTAGGTGACAAATGAGTCACAATTAGCTGCTACTAGATTGGGTCAAATAGTGACCTCATGTGTCATGCAGCTAGAGCTTTATTATCTTTCTTCCTCTTTTGATCCATCTGGGCTTCTCTAGACTTCTTAGCAGTGTCTGCTTGAGCTTGGAAGGTAGAGGGAGATGCAATATACCTGCCCGCAAAAGGATAAACCTATGGTAAGCCATGGGGAATAGCCAAATGTTGGCTAGGGGGAATCTGGGAAGGTATTCTCTTTGGGACAGAGGGGGAAAAGGGAGGCAATGATGTGACCTATGATGACATGGTTTGAGTAGTAATAGGTGGGGAAAATTGGGAAATTGGCACAATAGAGGTGGCAGGGGATAATATTTGGCCAGTTGGGATTACCACCCCTATAGAAGAAGAAAAAGATTGAGAAGAAGAAGGAGAAATAACACGTACCTGAGGAGCAATAGATGCACTCAGTGGTTGATGTTGTGAGGGTTCTACCTCCTCTTCTAAATCAAGCTAAAGTTTCAACTTCTTATGTTTCCTTGGCCTTTCTTCTTCTTATTGTGCTTATTTCTCTTCAACATTTACCACTACTTCTAGTGGTGATTACACAAAACTAGGAACCTCAAAGGTTGCCACTAATGAATAAGCTCTGGGTGGTGAGGATACCACATTCTTTTGTTTTTCTATAGCGATTGTAGATGATTGGGGCTAGATAGCTACAACAGCTGTAAATGAGATTTGTCATAGGGCCTGCACTGTATGAGTGGATTTTGTTTCCCCCTCTGACTCTCCAACCTGTGTCTATAGTTTTCTTATATCAGGGATAGAGATAGGAGATGAATGATATTCATCCCAGATTGCCTTCCATTTCTCATCTGAATCTATATTACCAAAAGAGTGAGTTAGCTCAAAAATTTCTTGCCTATACTTCCAATAGGCTTCTATTTTATTAGGTTTCCAGCATTTATTCTTAAATTCCCTTCTTAAACCAGAAATCATTCTAATTTTAGTGTCAAAATTCTTTTCTTTAACATAAAAGGTCTCCCATGGCCTGGCCTCCTGAAAGGGCAACTCTGTCAATTCTACATACAAATTAGGAATATCTTCCTTAAGGTTTCTTCTATTTTCCCAAAAGGGATTGCCCTCATGCACAATTTTAGCAGTGACCTTGTTATTCTTGACCCATGAGGTTATGAAACTACTTGGGTCATATTTCCATTTATCTTTAATCAGAAAAAACCCAGGATAGCTAGCTTTTTTAGCAACAAGTGCTCAGTATCTCTGACCTCTAGGGCCATGTTTTTTGTTACCCATGGAATATCATACATTTTATTTTTCTTATTCCCAGTGCCATAGTCATTATCAACTACAGACACTTTCTAGGTGACCTCTATGAATGCTAACCTAGGGGTCAAAATCTTGGGTAGATACACTAGTTCTCTATTAAAACCATGGACCCTAATGATGGTATGATGAGATCCAAAAAAATAGTCATAGAGAATAGTGCAATTTGTCATGAGGCCTCTGACACTTGGAGTTAATCTATTTTCAACAATATTTAGGCTTAGGTGATAAAAGGCAGGGGCAACAAAAAGTTCCCAAAATTCATATGGATCAGACTTTTTGGATAAGATATATGTCCATGCAGACACAAGAATGGTCCTATTATGATCGAAACTTGGGTCATACATATTTAGATGCATATATTATGAAAAGATGCCAGAGTTTTGATATAATGTGAGGTGAAATAGATAAGAAGAATACCTAAAAACCCCTTTAGATTTGAAATGGGTGAGTTGATCAACCATTGAATAGGCAATCTGCTCTGAGAATTCTAGTCGATACTCCTGAGACTTGTCTACAATTTTTAATATAAAGAGAATGGCCATTTGCCAATCATAGACAGTTATGTCCTTCATTCTAAAAATGAATGCCATCATGGATAGTGCCTCTTGACTGGCTTGTGTAAATTTTGCCCTTTCTATTGGTAGCACTGGCACAATGGTATCATCATCGCCTAATTGCAATTTTGATCTGAGAAACCTTAATTGGTTATTAATGTTTGCCCATGTTTTTTGCATTTTGGCAATGGTGGGAAATGTGGCTATTTTGTCATGATATAGGGCCAACATGTCCCTAATGGCCTTCAGTGTAATTTGCACCATGAATTGACCCTATTGTATGGTGCTCGAGGCTACATGAAACAATTCGGTGCACATTTCAACTAAGTTGGGGCATAGATGTACACATGGGATAATGAATTGTGCTAATTGAGAAGTCCATATCCTCATCTCAAATGATTTGAATGGTCTAGCCTTGGCCCTCTAGATACATCTTTAGTGTGCCCCTTCTCACATAGCTTTATCAGACTTTTGAAGGGTTGGGTCTACGATTCCATCTGCAAAATCCTTCACCCTTGTTGGGTCAATTGCATAACCCACTTTGGGGACTCTAGTCCTTGGATAGGTCTTTAAGGGTTGTGTAGGGGCCGAAGCATATGATTTGTTGGTGAGAAGCTTATAAATGGATTCATAAATACCAAGCCCCTAATGTGAAGATTGTGCCTCCTCCATATCTATGTCTATACTGGGAATTAGTGAACTTATGTAACAAGTATGGAGCTTTGAGATAGGGAAGGCACTTTTACTAAGCAGGTTTTGCTATGAATTGAAAGTGCAAGTAATAAGGATTTTTGTAGCAGATGTAGGAATAGATGAGACACTATTAAGACTTAAATCTTGTTAATGGAGTATTTAACGACCCATCAAGTCTCAAAAATTGCATTAAAACTAGATAACCGTTAGTAAATCTTATTAAATCTTCATGGGATAATGTGTCAGATATATCATAGAAGTGGTTATGTAAAGGTACCTTGGGAAATTTTGGGATTTAAGAGAGATTTAGTGAATGCAAGAGTTTTAAAAAATTTAAAAATATTTTTAGCCATGGCCACATGTTCATAGAACACTTATTAAAAGAAAGAGTGGGAGGAAAAAGAAAAAAAATGGGAAAATAGAGCAACAAGGAAAGGGAAACTATCTAACTATAATACATAGCAGACACTACTTAAATGAAATGTTTTAGGTTGGTCCCATTCATAGGAATCTCTTTAGGTTCACCCTCCATCATTTTGAGCTCAAATGAATTTTGTTGTTTACATGTACGAATCTTATAGAGGCTAGTCCACAATGCCTCAAATTCAGTGTGTCAACCCGACTTGACAGCTCTCACATCCCATTTCAAAACAATTGAGCCTACTTTGAAATGGGGGTTTAAAGTCTTCTTATCAAAGTATTCTTTGATTATTTTCTAATGTTTCATTAATGATTCATGTGTTGTATCCCTCTTTTCTTGAACTTCCAGGAGCTCAGCAAGTCTGACCTGCATGGGGCCATTCTTCTCGATTTCAATCTATATTAATAACTGGAGAGCAAGAATCTCCAAGCTTAGGGGCATTAAAGTAATCTTACCATAGACCAATTCATATTGGGACATCTTTTTCACTTGTTTAGGCATAATTCTATCAGCCCACAGTGTTATATTAAGCACTTTATGCCACTCTTTGTGATGATCAGCCCTTATTCTCTTAATAAGTCTAATCAGGTTCTTGTTGGTTGATTCTGCCAAACCATTACCCTAAGGGTAATAATTTGAGGAAGTTTTTAGATAGATTCCATACTTTAGTGAAAATTTATATATTTCTCCCCCTAAAAATTCCTTAGCATTATCTGAACTTATGGTATGAGGAGGCTCAAAGCGAGTAGTGATATCCCCCAGAAAGCCTAGGATCACATTTTATATTGCTTCTTTGAGTGGTACTACCCCACTCCATCTGGTAAAATAATCTATGGTAGTTATAATCCATTTGTGTCCCATACTCGACACTAGATTGATCATTCCAATGAAATCAAGACCCCATTGAGCAAAGGATTCATCAACAATTATAGGACTAAGGGGCATTGCTACATTCCTTCTCTTCCCCACATAATATTGACAAGATTGGCACTTTTTGACCAATTGATAATAGTCTGTAAATAAAGTGGGCCAAAAATAACCTGATTGACTTATCTTTATAGATGTGGTTCTTGCAAAAAAATGTCCATCTGAGACTCAATGGTGCATTTCATGTAGTATTTTCTTATCCTCATCTTTCTCTATGCATCTTAAAAGTATGGCATCAATATTTCTTCTGAAAAGAACTTGTTCAATTAAAACAAAATGGACCCCTTGATGCCTATAGTATCTCCTCTTGTCCTAAGAGAGCTCTTTTGGGAAAATCTCATGTTTCATAAAATGGATTTTGTTTGTGACCCAGGAGTTCTGATCAATTTCTTGTATCCTCAATACATTTTCCTTTTATGTTTCTTTAGTTATCATCTTTTCCATATCTTGAGCCATATATTAACACAACCCTCTACCTCTGAACATCTTAGTGGGTCTGACCTCTACATCATACTCAAGGATCTTTGTTATCCAATTTTCTCTTTTTTCAGTAATTTCACCTTCCATAATGTATTCTCTAACACTAGGATGAGCCACAAGTATCAAAATATTATTTCCTGATACCATATGCCTAATTTTTTTGAGGGCTTTTACCATAACATATCCCTGTTTCTATACAAATTTGTATCTAGCTTCATACTCCCTAAGAGTCCTTGAGAAAAAGGATATTGGGTGTTCTCCCTCTTATTGATCATCTTTCTATGTTAGGATAGCAACAACACTGAACTCTCCTCCATAAACATACATTATAAAAGACTTAGAGAATCCTAGGTTACTAAGTACTGTGGTTGTTGAAATTACTTTCTTGACCTCCTCAAAAACTTGTCTTCTTTCTGTAGTCCACTTGAACACTAGGTCTTTCTTCAATAAGAGTGTCACTAGTCTCATTAGAACTGCAAAGTCTAATATGAACTGACTGACAAATTAATCTTTCCCAAAAAGGATTGAATTGCCTTGTTATATACTAGCAGGGGCAAGTTAATTATGGCTGTGACTCTCTCTTGATCTATAGAGACTCCTTTGGATACTATATGTCCCAGTATTTTGCCTTGAGGTACTGCAAAGATACAATTCTTGGGATTCAGGGATATTCCAAATTCTTGACACTTCTTAAAAATAGATTCTAGATGATCAAAATGATCAACAACTTTCTTGGAAAAAATATTGAGATCATCAAGATAAGTCAGAATGATTTTATTTATGAGTTCTCCAATTGCTACATGCATTGCTCTTTGAAAAGTGGCTCCAGCATTTGACAGGCTAAATGGCATCTTGACATATGCAAACATTCTCCATTTGGTAGTAAATGCAGTCTTATGTTGGTCTTCATCAGCCAACCAAATCTAATTGTATCCAGAGAAACCATCTAGCAACTAAAATCTCTCTGATCTAGCCACAGTTTGTAAAATTTGTTCCATAGAGGGCAGGGGATAGTGATCTTTCAGAGATGCTATATTTAGGTCTCTAAAATCCACACAGAGTCTTATGTCACCATTCTTTTTTCTGACTAGTACTAGATTGGATACACAGGTTGAGTGTTTGATTGGAAAAATTATTTTAGATTCTAAGAGTTTCTACAACTCATCCACCATTAGAGGTTCAATCCTTGGATTCACTGGCCTCTACTTCTATCTGACTAGCTTAGATCCTTCAGTCAATTGTATGGTGTGTTGAATGATGTCTCTATTATAGCCATGAAGGTCTTTATAGGTCTAAGCTATTACTCTATCATATCTTTCACACAAGTCAATTAGTCTTTCCCTTTCCTCTTGGGTTGTGGAATTTCCAATCTTTAGTTTTTTCCCTTCACTCACTTGTATCTCAGAATAATCTACTTTATTTGCTTGAAACATTTTCTTCTCTAGGCTTACATCTTCTGGATCAAATAGGTTTTCTAAATTAATCAAGCCTTTGGGAAGCTTATTGGTTTTTAATTGAATAATTTGATCTCGATATGATTCTTCAATTTTGGGTTGTAATTGATCAACAAATTCCCCTGACTATTGCAAAAATGAGAGTACCTAAAAATCATTTTCAAAGACTTGCCAATTTTCATCATTGTCTGGGATAGTTGGCCTTACTATAACTTTGACTAACTCATTATTGACTAATAACTTAGTTGCTGGGTCAAACTGTGAGCCAATCTATGTCATCCTATCTGCTTCAGAATATTGGGTTATAGGAACTACTTCAATATTGAAAGCTTCAAAATCATCTATTAAGTCCCAAATTTTGTGTCTATAAGATCTCATCCTTAAATTTTTGGCTATTGCCTTTTCTCTGATTTGTTTCACCACTAGTTCTGAATCTCCTTTTACTATCAGATTCTTTACTCCCTTTTTCTTGGCTAACACGAGCCCATGTACTAAGGATTCATATTTAGCATCATTATTAGTACAGGCAAATTGGAAACGGATAGCTCTCAAAAATTTCTCACCATTTGGAGCAACAAGACAAATTCCTGCTCCAGCACCATTTTTACTTCTAGCCCCATCAAAATTTAAGGTCCAAATTTCTGAGTCCTTTTCATATTATTGAGTCTAGAATTTCTTCCCTTAAAACATTTGGGATTTCATGGTCTTCATTAAATATGACATAAGTGCCTAGACCAGTAGAGTCATAATTTCCATATGAGTCAGTTTGCATCATAGTTAACAACTGGTTATTTTCCTCTTCTTGGTCATGTTTAGTCCAGTCACCTAACTCTTCAACAAAGACCCTTTCTTCTTTATTTAGCATAGCATAAGCTACCTCTAAATTTGAGGTCAGTTCATTGGTGATGCAATCCTTAGATAGTGACTTAGATAGTATTTTCATTTTTGTACCATATTTGGTTCTTAGGATGAGGTGAGACCAATAAAGTGACATATATCCTCCTATCTTGGCTGTGAACTCTCTGGATAAACATAGGCCAAATACAGGGGGTATATCTATGACTACCACATCTTGATTGACAATTATATTAGGGCAAGTATATAATTACAATGGGAGTTGTTTAATTTTTCCTATTATTTGCACCGATTTGCCATCCAACTGCATAACTCCTCTAGTAAGCGGCTCATACTTTATTTTTAAAGCATCTGCTATTTGTTTAGGCATTACTATAGTACTGGCCCCTAAGTCTATCATTACATTATGCAACATTTTATTTCCAACTATAAAATTCAAATAGAAGGGTTCTTGTTTGGATTTGTTTACCTCTGGTGCATTGTTCAAAAGGGATATTGTCTGTAGAGGAACCGTGTCTTTGAGATTTTACTTATCAGTAGGTCCTCCTTTAGTACCAATATGTTTAGGCACTGCTTGGCCCTATAGATCTTTTTGCAACAATGTCTTTTGCTCAAGAATAGCTAATATGCCCCATATTGACACATGTGTTGGGGTCCTCTTCAGCTGATCCACCACATTAACCGGTCTTAGTGTTTGGGTTCTTGGATAATAAAGGTACCTTGCTTTTTCTTGAACTTGTCCAAAAATTACTTGGTTTTACACTAGCTGAGGTATTTCTTGTCTAGCAGTTGTGTTTTGATGACCTTGAAATGGAGGAATCTCCATAATTTCATTATTTGTGACTTTAGGCTATTCCATCATCCTTTTCTTGGCTCTGGTGTAGTACTCTGATTGTGCCATTGGCTTCTTAGAAGTAGAAGCTTCATTTAAGAATACTAAATCTTCATCTTCAACCCATGAAAATAAGGCATGCTCAGGGGCTATTTTTTATTCTTGCTATAAGGACATCCCTTGCATCTGAGCCACCATGACTAAATTTTGCATACTAAGGGATTGGTAGGGTTGAGTGTCAGAAGTATTTACAAATTATCCATCCATTCTTCTTTACTCTACTATCTTTTTCTATAGATTATCCCTGGGACAATCTCTAGGCATATGAGCATTATTACAAGGGAAACACTAGGCATTGGTGCCATCTGCATAATTATTCTATCCTAGAACAATCTCCCTGTCTGGATTAGGGGGAATAGTCTGTGAGGGTGTAGGGACTACAACTAATTGGTTCGATGGCTGAGGGTTAGTTTGCCTTTGAGGACCCTGATACTGGTTTGGCTATGGTGAAAGTCTATTTCCTTGGTATCCTTGATATTGGGGTCTAGGATAAGGATTTTTCTATCTTTTTAGGTTAATTATCTCATTATAAAATGTCCTTAAGATGTTCTTAACATCATCCATCTCAGATGACTGGATAGGGATAGCTACTTTAGCAGGTTGTTGAGGAAATGTATACATAGACATAGGTGGGGCTATGGGATTAGGGGCTTCTTGAGGCAAAGGTAAGGTGATCTCTAGAAACATGGGCATGGGAGGCCTTGGGGGCAACTTTCCAGCATCTATTAAGTTATTTTCAGCTCTGACTGCATAGTCATAGGCTTCTGGTAGAGTCTGACCTCTAAGTGACTGAATCATTACTGATATATCTAAATTTAAGGCTTTAAGATAAAATAGTATAGCCATACCTAGTAATGGTCTTGCTGTTGTAGGAATTCTTTCCCAAGTCTTTTGAAATCTTGAATTGAATTTAGTCATTGCTTCTTGTGGTGCCTTTTTGATAGTAATCAATTGTTACAACAAAGAATATTTATTACCCTTTTCTTCAAATCTTTCAAATAAAGCATCTCCAAGCTGATCCCATGTAGATATTGTATTTGGGGTCAAAGATCTGTACCAGTCTAGAGCATTCCCCTTAAAAGAAGTTGTTAACAATCTTATAGCCACATTTTGTTGTGTGATCACATGTATTGCATAGACATCAGACACATCCTATAGATGTTCTTCAAGTGTTTTGAAATCTTGACCACTAAATTTGGGTAGAGCTTTTAGGGCATTTACTGGAATAGGATCTCAAGTGGCTAGTGGTATTGGGAGAATTAGAGGACTACCTATTTGCATAATTCCTTGGGGCTATAGGTGCTCCCATGTTTTCTCTTGGTGTTGTTGTAAATTGATTGACCCTTCTTGAATTAGTTATCAATGGTGGTAAAAGAATACCTGGGTTCATAGCAGATTGAGCTCTTGTTATTGGTCCACAGCTCTGACTCCTTGTATCTCTCTAGTTCATACAGTTTTGAAAGAAACTTTAAGAGATTGTCCCACTGGGCATGCCAAAAAACTTTTGATGCTTAAAATTGTGTTGTTTCCAACACCAACAATGGAAAGTTTCAAGAATATGGGACTTGCAACCTGAAACGACCTCTAGATTTTAAAGAAGCTAAATCTTCTTTATCTCAAATGTATTATGGGAAAAAGGGATAAAAAATAAATGGAATCACCAATGTAGTGAAATAAAATTTAACTATGGCGATGCACCTAAGTATGATTCATTTATTAATACTAAGCACAGTGAAGCTATCTTTAGGATTCAATTACATTAAAGAGCAAACAATGCATGATCAATGTAAAAGATGAAAACAAATAGAATCAAAGGCTCACAACTTAGATGATTTTACAATAACATAGAAAATATCAACAAAAGCATAGAATTCAATCTTATTATTAATTTTCTAATCACATAAAAGGCACAGATACATGCACAGTTATACAAACTTTCTGAATTAAGAAAATAAAACAAAGGCAAATGAAATTAATGGCCACAGCATGAAAGTCTCAAAAACTTCTTGTAAATATCTAATAGAAATCTATATAAAAAAATCTCTCCATTTTCCTTCTCCTTCTTCTGATATCTTTGAACCTATGATTTGAACCCATATTTATAGCATAAGACTGGTCAGGATTTCTTGCATGATCAAATCCCAATGGTCTAACTGAATTGGAACTTAACTGGAAGTATCTAACAGAAGATATCTTTCAAATCTAAAACATTTAGTCTCTCTACAAATTCATTAGCTAAAATAGATACACGTGGCATTTCCCACTGTGAAATAGGTGAGGACACTTGGCAGGATCTGCTAGTCTTTATGACTATAAACCCTAAGGCAAATAACATGGCTCACACACTTTACTTGAAATTCCTTCATCTTTTTGGGAAAAACAAGAATTTAGCACGTGGCACTTTCCACTACTCTTAGAAACAAAACCCTTGAGATAGATGGTAGCATCCACTTACCTCACTTGAAAACCATCTCATTATTTAGGAGGCATCCAAAAATGACACTTGGCAGCTTCCACGGCACTTACAGAAGACACACGGCACTTTCCACATTACTTATACTCTTTACTATGTCTTTGTATTGGGAGTGCTCCGTTTTTGACATCTATCATAGTCCGCTACTTCAAAACTTTATCAACTTATAGAAAATGGGACCCACAACACTTCTTGCCCGAGTAGCTTCAAAAGGGGAATGGGAACAAGTGGCACTTTCCATTGATCTTAAAAAGTGACACGTGGTAGCTTTCACTTGTCTATAGAAGCTTTAGATACCTTTTGAGAGTCCTATGGAAGATGACACGTGGCAATCTCTGCTAAGCTTTAGCTACACTATAGAAACATTTGGGACTCATTTTATATTCACACAGACGATGACACTTGGTAGCTTTTGCTTACTTTAGAAACAAAACTCGGGGCCCACCACAGTCTTTACTCAACAATGAAACAAAATGAAGAAACTTTGGATGTTGACACTTGGTAGCTTTTGCTGAGCTATAACAAGGGACACGCAGCACTTTCTACTACTTTTAGAGAAACATATTGAAACCTTCCACAATTTCCACTTGGCACCTTCCACGCACACTGAGAGAAGTTTATTGAAAGAATATTTTAAAACTCATAAGAAACTTAAAACGTGGATGCCAACACTTGTTGCACTCTGCTAAGTTATAACGGGACACGTGGCACGTTCTGCTGCTTTTAGAAACAAATTATAATGTGTCCTAGCAGATGACACTTGGTAGCTTTTGCTCAAATTTGAGACTTAGACAAAACTTTAGGCAAAATAAAAAACCTTCAAAAAATGAAAAAACTCACGCCCTATGTCATAACCCTCACTACCTCGAAACTGAAACGTGCAGGGACAAAACTTAGAGCGCACAACTGAAACTCAAAATAAAATGTAGATTATTTTACTCTACAATCCCCACAACATTTTGTTTAAATATCATGAACCTTAAACTATAGACTTATACCAAGTCTTATTTTAAAAGAGGTCTTTATTACATAGGACTTAGGCCAAATTATTTCTAGCTAAAGGTTTTAATGTGTTTTGTTAATGCAATAAAATCCTAAATATTTTAGACCAATATGCCATTTTTGAGCCCCTTTTGAGCATGGTTTGCAAGGCTTGATATAAATATTTTAGCCCAAAGTATACATTATGTTTATTAAACATAATGCAAAATTTGGCATAAAATATTTTAACCTTGGTCCCCTTCATATGAACTTGGAAAATTTAGGCATAAATCCCTTAGCTTAAAGTTTATTTCATGCTTAATAAACCTTAGCCTAAGGAATTTAAGTCTAAGCCCCACCTTTAATAATGTGCTAAGTTAAAGTTTAGGCATCTTTATAGATCAACAGTTCACACTTCATCATTGGATTTTGATCTAATAATGCGAGGCTCTTGTAGACTTTTCAACAAGACCCTGAGAGCCCACAAATTTGATGCATGGAAAAAGCTCATTCAAGGTAGAGCAGACAAGATGATCTGATGGTTCACACTTTGTTGATGGATTTTGATCTAATGACAGGAGGGTGTTCATGTTTTTTCAAAGGCCCATGAGCTCACTATGTGGCCAATGTTTATTCAACAAAGCACTGACATAGGATTTGAAGCACGAGGAGGCATAGAAAGATGCCAAGTGTCACAACCATGGAGCTTGCCATAAAAATGCTAAGCACAGGCAAGGTCTTGGATTACAATAAAAAAACTCATGCTAACCCAATATTTTGATCCGTTGATGCAAAATAAAAGAGGCAATTTTAAATACCAATGGCCAGTGCTCAAAGGCATTTATGAAAAATGCCAAAAAAGGTCTAGACCAATGCCACATAGGCACCATGCAAGTAGAAATAGACAAAATAAAAGATCTCATGGGCTCAAAAATGCAAAGGTATAAAGGTAAAGGTCCAAATCAAATCCAAGGCATGTGTAAGTCAGGGCCTAGATTTATCCTACCATTAAAGCTTTAAATCCCTAAAACCCACATAAAAGTAACCCAAATGGACTCAATTAGTTATAATTTAATCCAAGGAGAACTTGATTATGTTTTTTAGCACAAAAGAGATTTCACAGATACCATTTTCTATCTAGAGTAAATAATTTTTAAAAATAGAGATCAGGTAGCTCACTGACCATAATTGAAGGAGGAGACTGATCTCTACTTTTCAACAAATAATGAGGGGTGAATCTTAAAAGACATGACATTAGACTTGGTGGTCCTAAATGTCTTAATAATTAAGAATTCATTTGAACTCTTCTTCATAGTTGAGGAGCTACCACCCATTTCCAAAGAAGAATAGAGAATTTCCACCACAAGTAGGAGACACTATGACCTAGTTGTAGTCTAGATAGCTGGCCTTCACCATGCCATGGAAAAACTTGAGGTACTACATTATATAGACATCTTTACTCCTATCTTTATTAACTATATACTAGATAATAAATGGATCATTAAGGAGGGAAAATAAAAATATATAGCCTATATTTCCCCTATGGATTTTGAGAAGTATTATAAGCTCCCTCTTCCCCATGTTGACCTATCTAAGATCAAGGAACAGACTAGTAATCATGACCTAGATTATGTCCTTAGACCCTAGCTTTACTAAGGACCCCATATCTTCAGGGACTTTGAACGTGAAATACCAATAGTCTAATTTAGGGAGGTAATTATGATAATAATGACCCTATTGAATTAAGCCTTTGGAGCCCCTTCACCACATGTGTATAAAATCTGGGTTCCCTTTGTACATTTCATGGTGTAATAAAAGTTCATCCCTCTAATTGGAGATTTAATCAGTGTTTTCCTAGCCAAACAATTCATTTCCATTAAAAGGAAGACATAAATAATTTTACTTGATGTCATACCTACTAGACACCCTTCTTGCCTCAATCAACTTCCCTGGTATTATAAATTGGTCTCCTGAGGGGAAAATGACCATTTCTCACCATTACTCAAAGTTGCATATCTTTAAATATAGGAACCATATATAGTTTATTTTTGACTATGTCTACCTAGCCATAGTTGAAGCTATCATAGGTGTTCCCATGCCTAGGTTCCATCCACTCATCAAGAATTATGTTAAAATGATGGAAGACATATGTTATTACCCTAATTGTATAGTTATCAGGATTGAGGGGATCATGTCCTAGCCCTGTAGATTAATATCATATGTTCCAAATAAGCTTATGGAGCAAGAAATTGTCTCCCAACTCATCCATGGTATTGATGGGACTTGTAAGGAGAAGAGGAAGGGTCTTCTCCACCCCTCCCCCTTGATTATTAGGAAATCCATATTGAAAGACTAGAAATAGGTGGAAATTATGTCCACTCATAGGGATGCATTTGGATTTTAGCTTGATCAACTCAAAATGTGAGATCTAGAGGAACATAGTGGGTAAGAATTTGAATGACAAGAAGCTCCCCAATATTGAGTATGTACATCAACTCAGTGTTCATGATAATATTTACATTAAGGCCAAGAATTATGAAGAGGTGTTGGCTAGGATTCAAGGGCATAACATCAAATTTGAACATAAGTTAACCAAGGATGACAAACCATCATGAGAAGCATGGTAAATGCATCCTTTGAGTATCACTTGCTACCTAGACCATTTGGCATAGCCCAAGAACAACCACAACCACAGTCTCAATGGTAAATTATGCAAGGCTAGGATAAGTAAAGCCATGGCAAGGAAAAATTGGGATAGGTAAGATTAGAAGAGAGACCTAGGGAGGGACCCTCATCTTTAACACTAACCCAAATGCCACCTTCACTAATGGAGTATTTAGACATGATATCCTTAGATCCTAAAGAGACCCTTGAGGGTGCCCTCAAGGAATTTATAAAGGCATATGATATTGACAGGGAAGAAGAACAATTTTAAGAAGCTCAAATCCAAGTAGGGGAGCTTGAGGAAGATAAAGGAAAATAACTTACTCTAGGTATGGTCTTTGTAACATCCCAAGAAAAGAGGAAAGTAGAGATAGCATTGGTTCATTTGGGACCAAGGAAGAGACTAAAATTGACCATCTCTTACCCCAAAAGTGAGGTAAGATTGTTAAATGATGAATTCCCCATTCATGGGCTAGTTATCCTTGATTGGTTCATTAATGGTAAATTACAAAAGATCCCCTCTGTTTCCCATTCATGGGCCATGACAAGAGTTGTTGATGTTGAGATACAAGATGACTTGAAGCCATGGATAAGGGATAAGGTGAAGGACTAAGAAGAAATGAATGTTTTGGTTACTCAAGGACTAGAAAACAAGAAGATGGATGCTCTAAGAGTATCTAGTAGCTCAGGTATGGAGGTCCTAGAACCTCCCAAATTTAAGAAGCTAGTGAGTGCCATCTAATTCAACCCTAAAATAGATGGATTAGAAAGGGTTACAACTAGGACAACTATGGCTGGAATAGAGGAATTCACCTTTAAAAAGGTGGATTCCTTTGTGGGATTAACCCCAATTAAGGTTCAATAGTTTGGTGAGGTTTTCATTCATGAAGAGGATGTGGAAAGCTTGATTGAGGCTCAATTGGCATAAGATAAAGCTGGAATATAGGACATGAAGTAGAGGATCTATAATTTGGAAAGAGAAAAGGAAAACCTAGAGACATAGGTAATTCTATCAGTACCAGAGGAAATGACCAAAATGTTTGATGAGTTAATTTATGTCATGTTTGAGGCACTCAAAACAATGAAGTTAAGGTAGAGTTCTAGCACGGTAAAGTGTATTAGCCAAGAGCTTGGTCACACAAAGGCAAACCTCAGAGGATAAGATAGCCTAAATAATCAAAATCTAAGTAAGGAAATATATCCTAGGCTTCAAAACCATCACTTTGAAATACTTGAGCATAATTCTGGGAATTATGGTTGATAAGGTTCAAAGTTTAAGTGCATGGCACAATAATGTGGAAAGGAACCTAGAAGATGATAAGGAGCTAATTACAAGGATTGAATAGCTTCTTGGGACTATACTTATAGATCCTATGTAACCCACTACCCTTGGAATCATAAGTGATGAGGAATTCAAACATAGGGATATTTTGTTAACTCAAGAAATAAAAAAAAAAGAGCTAAGGCAAATATGGGACTGATAATAATAAGATCCTAAACATGATATTCAATACTAGAGAAAGGATAAATGAAGCTAGGATCATTAAAGAAGTCATGGCTAGAAATGATAAAGAATTTTATGAATTGGTAGATTAAGAGGGTGTATCTTGAAGCCTAATATGGATCTAGAGCTAGTTGATGAGAAACATACTAAGGCCATGAGCATCCTCCAACAACAACAAGCAAAGCCCCCACTAGCAAATTAGACAATATTATATTTTGTAGAATGTTATAACTTTTTGAAATATAATATTCCATTATAAAAGGCATATGCTAGTTTATTAGCATATTTCCCCTAAGTCAGTCTAATTGTAGAAGACAAGTGTATTTTAGAACTTGTGAGGATAGTTATCCTTAACTTTTGTACACCTGTATACTGTAACTGACTGGTATACTGCCCGACCTTTCTATAAAGACATGTATTACCATTTTTAAATGGAGTGAATTTTGAGCAAATTTTGTATACTTGAATCAATCAATATAATCAATGAATTCTACAAAGATTGTCCAAATTTGATGTGTCAATTGTTAATATAGCTTGTCTCTTAATTTCTAGTTAAGGTCTTGAATTTAAATGGTTTCTTTGAATACTAAGTTATATTTTCTAATCACAGAGGTTTCTAATTTTTGCATGTGCTAAATTAGTTGGATGATCTTAGGTTTTGCTTCACTTAATTTTACTCTCTATTCAAATGTGCAAATGCTATTTGATTATAGTAGTAAATCCTTAAAGTAGACCTAGTTCTTACTTGTGATTCTCTACATTATCCTTTGAAATTTTCTTGGTATATAGTGAAATTTGATCTTAGGCTATTTTACATTGTATATTGGTTTGAATATTCACTCAGTTGCAATTAATGCTTTTTCATGATATTTGAGACTAATATTGGCAATCACTCATTTATTTTCTACCTTACCCTTCCTTTTGATCCCCTTTTTTACACTAGATCACTCTAGTTTTAGCTTCATTATAATATCCATTTAGATTAGTTTATAGGCTTAAATCTAGATCACAATTCACTAAGTATTAACACAGATTCTCTACAATTTACAAAGAACGGACCAAGATGGCTCCCAATCATCATTCATTATAATTTTTTGGGACAACAATACATATTTCTTCTACTATTTCACCATACATGACATAAAGTTGCGATAACTTGATACTCATGCTCTGAATTACTTGAATTCTAAAATGAGAAGTGTTCTTTGAACACTAAGGAACCTTGTGGTATATTTAGAGGTATCAACAAGGTGGTTGCCCATTGGCACTAAAAGGAGGGCCATATCTTGATGAGTTCTTTAATCTTTGTTGATCTTAGTCTCTTTTGGTTTAAGATCAATGTATCTATGTTCTTTTGAGTGAATTATTTGCTTAGAAGTATAAATATCATTGATCTTTGCTTTTCATAATGAATCTTTGTGCTTCCTTAGAAAAAGATTAAAGTTCTTTGAGATTTGATGCTTATTGTCAGTAAATTTAACTTAAGCTTTGAAAATACATAATATCTAAGGTTAGGACCACTCATTTTGATCAAAGGTTGGCATATCTTTCATAGATATGAGTTCCTTTAGGCTTATAATTATAAAGATAGATCATATTCATGTAATTAAATGCATCTTTGAGCTAATTCAGTCAAAGATCAACATCATTTTCTATTTTTATACAACCTTTGTAAAATAAGCTCAATGTGTAGCTCTAACTCTTGTTCTTTATAAATTTAAACTTTATACATCATATTTTAGGTAGGATCTTCAAGTTTTAAGCTAGAATTACCAAAGATTAGAACAAGATCACACTCAGAGACTAGGGAGCCTTTGTTAGAGATTGAGGTTCATAGAAAGGCTAGACATGATAAAGGTAGATGTAGGAGATCCAAATATTTGTCAACTTCACCTCTCCAAGGTGTCTGTGCCTTCAACCTTTGCCCAAGAATGGCCTGGTTAGGAGAGTCTTCAATGAATGTACTAGGTGTGGTGCATAACCTCCCATGTAACCTTGAGAAGTATCTACCTACATCTTTTAAATATGCCTTAAAATTGCTAAATGTTGTGCATGAGGATGTAGCTTTCAGGTTATTCCCCTTCACCTTTAAGGATGCTTCTTATGAATGGGTTTTAAACTTGCCTAATAATTACATCACTATCTAGGATGATTTTAACAATGCATTTACAGATCAATTTGGTAATATTATTAGTCCTTATGTTATCTACCATCACCACCATTAGAAGAGATGCAAGTAAGCATATTAGGTTCTTCAATGCTAGATTTTAGAAAACGTTTAGCAAGACCATAGACACCTATAAGCCTAATGATGTTTTAGCTATAGATATTTACAAGGATGCAGTATATCCCATGACCTCTATATTTTTTAAGAGATCCATACCAACCATAACTTCATTAGCTAGAGCCTATGCTGAGGTAGTAACCATCAATGATCAGATGCAAACCTAAGGGCAAATGGCATACTCTGTACCAAACATCAACCCATAAATGCCTATGATAAACCTATTCCCAAATAATAACCAAAATATCCTAGCATTAAACCAACTCCTAAACTTAACTCAGTTTCCATTAAGTCATGTTAATCCCAACTAGAACTTAGCATTCTTAAATCATCCTAGTAATGGCTTCAATCCAAATGATCAAAGGGTTTTGGTACCATTTTCTAACAATAACTAAGTACATAATTTTTAAACTCTTTAAAATGAGAATGAATCTATCTTAAAAATGGTCCAAAAGTTGAGCACTGATTTTCTTTAGTCGTAAAAATAAGTTGGAAATATTATTGAAAGCTCAGGTAGGAACTTCTCATTTCAAAGGTAAAATAGGCAAAACAATAGATTTCAGAATGATAATTTTCATAATAATAGGAATAATGAGCCATCTTCTAAAAAGAAGACCATGGACATTAACCTCAATAATATTTCATTACCTAATTATTATAGGGTACATTACACAACCAAGCATGGAGAAATTGACTGCATTGAGTTTTGTAAATCCTTTGATGCTTTCCAAGAAGAGTTGGATAATTTCAAATTAGTCCCTAACAAGGATAATGGTGTAAGTACCTCTAGATCTAAGTCAGTTGATTAAGCCTTCATAGTAGACACCTTTGATTTCCCCTTTCAAGATAAGAATGAACCTGATGAAATCCCTGAGGAGATCTAAGCCTTTCAATAGTTCTTGAAGAAGACCTATCCCTTGAGGAATAGAGAGCATAGTTATCCCTTAACTACCTCAATTCCTCCAAACAATTTTGGAACTCCTCCAGACACTTTTTCAAATAAAAATCCTGAACCACCTAAAGGGAGTACTTCTAAACCCAACATTAAAATTCTTAGTTCTTCTAAAATTAGATATAACATAGTTGAGGACATGAAGAAGATAAAGGCTAAAATCACTTTCCATGAAATCACATAGATTATAGATCAAATGGACCTTCTGTTGGAGTCCTTGTCAGAGAAATCCAACAACCCACCAAAGACTAATCATGCCAATGTGACTATGCACAAAGCCAAGTCTGAATCTCCTCCTTTCTTGCTCACTATCAAGATGTTTGGTAAGAACTTGCACTATATCTTACTATATTTTTGTGCTTTTACCAATATTATGCCTAAAGGTATATTTAAACAACTTGGCCTAAATCCCATTAAGTCTTATAGGGTTGTCACCTAATTAGACAAATCTAGAGTTAGGGTAATCGGGGAGGTTTTAAATGTTCACATGCAACTAGATTCTGAGCCTAGGGTGTAAAAATTCATTGATATTTAGATTGTTGATATACCTAATGTTTATAGAATCTTATTGATCAGGGAATGGACCAAGGATTTAAATGGTTACATGTCCATATATTGCTTACATCTATGGCTACCTTGGAAGGGAGTCCATAATCAAATTAGGGTTGAGAGAGAACCAAGGATGAAACACATGATAATTGAGTATAATGTTATGAATGAGAGGGTCAACATTATTGACTCAGACTTAGGGTTTTTCACCCTAGAGACTAATAAGGTATGTAATCCCAAGAGTTCTCATGTTGTTCTTAGACTATGAAAGTTGCATTTTGATGGTGTTATGTATAATATAGGATGAGGTGTCAGTATTGTTTTAAATGACCCTAGTAATATAAATTACCATGCTTCTTATAGGCTCCAATTCCATTTTATTAATAATCTTGATGAATGTGAATACCTTATCTTAGGTTTACAATTTTCTATAAAGAATAAGGTTAAATAACTGCTAATTTATGAGGACTCAGAACTAGTGGTCAATCAAGTGAGAAGTAAATGCCAATGCAAGCTCTCATATATTAAGAGATATAATTTTGGGGTTTGGGATTTGATTAAATCCTTTTATACCTTTGGCATCATTTCTATCCCAAGAGGAGAAAACTAGGTTACCGATGAGTTGGTATCTTTTGTATCCAACCTCATGCCAAACTACGACTACCCTAATTTCAGCATTGAGCTGATCCCTTATCCTTTAGTCCTTTATAATGTTAATCATTTCCAAGTTTTTAGTGATGATCAACAAATATTGGATTTCATGACTAATTATGGATCATTTGATACTCATATTATTGATGAGACTAATGAAAATGCATCTAATGAGGACAAGTTCAATGGTAAAGTCATTTAGTTGAATGATAACAAGAACCTCAAGGGGATGATTTATTTAGAGAGACTATTTGATTAGGATAAATTTATATGGATGATCTAATAGTTTTTTTCTAAAAACAAGGAAGATTACTTCATGCATTTACAATAAGTTTTTGAAAGATGCAGAAGGTATGGCATTTCCTTAAACCCTAAGAAGAGTATTTTATGTGTTACTGAAGGTAAATTATTGGGACATGTTATAACCAAAGATGGGATCCCTATATATCCTAAAAGGGTGGAATCCATATCTAGAATAGAGCCTCCAAATAGTAGAAAAGAGCTAAAATCATTCTTTGATAAGATAAATTTTGTAATAAAGTTTAGTTCTAGCTTTGTAGACATTATCAAGCCACTAAATGGCATGTTGAAGAAGGATGCCAAGATCACATGGAATGAAAACTCTAGAAAAACATTCAATGATATCAAGAAGCCATTAGCCAGGCTCCAATCCTCATAAGTCTTAACTTCTCAAGGGATTTCTACCTCTATTCCTTTGCATCTAACCACACTATGGCTATTATATTGACTTAGAAGATTGATGGGTGTGATCACCCAATAGATTTTATGAGAACTAATTTTAAGAATGCTAAGTTAAATTATTCATTGATTGATAAGTAGGCATATGCATTAGTTAAGACATTTAATAAATTTGGGCATTACATCCTTAGAAATAAGGTGCATGTTATCTTACTTGAACCTACCACCAAACTTATGTTAAGAAAAAATGAGTTGGGAAAATGTAGAGGTAAGTGTATGTAAAATTTTTAAGAGTATGGTTTGGAGATGAAAATTAAAAAATTGTTAAGGTGTTAAGGTTTGATCCAGGTAATTGCTAATACTAACCCTAGGCTAAGTATTATGCAAGTGGATCAACAAAAAATCAAGCTAGTGAATGGTATGATTCAATCATACTTTTACTAATTAATGGTACTTGTCCTACAGGGTTGTCTACAGATAAAAAGAGGGCCCTAATATTTAATTCAACCCATTACTTGATCAAGGATGGGGTTTTACATAGAATAAATTTCAAAGGGGTTTATTTTAGATGTGTCTCACAAGAAGAAGCCACCCAAATCATGAGCACCTTCCATGAAAATCTAGGAAATGGGAATTTATCTGGGAGAACCACAACCCATAAAATTCTTAGAGTTTGTTATTATTGGCCAACTATTTTCAAGGATGCTCACAAACATGTAAGGGAGTGCTACTCATGTCCAGTATTTAGCACCAAGGAGCCAAAGGCAGTAATGCTTCTATAAATGGTCATGGTTGATAAACCCTTTGCTTAATGGGGGTTATACTTTGTTTGGGTAAGCAACCCCAATTCCTCTAAAGGTCACAAATATGTCCTAACTACCATGGGCTATTGTACTAGGTGGACTAAAGTTGCAACCACCAAACAATGCAAGATTGAAGAATTGATCAACTTCTTAGAGGAAAATATTTGTATCAAGTTTGGAACTCTAGTCTCTCTAGTGTGTGATAATGGATCTGATTTTATATATAGAGATATGAATAAATGGGCTTATGATAATGGAATTACCCTCAAGTTTTCATCTAATTATTATCCCCAAGGGAATGGAGTCTCTAAATCTACAAACAAAAACCTCATGAAGGCAATCAAAAAGTTTGATGTAGACAAGCCTAAGACTTGGCACAAGCTCCTTAAATTTTCACTTTGGGCTAATAAGATAAGAATCAAACAAGCCTTAAGAGCCTCACCATTGTTATTAGTTTATGGACAAGAACCTATTTTCCCTATCAATCTCAAGTTTCCCACATATAAATTTATGCAAGAATACATGGAAGAAATCCAAGAGATTGCTAAATTTAGATTTTTAGACATCATTCAGATGGAAGATGCAAGGGAAAAATCCTTTGCTAACTATATCGGACATCAGACCATAGTCAATAGGTAATTTTACAAAAGATCAAAGATCAAGGTGTTCAGATAAGTAGACCTAGTTTTCCTTTGGGACAAAGTATCTGTGCCTAAGGGCAAACATGGTAAATTCACACCCCTATGGATTGGCCCATACCAAACTGTAGAAACATTGGGAATTAACACCTTCAATCTTAAATATCTGTAAGGAGTAAATTTCACACTACCCACCAATGGGTAGTATTTCTTGCACTACTTCTCTATTGCTCCACCTGAGGTCTTCATGGAGTAAACTGCAAGATGATTAGATTTAGTGTAGGTATGTTAGGTAGCTTCTTTTTAGTTATTTCCTTCGTGTCCCTTATTTTTATATAAGATTGTATATATTTATTGTCTTTCCTTTGCTTTCTTGCTTTCCTAATTTCTATTGTGTGTTTCTTTCCTATTGCTTTGTTCCTTGATTCTAATAAGTCCTTTTGGACAAATTTTAAGATTAAAGCATAAAATTGCTTGAAAATTCCCAAAATTTGGAAATGAAGGTGTGCACCCCATAAATATAATTACCATGTTCTTGAAATGTAAGCATAACATTGTAACATGGGGAAACTAGTAAAGCCCAATGGAAGAGGAAAATTATTCCATAGGAACTTAAGCATTGTCCTGATCTCAAATTGGTTTTAAGAAGACTTGCACTTGTAAGGTGAAAGGTCAAACTATCATGTTATACCCATATTCTCACTTAATCAACATCCTTGCCTAGGATAATGGTTGTAGCCATAGGTAATCCTTTAAAAATCAACCATTTGGCCAAATCCTAAAACCTAGCTATTCTAGTTCCCAACCTTGGTAAAAGCATAATAGTCTCAAGAAAATACAAAAAGAAGAATTCAAGGGAAAATCAAAATATTTATAAGCATAGATGATTCTGGTAATCTCTACTAGGGCTATAGATGCCTCATTGGAAGTGGATCAAGGCTTGGAGTAGATCCAAAGACATCTTTGTCAAGGTTATGGATGCCTAATTGGTAACATAGAAATTCCCAAGCCTTTCTTAACCTAAAAGCATGGTTCTTAATGAACATATTAACTTGTTATAAGTCAAGTGTTCGTGATCAAGATAAAAAACCTAGAAGTTGTTTCTTGAACTCTAAGGAAAACAATAAGTGGAATAAAAGCACACACATAGTATGGCTATGTTTTAGTGTTTGGCCCTAAGTTTGTAAATGCAAGGTTTGTTTCAACCATAATTTGATCTAGATAATGATATTGATCAAGTGAAGTGGATGAACTAATTATTTGTCTAAATTAAATTCCCTAGATTATAACATATTGCTATGTTTCCCCCATGAGTCACCATTTATTGGGACCAACATACCCCCATTTTTTAAAATTAGGACCCTTGAGAAACCCTAAAAATTGAACATGAAAATTTAGCATGTTAAGATCATTTAAAAAATTTGAAGATCATCCACTTTGTTAAAATCAAGCTTACTTAGTTTTGTTTTGCTTTAATGTGGACTATCATTGCTAATAAATGGTCTCTATAACTTTTAGTTGTAGGTTCCATGGTGTTTGTTCCTAAGAAATTCAAGTTTCAAAACCTTGGCAAAACCCTCAGTTTGAATTTGAAAATTAGTGGGAACTAAGTTGATGGGAACCTCTTTTAAAATCCATTTTGGACCTAAGCATAAAGGTCATGTTTTAAGCTTAGTCATGTTTTTTAACACAAGTAGAGCTTAGTCTATAATGCTTGGTCCCTTTTTTTTATTTTCCCCCTTTAAAGTCCCTTGTATTCCTAACTAACATTCATTCCATAGGGTCCTTTTAATATTTTTTAGCTTAACCAAAGGTTTTAACCCTCAGGCCCCATTGTATTTATTTAATACTAATGGGACCTTAGTTTTAACATCTTAGCTTAAGTTATGGTTCTTTGAGTCCAATTTTATGTTAGATTAATCCTTTGGTCTATAACTTAGCCTAAGGTTTTAATCCTAAGGCCCCGATGTATTTATTAATATTATTGGGACCTTAGTCTTAATATCTTAGCTTCAACACTAGAAATATTCAACATTCAAAATGTGGAACTGGTCTTATGGTCTAAATATATGCAAAATAAACCTAGTCTAAATATATACTTTAAGGTCCCCATGGCATTTTGTTTAAATATCATGAACCTTAAACTATAGACTTATACCAAGTCTTATTTTAAAAGAGGTATTTATTACATAGGACTTAGGCCAAGTTATTTCTAGCTAAAGGTTTTAATGCATTTTTTGAATGCAATAAAATCTTAAATATTTTAGACCAATATACCATTTTTAAACCCCTTTTGATTATGATTTACAAGGATTGACATAAATATTTTAGCCTAAAGTATACATTGTGTTTATTAAACACAATGCAAACTTTAGCCTAAAACATTTTAACCTTGGTCCCCTTTGTATGAATTTGGAAAACTTATACATACGTCCCTTAGCCTAAAGTTTATTTCATGCTTGATAAACATGAAATAAACTTTAGCCTAAGGAATTTAAGTCTAAGTCCCACCTTTAATAATCTGTTAACTTAAAGTTTGGGCATCTATGTAAATCAACGATTCATGCTTCATCACTGTATTTTGATCCAACAATGCAAGGCCCCCATAGAATTTTCAATAAAATATTAAGAGCCCATGAATTTGACATGTGGTTAAATTTCATTTGAGGTAGAGCTAACAGGATGATCTGATGATTTGTAATTTATCACTGGATTTCGATCCAATAGTGTGAGGGTGCTCATGACTTTTCAAAGACCCATGAGCTCACCACATGGCTAATGTTCATTCAACAAAGCACTGACATTGGATTTGAAGCATGTGGAGGCATAAAAATATGCCAAGTGTTACAACCATAGAGCTTGCCATAAAAATATCCAATCATAGGCAAGGGCTCAGATTATAATAAATGACTCATTCTAACCCAAGATTTTGATCCAATTGTGAAAAATAAAAGAGGAAATTGTAAATACCAATGGCTAGTGCTCAAAGGCATTTATCAAAAATACCATGAAAGGTCTAGGCCAATGCCACATAGGCACCATGTAAGAAGAAAAAGACAAAACACAAGATCTCATGGGCTCAAAAATGCAAAGGTATAAAGATAAAGGTCCAAATCAAATCCAAGGCACATATAAGCCAAGGCATATATCCTACTATTAAAGCTCCAAAGCCCTAAACCCCACATAAAAGTGACCCAAGCAGACTCAATTGGTTACAATTTGATCCAAGGAGAACTTGATTGTGTTTTTTAGCATAAAAGATCTTTCATAGAGACCATTTTCTATCCAGGGTAAATAGTTTGAAAAAATAGAGACCATGGAATCTTGTAGATAGAAATTAAAGGAGGAGACCGAGCTCTCCTTGTCAATAGATGATGATAGGTGAATCTTCAAAGACACAAAATTAGACCTTATAACCTTAAATGTCCCAGGCATTAGGAATTGGTCTGAACTCTTCTTTATGGTTGAGGATTTACCACCCATTTCCAAGGAGGAACAAAGAATTGACACCACAAACATGAGGCACTATGACCTAGTTCTATTCTATATGGTTGGCCTTCACCACGCCATGACAAAACTTAAGGTACTACATCATATAAACATCAATGCTTCTATATTTTTTAAATATAGAGTAGATAAAAAATGGATCATTAGGGAGGGAAATTCCAAAATATAGCCTATATTTTCCCTATGGCTTTTGAGAACTATTATAAGCTCCCTCTTCCCCATGTTGACATATCTAAGATCAAGGAATGGACTGGCAATCATGACCTAGATTCCATCTTTACACTAGTATAATTTGGCAAATAAATGACTACATGACTAAATTTTTTTGTCATGACAACTAAAAATGACTAAATTCTACTAATTTTTTACAACACAGCTATAAATGACTAAATAAATGACTAATTTGATCGTCGAGTAAAAACATCACTAAATAATTAGTCACACAAATAAAAATTAGACAATGTGATATTAAATAGAATAATTAAAAAAATATTTCAAATTTGGAAATTATTGGTGGGAGTGGGATGTCTTGTGCACAGGGTTAATAACAAATTAGAAAATTGTTGGCGAGAGTGGGGAGTATAGTAGAGTGCAAAATTTGGTAGAGGTAATTCGATGGGGGAGTGGGGAGTATAATTGGAATTATTTGTGAAATACACCTCTACAAAAAGGAGGCTTTGTTAATTATTAATTGAGTTGGAGCCAACCAGAGAGGGTTTTTGTGCTAATTTGGTGGCATGAGGCATTTTAGGTTTTAGCATATAAGTATAACAACTACTTGCATGGGTGATAAAGCTTGTTTGGAAAGGACATGGAGACTTTTGAAAAGATGGGCAAAGAATTTGGAGTTATTTACAATGAATTTGAAGTCAGTGAGGCCCTCTGTAGTGATGTCAAATTTGGGGATGCCCTCTATAGCTAATTCATAGGTAATTTAAAACCCTTATTACATTAAACACAAAATTTATAGCTTTTTTATTGGCAACTGTATCTATCTAGGAGAAAAAAATTGGTGTATTATAAGAGATGAGTTACATAAATAGGAGGGTATCTTGTCATAAGACATTGACTACCATGAATCAATTTGTAATTCTAGATATTATGAAAGAATTGGATGGTTTTATTCAATGTATAATCAATACAATGTAGTGACCATATCTTGAAGTTGTCTATTTGTGTTTTATGTTATCATGCATGGGTATGGTATTAATTTCTAATTTTGTAACCAATTCACCAACCTAATATTTGAGGCTCCTTTACACTAAGCATTCATGGCATGGGTAGTGTAGGTAAATCATAATTATTTTTTTATTGGTTGGTGTAACTTACAGTAGTTACATACACAATTGAGTACCAGAACCATACAGGCCATTCTAATTTTAGCAGACTATTTTTTCATTAGTTTCCTCTATGCATTTTGGAGTATATGGGAATTAAAATTGTAACATGCATCCAAATTTTAATTCCTTTAATCACTTTTCAATTAAACCACGAGCTCATGTCCCTATCCTAGACATCAATACTTGGGTAACATTGTGTGTAAGCTTAATCTATTAATTGCATGGAATCTTAGAAGATGGTCTCATATGGCATAGTTTAAAGTTATGCTAGTTTATCAAATCAATGTGGTCACCAATATATTTTAATTGATACTATATTCCCACACATGGGAGTATACAAATTTTTAGAACAAGTCATCTTATCTCAACATGTTAATAATTTATGCTAGTAAATAATGCTCAAAGTTACAACAAAGAATTCATTAGTCTATTTGTTAGTGTTTGTGTATTCATTAACATTGAAAATATTTTCATATGTTTAAATTATTGTGTTTCATCAATAGAACAATGATAAATTATGTGTTCCATTTCTAAATCATTTCTTTAATTATCATCTAGACAAGGAAGGCCCTCAATAAAACATGGATTAAAATAACATTTGTTTATTTCTAGTCATCACGGTCTTATTTTACGCACATTGTAGATGACATGTAAACTAAACATAAGTCTACATGATCAACAAGATTTTTATAATTACAACATGCTCCTATAAATTCAAAAAAATAGTATATAAACACCTCAAAGTTTCCTTATCTTTGTGTATTACAATTTGACCATTTTTTTAAACTGTAATGGATATTTTTTATATTAAAAATATAAATGGTGACATACCAATAATAGATAGTTTATAACATATAATTTTAATCTTTGTCTCTTGCTAATGGGAAAAAAAATTAGGGTAGAGTAATTATTATGTTTCCTACTAATTAGTTATCGATAGCTAAGAATCCTACAAGTAAAAAATGCACAAAACTAACCACAGATATTTATGTAGAGGTAGAACATTTGATTCTATAGGGTGATGCCCAACTGTATTTCTTGATTTTTAATTGTTTCATAGTGCTTTGTATCTTATAGAGTGCTCTAATTATAATTTTTTAGAGTGCTTTGTATCCTAATTCTATGAAGTGCTCTAAATTCTAGGTAAGTACTAAAGAGA
Source organism: Torreya grandis (assembly GCA_037957365.1). Classification (NCBI taxonomy): domain Eukaryota; kingdom Viridiplantae; phylum Streptophyta; class Pinopsida; order Cupressales; family Taxaceae; genus Torreya; species Torreya grandis. The sequence continues at coordinate 1,658,430 of JARHVA010000213.1, read as the reverse complement.
GTGAGTTTACATGTATTAGATACTGAGTAAGTTGAGTTTTTTAGATTTATGTTTTTTCTTGAAATAGGAAACTAAATTAATACTAGAATGTAAAACATTACAGATGGATCAATGTCAAAGGTTGACTATGGATCAATACCATGCTTATGATGAGAGAGTAGCCAATGAGAGGGACATGGACAAATATCCATGTCCATGTAATAACTATCTTGGTGGAAAGGTGAAAAAAAGAAATGTGATTTATCGACATATAATAAGATATGGGCATAATGGTATAAGCCCTTGGGATTAAAATTATTATGAATGTATGATTGAATTGTAGAGTCTGAGAGATGAAGAGGTAACAAACATATATGAAGTGGCACCAAACATATATGAAGAGGCAAAAATGTTAGATGAAGGGTTTGAAGTTGATAGAATGTTGAATGAGGGTCTAAAAAATGATTGGGCCAAGTTGATGGAGGATGCTTTAAATCATGTGTATGCTAATTACAAGTTAAGTCATTTGACAACAATCCTTCAAATTATTAACTTGCAAGTGGTACTTTTGTTGGATAAATGAGAGTGTAGATCAGTTATTGGCATTATTAAGTTTATTGTTACCACTTGACTCCACATTACCAACAAATGAATTCAATGTAAAAAGCAAATCACTAAGCTAGGCTAAAGGTATGAAAACATCCACACATGTGTGAATGGTTGTGTATTATTTCAAAATAATCTTGAAAGTGAGAGTGAATGTCTGAAATGTCATGAAGCAAGGTATAGACAAAGATTGAAATCAGTTATGGCTCCTAGAAATGTTCTTCACCACTTTATGATAATCCCATGATTACTTTAAATTTATAAGTACATAGATATTGTTGAACTTATGCAAAGGCATATCCAAAATAAGATCACCGATGGAAAATAATGGCATGTGCCTAATTCTAAGATGTGGATGGAATTTGATAATAGATGGCCTAATTTTTTTCAAGATCCTCATAATATAAGGTTCTTTTGGATCTAGATGGGGTGAACCCATTCTCAGATCAAAGTACTAAATGGTCAACTTGGCCAGTGTTTTTAATAAATTATATCTTGCCTCCATGTTTAGTAACTAAACCACTTTTATTAATGTTATCATTGATTATACTAGGAAAGAAAAGTATGACTTCAGATACAATTGATGCTTATCTAGAGCCATTATATGATGAGCTAATGGAATTGTGGAAAGGAATTGAATCAATTCAATATTTAATGGATGGCCATTCAATCAAATTCACTTTAAGAGCTTCCTTATTATCTAAAATTCATGATCTTCCTACATATGACACATGTTTTGGTCTCACTGGTCATGGATACCATGGATGTGCTACTTGAAACTTTAAGGGTTTTTTGAGTCTCTCAATAAGTTTTATTAAGTGTATTTATTGTGGATATCATGCTTACCTTAAATTGGATCATCTATATCATCAACAAAAACATGTTTCAATGGTCAAGAAGAGAATCATGAAGCACCATTTTTAATAATAAGTGATTACATTGTTGAGAATGGACAAAAAGAATGTCATTTATAATTGTCAATTTTGGGATTGTTGGTATTAGATATGATCCATGTAATGAAAGTGATGTAAAATAGTTGTTCATATTTTATAAGTTGCCATACTTTAAGGATATAGCCATTAGGCATACTATTGACTATATGCACATTGATAAAAATATAACCTATGCTATTACAGAAACTCTTTATGGTGATTTTTATGTTATTTCATCATGTGAAGACTTTCAACAACTAAATTCATCAAAATCTTTGGGTTGAAAAATATGATGATGAAAAATATAGAAAACCTAGTGTTCCTTATGTCTGAACAAAGGAACAACATGCACAATTATTACAGTTGATGTCTCAAACTCGCTTTCCCACTGGATATGTAAGTAGTAGTATTAAAATCCAAACTAACATTAATATCTTAAGAGGCCTCAAGATCCATGACTATCATGTCATAATCAAGAATATTTTACCTATTGTGGTAAATATATTAAGTTTGGCAAAGGGGCCAAGATTGACAATTATAAGGTTAGGCCTAATATTAAAGAGAATGACTTTAAATGTATTATATCCTTCAAACTTTGATAGTTTGAGGGAGGAGGTTGTTGAAGTCCTTTGTCTATTGGAACAGGAATTTCCACCAATAATATTTAACATTTATATGCATCTTTTGATACATATAGGATATGAACTAGAGCATTGTGGCCCACTAATAATGAGATGGATGTATCTTAAAGAATGATATATGAAGGTTTTGGAAAAAAATGTTCATACTAGGGAAAAACTGAAAGGAAACATGTCTAAGGGATATTCAATGTAAGAGGCCATGGGATTTTACACAGAATGCATGAAGGATTTTAAAAATGTCAATTGATGTGTATGGGATGATGATGAATTTGATATAGTTGCAGGTGAAGTATTAGAAAGTAATGGATGTCACTTCAAGCTATCACATCAAGAAATAAGTTTGATACATGCCTATATTATTCAAAACGCATCTTCATTTGATAAGTGGCATAGGTTAAAAAAATTTAAAAATAATTTATTTACTCAATTGCATTTACACATTTATATTATTAATCTTACTATTTATATGTTAATATTCTATGTATAAAATATGAAGAAGAGAATCAAAATTGGATGCAACATTGACCTCAAAAGCACAAACGTCACGATTTGATCGGAGGTGATTCTTTTCCAAAATTTGAAGAATGGATTACTAATGCAGTCAGTGATGTAAAAGAACAAGGTCAAGATATAAAAATGAAGGAAAGTGAGATTTCACAATATCCACATTTATGGGCTATGTGTTTTAGTGGAATGCGGGCCTATGGTAGTCATTTAAGAGTGGAAGAAAAAGACAAAGGAAAGACAAATTATGATTGTGTTGTTATTGCTGAATTTCTTCACAAAACTGAGAAGAAATTTTATGTTGGATTCATCCAAGAAATTACTCAAGTGGATTTTGGTGAAAATACTCATGAAAGTGGATCCGACCATCCACAGTACAATTTGATGAGTATGGATTTGTATGTGTAAATACATGACAATTTTTATTAGAGATGGATGAAACATATGTTTCCCCTCTTTAAATTAACCAATCATTTTTAATTGATGATGTAAAAATTCCAAGATGGTCATATGTCATTTAAATAGAGTCTCGTTCAAAATGAAAATTCATGGAAGTTATCGATATAATGCCTGATGGGAAATATGTTAATTTATAAGAAACATTCAAAGAAGTGGATGAAGATGATGATGGAGTGTTTGAAGAAGAGATTTTGATTACCAACAAAGATATTAGGAGATATAATATATCGCATGTCATAGATGAGGATGAGGAAGAAAATCAAGCAGATGTAAACACAAGTGATCAAGATTCTGATCTTGTTGGCAGTGCAGATGATTATGATGATGTTTTATCATCTTAACTAGCCTATCACATTAAATTATTAGCTTATCACCTAAACTTTGGTTATATGTATAGTGTAATTTATTAGTAAATATAATAAAGATCTAAGTATGGGTGTGCTTATTCACTATTGTTTTACTGATACATTTATAAATGTGATCATCATTATTCTGCTAGTATATTGTATACAAATCCTAAGATGTTCACTACTGATTTGAAGGGAATTTAAAATTAGGTTCAATCATTCTTCTTCTTTTTCTTACTTTGGTTGAAATTAATTTTTTTAGTTAGAATATAATTTCTTGTATGTCCTATATGTTTTATAAATGCTAGACTTTTCTAACTTTTCTAAAACTACTAGATATGAAAAGAAGAAAGCAAGGTCTAAAGGTATCAAATAGTGCAACAAGATACCTATGAAAGTAAACAACTCTTTAAAATCCTAGCAATAAAATGTAGTCATTTATCTATTTGGATAGCTTTAGTTTGTAATACAAATTTTAGCCTCCACACACATTAAATATGTTTGTGTGAAGGAAACAATAATGAACATCTATGATTTAATAATACATATAGATATCTTAACATTAGGTGAACACAATATTTAACCTATACTATTAAAAAATTTATGTGAAAAGACAAGTAGAATTCTCTGTCATGCTCTCCCTTATTGTTATGCTCCCCCTAACTTTAGTATTGCCATGTTGTACTAGATCATGCTATGTTTTACTAATTCAATTCTCCCCCTTTGACATCAATGGCAAAGGTGATGGTCAATTAACCCCCTAACTTAAATCTCCTCATCAACTTGTATTGAGAGAACTTTAAAATACTAGAATTGAAATAAGAGGTCAATAGTGAATTATAAGACTAAAATCTTTTAGGTACAAGGGTTCCATACTTGGGCAAAATTTTGAAAAATGGCAACCCTTATGTTAGAACCTCAAAAAAATTCCTAGTTTAATTATCATAACTAGCCTTGATCCCAATGACTAAAGTCTCAATTCTTATGCTAAAAGTCTCTCTACCTGATTAAGCCTCCTCATTACAAATAAAGAAATGATCTCTTAGGTCTGACTGACATTGAAAACTAAAACTGAGAGACTACAAAATTAGAAAAGTATTCAATATTTCAATAAAATGATATCTAAAATACTACATTCATAATATACCACTATAAATCCAAATAAAATAAATAAATAAAATTCAATACCACACTACCGTAGTAGTCAACAGAGGTATGCACAGGATGGTGGGACATATAGGTCAATATACAAATGCTTACCATAATACCATGGTAACCAAATATGCATAGCATGGGGTGGTGGTGAGAACATGCTAACAACTAAAGTAAATTGAAGCCCCACAAGGGGTAAATAATGACATTGTAGTATAGAAGTGAACAATCACTCAACTGCTAGAATTAATCCACCATCCCATGGAAGTCCAAAAGGGTGTGCATGGGGTGGCCGTATGAGATTGTCTAGCCCACTATCCCTCAGCAAGCAAAGTGAAGGTGTGTGGTATAGTGGGAAGAGGAAAATGCTAACTCTACCATACTGCTACCCATAGTGGTCTTGATATGATAGAGTGGTACTATGGTACAAGTTGTCAAAGCATTTAAATCATCAGTGGTAATGATTACACCTCTAAACATGAACTATTTGATTTTACAAGATTAAAGGAATGTATTCAAACTTGAAATATGGATAGATTATGAAATATTTTACATGAATTAACATTAATAGTGAGATGACAGAGCTCAACAACAAATATACTTTGGATTTGATGCCTTTTTTGTAATCATTCACATAACTCAACATACCAGAGGCAAGGGAGTTCAAGGAGGAAGACTCTATAGCTAATATTTCACTAGGTAAGTTCATATAAACCCTCTATATCAAGTGTATAAGAATTAAATTTGATAAATTCTACAAGTAGAAACTTAAAGAAATTAAGTAGGAGTAAATTCTTCATCATGCCACCCAAAAGAAGTGAACTTATGAGTAAGAAGGAAGAAGCCACAACCTCTAAAATGAAAAAAATAACTTTACAGTAGTCCATACTTGATGTATTACCCAATTCAATAGACAAGGGATTAAAAAAGGTGTTTAGAGATTTAGTTTATGGATGCAAAGACCCAATTATTCCTATCTTAGGGTGGGATTTATTTTGGTACTTCTATGATAATAGGGATGGTAAGATTCTAGTTTTGAATCCTTAGGCCTTAAACTTGGCCAAAATAATAGTCCCAAATGTATTCTTAGATGTTGAGTTTATTGGAGTACTGGCACAACATTACCACCTAGCTACTAGGACTGTAAGAATGCCAGATGGCTCACCATTAGTGGTATTGACTAAATTATCAATTGTAGAGTGTTTCATGTTGAATAAGCAAGCCATCACTAAGATTGACCTAGATAAAAGTGAGGAAAACTATATGAAATTGAGAAAACCTATAGGAGTGATGAACTTCCTCTGCACATGAAAAGGGGTGCAAACAATAAAAAGATACATGTTTCCCCTTCCATCAATGATCCATTTTCCATGGAAGACTTTCAAGTCTATTTTAAAATAACTTATTTTTCTTTGTGCCAAGTGTTTGGGATTGATGCTCAAAAGAAGATGGCAATCAGTCTCATGATGATGGCAATGAGGATTCAAAACCTTGAGTTGAATGTTGAGTATGACTTTGCTACTCTAATTGAGAAAGGGCTACATGAGGGATTCTTACAAGTGAGATAAAACCTATCCCCTATTACTTTCAAAAAGTATTCCTTGTTGTGCCATTAATATTGTATCAAAATAGAGATTCATGGACTAAGAGGATGTGCTTGGGGATGACTGACCAACAAGGAAATATGTTACCTATGCATCATTGGTGTTACATTTAGGATAGCAGATGTATGAATAATTATTATGTGACATTTCATGATGATTTTTTAGTAAGGTTCATGGTCACTCTTGGTCACATTTCACCAAGATTTCTTATTCAAATTAGAGATTTATTAAAACCCTTAGCATTAAATCTAGAATAGGGACATACCCGTAATTTTGGTGAATGGTTCTTTCTACTAGACCAAATAGTAATAAGAGTTTATGGGTGTCCTCAATCCCCACACATTCTATCTAAGTTTGTTTCCCTTTGAATTACATTTTTGGAATTTATGTGGCAAATGCTATAGATGGAGCAGGATGTTATAAAGAAGCAGAAAAAGGAGACATTCATGTCTAACTTAACTATATGTGGGGAATTGTCCATTGGGTCTGATACTCTAAAAAAGCTACAAAGTTATTTGAAGGTAAGGTATTCTTTGAAGTCATGAGGGGAAAGGGTCTTTGACCTTGAAGTACATATAAAGTTTGTAAGGAAAACACTACTCACTAGAACTGGGATTACCCATGAGGTTGATTCTAAAGAAGATGTAATAAGAAATTGCCTTACCGCTAATGAAGTGTTTCAAAGGAAAACGAAATGGGATATCATATAAAGATTTGAGGAAGAGAAGAAGAGATGCACTAAATTCCTAGGTTTTATGTGGAAAAAGGGGATCCTCTTAAGAGGATAAATTTGATAATTTACAACTTTAAAAGGTTGTATGTTTAGCCAGAAAAAGAACCTGAGGGGAAGTCTCTAAAACCCACCAAGTTGCCCATCAAGAGGCCAAGTGGTGGTGTGATTGTAGAACCCCTTCCAAACACTATTTTAGTACAATTAGAATCACCTCCAGAGTAATCAAAGACTAAAAAGCAAAATACATAGGAAGTACACCCCTTAGTGGCATATGAAGTAAGTGAAGAGGTGGGGGATATAAAAGAAGTAGCCAATGTGCTAATGAATTTGAAAGATGATGATGAAGTGGATAAACCACTCCCTAAACTTGTAACTAAGGATCATAACCCAAAATAAAGGGTGGATGTGCATGCACATAATGATCAGGAGATACATGATGATCAAAGAGTGGTCACTACTCTTAGGTTTATTGAAGATGATGGTATAAATATTTTTGGATCAAGGTGAAAATGAGAGAATTTGAGGAGAGACTCTAGATTAATAAGATGAGTACTGAAGAGTCCCAACATGATCATATTATTAATCAAACCTTTGAGGAGAACAAGATCACTGAAATAAATATAGCCCACAGGAGGTCAAAAAATTGGTATTGGAGAGAAACATACAAATCATTCCTAGGATGGAGCTGAAAAATATATTCTTACTGGATCAAGTAAGAAGCTAAGAAGATCCCATATTGATTTTTAAATTCAATTCAGATGAGGGAATGAGTGGCACATGTTACAATCCAAGAATTGAAACCCTATCCTTTTGGACAAAGCAAAAAAGAACATAAAAACCAAGATTTTTTGGTGTTGTACAAGAAATGAGAGGGATTGCCATGGTAAAGACACTTCAAAATACATCAGCATTCGATGCATCTACTAGGAAAATGTACTCAACAATGTTTACTAGGGCTAAGGTTAAAGGTATGGAGCTTAGATTAGTAGAATATGAGAAAACACACACTAATCTAAATGATGAAGTGAATAGGTTATTCATAGAAAATGTGAAATTTAAAGAGTAGATAAAGGGAGCAGGTCCTTCCCAAAGCACAAAATTAATAGTACACTAACCCCCTACCATCTAGACTAATACAGGTGCAATCACTGTTGAACAAGTAAATGTGCTAAAATAAGAAATTGAGAAGTTGAAAAAGACTAATGAAGAAACAAAGGAAGGAGTAAAGAGACAAACCCTCAGTGTAGTGGAAAAGATCTTGGAGTATAGGGTTAAACTGATTATGGACAAATTGGAAAATGTGTATGAATGTTATGTCTCCTTGTCACAATTAGTTGATTAGATGAAGGCCCATGTACCTATATTGGACCCCTTCTTCAAGAAATGGCAACCTATACATCACACCTTAATAACTTTGTGCAAAATTTTACAAAGGAGTGTTGAGGCCCCCACAGCTTTAAAGCCTACTGAGTAGATGTTATGAATGGTCATAGATGAATTTCAATACATATATGGAGAAGACCAAAAGATCAAGGCAAGAATGGATTCTTTTCACACACTAAAGTAGTGGTTCGTGCCTAAGATACTAAGTGATGATGATCAACTAAAAGGATCCAAGGATTGGATAGATGAGTTTAGCTAAATTGTTCCCAATTACCTCACTCATTTACAAAATGATGGTGAGATAAACCTTCACAGCCTCAATTTAACCTTGTATGGAATAATTGCACTGGATGTTCGATACTCAAAATTCATCATAGACACTAGATGGTTATTAGAAAATAGATGGAAAGATCATTTGGCCAACACACTAAAAATCTAGGAGTATAAATGGCCTCATATCTAGTTCCCCAGTGTACCAATGGGAGAAAACATATCTAGTTCCCCATGAAGAATAGTCCTTATAGTGAAGTACCAAGTCTTAGAGATACTATCATGGAGAGAGAACCTTGCTAAATATGAATGATCATGGGTACCTTACAATGACTAACAGACTTTGATATCTTACGAGTTCTCTAGAATTCAACATCTGATCATTTCTCATCTTTCATTACTTTTATGTAATATAATGTAAACAATAATAATTAAGACTTTTTTATTTATGTTAAAATTGGGTAACTAAAAAGACACTTTTTGACATGTAACAGTCTAAAGCTTGTAACTTTCCTTACTCACTTATAAAAGGGAAACTAAGACCGAATGATAATCATCAGTAAGGGAGTCAGTCAGGACAAAATTTTGAAACATTTGTAAAATCTTTTTGAAGATCAATAAAATGAAGTTATAATTGGTGGTTGAATTTTGGTTTCAACTATTTGTTGAAGTGAATAAATGAAGGTTATATTTTTGTCTCTAAATTTATCTTTCCTTATTATTTAAAGCAATATATCAAGGGTATATCTGGTTTATCAAAATACATTTGTTGTCTTTGTGTGGTTAATTTACTAGTTCCTTCAAGGAAGGATTAAATTCCTTTAAGTAAATCATAGTAACTTGGGGAGAATCATTGGGATAAATAAGAAGAGTCTGATAACTATAATATTTCCTGTTTATACAAGGTATAAACATCCTAAGTACCAAACAATTCAAATTTTAGCTATAAGGAGGACACATATCATTTTTCATTCTTGACACCATTCCCCAATAAGTAAAGGCACTGATCATATTTATAATAAAAAAAATATTTAAAAAAAATATCATTTATACATTTTGATTTTTTGTAGTAGGAGTAGGAATAGGAGTTAGTTTTTATTTATTTCAAACCCTCATGCCAATGCAAAATAGATTATCAACGGATGAATAAGTTGAAGAGATAGTATTTAAATAAACCCTCTACATTTATGTGAGGACATAATATGATTAATTATCACCATTTAGTTTTTGAAGAGTTTATATTTATTAGTGATCAAGGTACACCTACCTAGGCCTACTAGAGCCTAAAGATCAGGGAATTCTAACCATCTTGGTTGATTCCGTTCGTTGACCAAAACATTGCTAAACTTGATAATAAAACTTGGCATATTCTTAGGGTTTGCAATATGCAATTTTTGGAACCAACACCCTAAGACCGAGATAGGAAATCAAAAATCTCCTTCTAAAGACCAAAAAACTAAGAAACCCTATAGTGTTACTAAAGCCTCCATGTCTTCTAATCATTCTAGGGTTTTATGTTTTATTTCCCCAACAACCATTTCTCAAATGTTGAATGTAGATGTTTATAATCCCTTATAAATGGTCATTTTAATGAGTTTTTTCTAAACTCAAAATCCCATTCATTGTCTAAAATATGAGATTCAAACTCATATTCCACTACTATTTTACTGAGTCAAGTTTCTAATTTATACATTATTATTTATTTAGACTTCAGGAAATAAGGAAAAAGAATTTAAGGCATAAATTAGATGATAGTGATCATAATGTTGAAATTTAGTGACATATTATGAGCACTTTCATAGAGAAAATGTGGCCAAGAATAATGAATATTTATCATGTCTTTGTTTGACAAACAAACAAGTTATAAATCCACTAAGTAGTATATTATTTGTTTAATAGTGTTTAATTAAATTTTATAAGCAAGATATTTATGTATATAAGACATAAGATTTTTTATTTTTTTTAATAGGCAAGAAAATGAGTGCAAGGAAAATGCAGAGGAAAATAAAAATAAATAAAAGATATAGTGCCACCAACTTGTAAAAGCCAATGCATTCATGATTCAACAAATGCAATTGGTGAAAAGAATAGTTATGATCATGTGTAGCCTGATATAGAACATGTTGATGTACAATGTCATGATGATATCTTATCACAAAGTCTAAGGGAGATTATTGAAAAACATGAGAATAAAGGAACAGTAAGTCTACAGATGATTTATTCAAGATTAAAGGACGTGTTTGAAGTAAAATCTATAGAGATCAATAATTATATACCTACTCATACCATACCTAATGTGGCCAAGGAGCATGAAATTTTGATTAATGAAAGTCATGAAAAGAGACCAATTTCATCTAGTGTGCCTTAGAGTGCACCTGTTGCATCTATAACTTTTGATGGAACTAGTGGATCAACCAAAAATATTCGTAGTGGTTTAATAGAAGGTGTGTCTACTTTTATCAAAATATAAATTTTGAGTCAAGATTTGTAAATATATATATAGAGGAATACAAAAGAAATAAAGTTAAAAGTCAATAAGCCATTCTTAGTTGAGGTATCGAAAGATGGTGAGCCCATTGGGGCAAATGCTGCATGGTGGGCCTCTGAGTTGGGTGTAAGATGTAGGGCCCATTTGGATATTTGCAAATCAAATTTTGTAGAGCAAGATCCATAAAGTGTGAAAAAAATTATACAAAAAATGGAAAATGATTTTGAGACTACTGGTGGACAAATATCTAGAAAATATTACAAGCAAAAGATGAGACTTTTGATGAACAATTTTAGATACAATTACAAAAAAAAATCATGGAGGGAAAAGAGAGGTTAGAATCCACTCTATCTTCCAAATAGTGGGAGGCATTGAAATAAAGTATGCATTCCTAAGAATATTTAACAAATATTAATAGAGGTAAGAGAACAAGAGATAATGCGAGGGCTGGATATACATTTGGCCGAGGTGGGTTGCAGGCCAAAATAGACAAATTTAGAGTAAGTGTATGGATTTCTAGTTTAATTTACATTGTGTTATTTATTTTGATTTTTTATTGAATTGACTATATGTTGAAATTGACATTGTATTTTAGGTGGAAAATAGTAATAGAGAAGTAGGTGCAGAAGATATTGTCAATTATATGACAACACTATATCCTAGTAAATTTAAGAGTAGGATGAAGTAGAAATCTAGTTCATCAACAGAGATTTCATATCCATCTATTAGACACATAGTAAGAGCCTCTCCAGATCATGTCAACTCAAATTAAGGGTACCAACATGTAATGAGCTGCATATATGGTCTCACTGATAAAATTTTACAGTTGGTTGCCTCCGTTAAGCCTATAATTTTTGTATGGAATGAGCATAATTCCACATATTCATATGAGGTAAGAGGCTCTATTGATCTCATTTCTTTTTGTTTGGAAATTATGTATATAAATGCCTCTTAATATTTATATTTAAATCTGAGCATAGGAGAATCCAACCTAGTTTCTTTATTGTTGAAGTGATCGATAAAATGTTCTTTTGGACAAATTTATAGCTTGCATTCTTTACTCGACTATTGAATGCTTTGTATATTTTTTTGCATGATGGTTAAACCACATACAGAGCAATTTTATCAAAGCAGCATGTAACTAAAAATTCCTTAATGTCAACAAAGTTGATAATATTGATAGTGATAATGATGAATTAGATAAGAATGTGCAACACAGCCATAGCTATACTAAAGTTGAGGTAATATAATAGTTATTATCAGTTATTTGTCCTAATGTTTTGTCATTATTCATGATTAAAATGTTTTTTTAGACAAAAATTTATAGATTTTTCATTAGTTAAGTTTTAAGTTAACCTATCCCAATGTTTTCTCATTCTTCTTTTGGACAAAAATTTATAGCTTTTACAATCTTTGAGTTGTAAGTTAGTATGTCCCAATGTTTTGTCATTCTTCATTCTTAAAATGATCTTTTGGACAAAAAATTGTAGCTTTTTCAATATTTAATTAACTTATATTAATTTTTACATGATGATTAAACCACGTGCAGAGCAATTATATGAATTTAGAATGAAAAGAAAAAGGCCCTATCAATAGAGCTCTCTACAAAGATGCACAACTTCATGTCAATGTTGATAGTGATTATGTTGAACTTGACGAGCATGTGCATGATATTCATAGTAGTAGTGGTGCTAAAATTGAGGTGAGTGCTATGAAACCACATACAAGTAAGTACTATTCAAGTAATTAATGGCTATTTTATTATGTAAATAAGGGTAATCATTACCTATGGGATAGAAGATGGTTAGAATAGTAGTGAAGTGTAATTAGCTAGTATACATAGACTATGGAAATAAGGGAGAACATATAACTTACATATGTAAGCTTAGAGCTTAGTTTTAATAGAGTGCATACATAGGTTTTGACAATGAATTAGTGCATTATGTTTGAGGATGTCATGGTCCTTAGTTGGGTGGACTTCGTTGCCAATCCATGTCTCTTTTTGGAGTATTCATACATTCTAGCACTATTGTAGTCTTGCCATCCATTTATTTGTACCTCGTAATGGGTTAGTTTTTTTTGAGTAAAAATTTTCTTCCTTGTTATTAAATAGAATTAAAAAAATCACATACAAAAATTGATTTGTTCCAAGACATAAGACACTACATACAGCTATCGAAAATACAAGACAACACTTTTCCACCAATGTCAATAACTGATTTTTCCAAGAGATAGAACTTTAAAAGAAGGAAAATACAACCAAATGATAATAACACTAACCTTGAGAAGCATAACAAGTCTATACCAAAGTTAATCAAAACTTTTTTACTCTTTTCAAACATTTTGACTAGAAGTACCATTACTGTCACATGACCCAACTTTGTTTTTAGTTCAACAAGTAATTGTATCTCCAACCACTTTTGTTGTTCCTACACAAATTAAGAATGTATTAAAAAATGTATTTTTGAGTAAAGGACTCCTATCAAAATCAAATCATAGGTGGAAGAAATTACCATAACCAAAATATCAGACCTTGTGTATATAGATTTAAAATTATGGGACAAATATAGCTAATACAAAGATCAAACATGTTGTAAGGCTACTTATCATGAGAAAACATCCCCTATTAGCTTAGATAAGTTAAGGTTTTTATGCAAGATTTTGCTTGGATTTGTTTGTGAAAAACAAATTCAAGTTTTTTCATAAGGAAGTTGAATCCTTATCTATTGAGGCACAAACTCATATGTTGGTGTTTCTAGCATTTTTAAGAATGGAATTTCCTTACAATCCTATTGTTAGATTGATATAACTAACCAAGCATGATGTTTTTTGTAACAACCCTAAGAGGCTCTCCTTCTAAAAACCTAGCAACATCCAAAAGGATATCCACAGTCTCCTCAAATGAACATCTCATCACTAGCCATGTATCATTACGATTGATACCATGTTGAGTAATAGCCATAAAATGACCTCAATATGTCATTGTGTCACATAAAATAACTAAATGTCTGTAGTTCACATATGACCCATCTAAAGATATCATAGATTGAAGCTCATCTAAAAGAGCTTTTCTTAGAGCCTCTATTCCAAGAACTTCAATAACTTCAATCAAGTGATTACTTGTTGTCCTTGTAGCATCCACATCTTCATGGCACATGACTACTAACATATTGACACCTTCAATATCTAACATCCATTCTGTATCAAATAGTGGGAAATTAATTTTTGTTTAATGTGTCAGGTGTATGGTTTCAAGTTTCCTATTATCATTTTCTAGTTTATTATAAATATTTATCGAATGTTTTTATGTGTGTTATCAAATGTTTTATATCTCAATATGATGCTTATTTTTTTTTTTTGCATAAATGTATTGATAAAATCCAAGAAGGGGATAAAGTTGGGGTGTTGGATCTGTTTGATGGTACTGCTATGGGCATTGGGTGGATTCACTCACTATCGATTGTACATGGATTCAAATTGAGATGAATAGGAGATGAAAATGTAAATATTTTAAAGGTCACAAGTAACATACCCCTTGCTTATGAAGACAATAGATGGAGCTATCCATTTGAAAGAGAAAGAAGAAACCTTCACATGGTGGCCACTAAAATATTTGCAAAAAAATGACATAGTTAATGTTTATCATGTACTAGTTGTTAGATAGCTTGACCCACTATTTTATGTAGTAGTTTGAATGTGTTGTTTAGGGATCTTTATCATGGTATATTTCCAAGAGTTAGAAACTCTTAGGCTTTGACATTTTTGATTTTATATATATATATATATATATATGAACATCTTACTGTTCATCAAAATTGCATTATATTTTTTTATTGTAGATTACCTTTTTTTATCATGATGTTGAATCAATCTTTTAACTTCTAGCATGTTGTAGCTTATTTGTATATGTAATATTTTTATTTGATTTTGTGTTTTAATTCAAGTTTGATAATATGTTTATTTCTGTATTTTTATTTGCTTTTATATTTTAATTCAAATTTAATAATATGTTTATTTTTGAATTATACAATTTATGGTATTTAATAAATTATTCATATCATATTAAAAAAATTACTAATAAACTAGTAGTAAATATAATGATTATGCAATTAATAAATAATGTATCAATATACTACCAGTTGACAGAAAGCAGTGAATAGAAACAATTAAATAAACTACCAAATGATGGTAATTAAAATATCTAAATTTACTATCGATTAATGGAAATCAGTTGATTAAAATGATTAAATATACTAACAATTGATAGAAATCGATGAATAAACATGACTAAATATATGACTAGTTGACAGCAAAATAATGATTAAAATGACTAAATATACTACCAATGGATGGAAATAAGTTAATACAAATGACTAAATATACTACCAATTGACAACAATTAATGATTACAATGACTAAATAAATGACTACCATGACTAAATAAATGACCAGTTAACAACAATCAATGATTAAATTAATGACTAAATATACTACCAAATTGATCAATCAAAACAACCAATAAATGACTAAAAATGGTTTAGTCATAAATTTGTTTGCATTATAAATGATTGGAAATAAACTACTAATGGTCATGTGACCAAGATTAGTCATTTATTCCTATTTTTCTACTAGTGTTAGACCCTAGCTACACCAAGGACCCCATATCTTTAGGGACTTTGAGGGTAAAATCCTAATAGTCCAATTTAGGGAGGGCATTAGGATAACAATGACCCTATTAAATTGAGCCTTTAGAGCCCTCTCAACCACTTATGTGAATAAAATATGGGTTCCCTTTATACATTTCATGGTGGAAGAAATGATCACCTCTCCAATTGGAGATTTAATCAGTGTTTTCCTGGCCAAATAATTCACTGCCATTAAAAGAAAGACATCTAAGCAATTTTACATGATGTCATACCTACTAGACTCCCTTCTTGCCTCAATAAACTTCCCTAGTAATAGAAATTGGTCTCTTCAGGGGAAAATGACCATTTCTCACCATTAATCAAAGTTGCATATCTTTAAATATAGGAACCATATACATTTTATTTATGATTGTGTCTACCCAGCCATAGTTGAAGCTATCATAGGTGTTTCCATGCCTAGGGTCCATCTACTCATAAAAAAATTGTGTTGAAATGATGGGAGACATATGGTATTACCCTAATTGTATAGTTATGAAGATTGAGGGGATCATGTCCCAACCCTACAAATTGCCAGTATATGTTCCAAGTAAGCTTGTGGAGCAAAAAATTGCCTCCTAACTCATCCACAAAATTGATGGGACTTACAAGGAGAAGAGGAAGGATCTACTCCACCCCTTCCCCTTAATTATTTGGAAAACCATATTAAAATATTGGAAATAGGTGGAAGTCATGTCCACACATAGGGATTCATTTGGATTTTAGATGGATGAACTTAAAATGTGGGATCCAAAGAACATAGTGGCTGAGAATTTGAAGGACAAGAAGCTCCCCAAGCCATAAATATTTACATCAACTTGATTTTCATGATACCATTTATATTAAGGCCAAGAACTATGAAAATGTGTTGGCTAAGATTCAAGGGTACAACATAAAACTTGAACATCGGTTAACCAAGGAGGACAAGCCATCAGAAGAAGCATGGAAAATGCATCCTTTACAATATCACTTGCCACCTGGACCATTTGGCACAACCTAAGAATAACCCTAAGTAGAGCAACCACAACTATAGGATCAGGGGAAATTATGCAAGGCCAAGATGAACAAGGCCATGGTAAGGAAAAATTGGGAGAGGTAAGATTGAAAGAGAGACCTAGGGAGGGACCCTCATCTTTAACACTACCCCAAAGGCTACCTTCCCCAATTGATTATTTAGATATGATGATTTTAGAGCCTAAAGGGACACTTGAGGGTGCCCTCAAGGAACTTGTAGAGGCATATGATATTGATAGGGAAGAAGACCAATTTGAAGAAGCTCAAGTCTAAGCAGGGGAGCCTAAGGAAGATAAAGGAAAAGAACTTACTCTAGGTATGGTCTTTGTGACATCCTAAAAAAAGAGGAAAGTAGAGATAATATTGGTTCCTATGGGACCAAAGAAGAGACTAAGATTGACCATATCTCACCCCAAAAGTGAGATAATTTTTTTCAGTGATGAATTTCCCATTCATGGTTCAATTATCCCTAACTACTTCATTTATGGTAAATTACAAAAGATCCCCTCTCTTTACCATTCATGGGCCATGACAAGAGTTGTTGATGTTGAGATACAAGATGACATGAAGCCATGGATAAGGGTTATGGTAAAGGAACAAGAATGAAAAAATATTGTGGTCACTCAAAGACCAAAAATCAAGAAAATAGATGCTTTGAGAGCATTTAGTAGCTCAGGTGTGGAGGTCCCAAAGCCTCCCAAAGTCAAGAATCCAATCACTACCATCTAATTCAACCCTGAAACAACTAGATTTAAAAGGGTTATAACTAGGATAATTGTGGTTGGAACATAGGAATTCACCTTTTAATAGGTGGAGGCCTTTCTGGGATTAACCCCAATTGAGGGTCAGTAACTTGGTGAGGCTACAATTCATGAAGAGGATGTGGAGAGCTTGATTGAGGCCTAGTTAGCATAGGTTAAAGCTGAAATCTAGGATATGAAGCAGAGGATCTTTAATTTGTAAAAAGAAAATGAAAATATAGAGACACAAACAATTTTATTAGTACCTAAGACAATGAGAAAAATGCTTGATGAGTCAGTTTATGACATTTTTGAGGCACTCAAAAGAATGAAGGTAGAGTGAATTAGCACAATACAGTGTATTAACCAAGAGCCTGGTCATATAATGGCAAACCTCAAAAGACAAGATAGCTAAACTTCTCAACATCCAAGCAAGGACATAGATCCTAAGCTTCAAAACCATCAGTTAGGGACACTTGAGCATAATTATAGGAATTGTGGTTGAAAAAGTTCAAAGTTTGAGTGTGTGGCATAATAATGTGGAAAGGCTCCTATAAGATGATAAGGAGCTAATTGCAAGGATTGAATAGCTTCTTGGGACTATGATTATAGATCCTACACAACCCAGTGGCTTTGGAATCATAAGTGATGAGGAATTCAAACATAAGGCTACTTTGGTAACTCAAGAAATCAAAATAAATAGCCAAGGCAAATCTAGGGCTGATAACAATAAGATCCTATAAATGATATTCAATGCTAGAGAAAGGATAAATGAAGCTTAGAGCATTAAATAATCCATGGCCAAAAATGATAGAGAATTAAATGACTTGGTAGATCAAGAGGAGGAGTGTATCTTGAAGCCTATTATGGATATAGAGCTAGTTGATGAGCAACATACTAAGGCCATGAGCATCCTCCAATAACAACAAGAAAGGGCCCACCAACAAATTAGATAATATTTTATTTTTTAGAATTTTATAAATTTTTGAAATAGAATATTCCATTATAAAGGAATATGATAATATGTTAGCATATTGCCTCTAGGTCAGTCTAACTGTAGAAGACAAGTGTATTTTAGAACTTGTGAGGATAGTTGTCCTTGTCTTTTGTACACCTGTATATTGTAATTGGCTAGCATACTACCTAACCTTTCTATAAAGGCATTTATTACCATTTTTAAAGGGAGATAATTTTGAGAAAATTTTGTATTCTTGAAGCAATTAATATAATCAAGGAGTTATGCAAATATTATCCACATTTGGTGTGTTAATTGCTAAAATAGCTTGTTTCTCAATTGCTAGTTAAGTTCTTGAATTTGAATGGTTTCTTTAAATACTGAGTTACATTTTCTAATCACAGAGGTTTCTAATTTATGCATACACTAAATTAGTTGGATGATCTTAGGTTTTGCTTCACTTCATTTTTCTCTCTATTTAGATGTGCAAATGTTATTTGATTATAGTAATAAATCTTTAAAGTATACTTGGTTCTTACTTGTGACTCTCTCCATTATCCTTTGAAATTTGCCTATTATATAGTGAAATTTGAGCTTAGGCTATTTTAAATTTTATATTTTTTTGAATGTTCACTCAGTTTCAATTGATGCTTTGTCATGATATTTGAGACGAAGATTGGCAATCACTCATTTCTTTTCTACCTTACCTTTCCCTTTGCTCCCCTTTTTTACACCAATTCACTCTAGTTTTAGCTTCATTATAAATATCCATTTAGATTAGTTTTTAAGCTTAAATTTGGATCATAATTCACTAAGTATCAACACAAATTCTCTATAATTTATAAATAACGGACCAATATGGCTCCCAACCATCATTCATAATAAATTTGTGGGACAATAATACATATCTCTGCTTCTATTTCACCATAGGTGACATCAAGTTGCAACAAATTTATACTCATGTTTTGAATTCCTCGAATTCTAAAATTATAAGTGTTCTTTGAACACTAACAATTCCTGTGGTGCATTTAGAGGTATCAACATAACTGTGTTGGAACTATAATTGGTGCCTATGTTATAGATACCTTTGGAATAGGTAGAGGATACTCATATGGAAGACCCTCAACTTTGACCACTTAATTTTCATAAATGTATTTAAATCATATTTTCACTATGGATGGGATGGCTTGTAGCTTTTGTATTCATGTCCTACCTAATACCATATCAAACAAGCCTGCACTAGGTACTACTAAAAACTGAATGGCTATACGTACTAGTCCAAACTATAATGGAAGCATAATCTCCCCGATGGAGCTCTAAACATGACCACTAAAACTAATAATAACTATGTATGTGGGGAATATATCATACTTTTAATACCCTAAATGTTGTAAAAGTGTCATAGTGCACATGTTATTGCTTAACCCATTTTCAACCATAATACTCTGGATAGGATGATGATTTATGTATGGTCATACAAAAAGTGCATGTAAATATGTATCATAATAAAAAATATAGTACTTTGAGAAGGTGATAAGTGGTCTAGGTGGAATTATAGTATGGTACATACCAATGATATTATGTAATAGGTGTGCCTCCTTTGTAATAGTATGACTTAAATTTGGTGGCAGATGTGCTTGATATGTGTAGTAAGCCCCTAAAGTGCTACCTACCTCATTTTTTGTGTGCTTTGGAAATGGATTTGAGAATATATTTAATGTCTTAGCTTCTACTTATTTTACTTTGGTTCTTCTAAGGGTGTGTCCACATCAATAATGTTAGCCTCAATAAATACTTGGATATTATGTTTTAAGATTATTCATATGTTTTTTGTATGGTATGGTGCCCTGTTATACTCATAAAACACATTAGAATCATAGTTTTTTAGAAGATGTCATGTCATATCAACCTATTTAATGGGAGGGAGAGATTTGACATTGCATTCCTATAGTTGTTGTAAAACCTATATTGGTGACTCTAGAAGGATGGTGAAGATTCGGCACTAAGGAGTATATAAAACCAAGATAGGAGATATATTTGAAGCTACATTAACTATGGCCTTTTGATCAATCTTGTTCTCAGTGGCCCTTACCTTATATGTAGGATTATTTTAACTTTTAGCATTTGATTCTGATCTATTGGTATATTTTAATTCACCCATGGATAATATCTTGAACTCTCTTTATTTTCCTATGTGGCATAAAATTGTGAATATTATAAACTTCTTAAATAATATAGTTTTGTGTAATGTTGGTAAAATACTCTATTTGAATATGTCCTAAAGCTCTTTGTCTGCTATGGGGATAGTCAGTTTAGCTAATATGATCTTGTATCATAAGATGTATTCTGTGATAGGTTCATTTGAATTTTTTTTAACTATGAAACTTGGACATTGAGATATTGTCACTGATATTGATGGATAAGTGTGATAAAAACATATTTCCCAAAAGGATTGATTGATGTGATATATTGATTTGGTAAGTCATAAAACCATTGTAGGTCATAATCTTTTAAATTACATTTAAACAAATTTATGAGAAGCCAATCGTTGGACACATAGTCTAAACATGTTGCCTAAAAATCTTAGAGATGGTGATATGGGTCACCCTTACCACCATATAATGTAAGATTAGGTTCCATGAATCCAGATGGCAAGGGATTTGATGCTATGTGATGTGTCTAAGGTGTATGAAATATAATGTTATAATTCAAGGCATATGATGGTGTAGTAGCTCCCTTATCAAGATCTAACATCTTATCCTATAGATTATGAACCTCGTACATAAGGTATTATACATCTGGAGTATAAGAACTACCCATAAGAGGTGTAGTTGTCACTCATAATTGTAGGTTGTGCTAGCTGAGTTGGCCCCACTATAGGTGTAGTAATTTATTATTTGAGGGAGTTGAATATTGACCATAATTTGATTTGTTCTTAATTTCCAATATGGATTGTAATATTTATGCATGATCAAGGGGATATTCCTAAATTCTATCTTTGAAGCTCTGTAAGACCTCACCTTTATTGATAATTATGTTGTCATTGTTAAGTGGAGGGAGAATGTTCCAATTTTAAATGTGTGTATCATCTTGTTCTTGATTATATTATTCATCTTAGGATTCATTAACATTGAAATCCACATAATTAGGTGTGAAGGATCAACAATAAGAGTTGAAATAGGTCCCTTATCTATGTAATAAGCTTTAATAGCAAGAATCTAAATATGCTCTATTGGATTACCACCTAGCCTCACACTTCTTCTAAATGTAAGAGAGAGCATTTTTAGATGGCATATTGTAAACAAATTGGAATAGAGTTTCCAAAATAGCATATATAAAATATGAAAATTTTAAAGAAACTAATGAAAATAATAAAAATAAGGATACAAGCCCTAAGAGCATCTAGGGTTAGGGTTTAAGAAATTTTCAAAGTAAGTCAGGTTCACTAAATGTTTTAACCTTTTAAGGTTTAACTTAGATAAATCCTATGTTTTATTAAAAAGATGAGTAGACCAAATTAGGTAAAATATGCATAAAATAACCCCTATTTATTATATATTTGACTATCTTTGACTTTCTAAAAATAGTAATAAATATGTGCAAATAAAGACTTATCTAGAAAACACCTGATATAAATGATCTAAGTACTGGTAATTGAGATGTAATCTAGTTTGAGTACCATAAATTGGCTCCATATGTTAGAACACCTCCTAAATAGTGGTGCCACATTTGGACAATAGTACCATATGGTTCTAGTGTCTTGATATTGGAGCTAGTGTCCTTTATATAGGACTATCCTGAACTTATGGGTGTACCTATGTTTGGATTTATGGCTTTTGTTCTTATGCACACAAAGTCTAAAACTATGTATTGTGCCTATTATGATTGATTTATGATGAAAACCTTAATCCTCCTTGCATGTAAGGGATGAGCTAAAAAGTGTGTTCATTATTTAAGATAAGCTAGACATACTCAACACCGCACTATGAAGAGACTTTCCTACATACCAATACTCCAAGGAGGGATCAAGCCTAATGTACTTATCCCAACCTAAGTGTTGATTTAAGTGAAAGTGATGCTAGTATGATAGTGGCCTTGAGTGCCTTGAGTGTGCTTGAGATTGGAAATCTAGAAAACCTGAGCTTAGGGTTATTGTAGATGGTAGTATGCAAAATTAGGGTAGAATAGGGATTGATAAATGTGATTTTTCTCAACTTATTTAATGTTTAAATATATTTTTTCATATAATATTCATTTAGTGGATAGAGGGTTAAATTCATGTATTTATAATGTTATATTACTTATGCAGATAATAAAATATGTCTAGGTTGACCTTAGGAGGGTTTTACCTTTGAAAACATATTCATTCAGGAAAGCTAGGGTAAAGGACATAGGATCCATTTTATGGACACTAGTGCCATGTGTCTCTAGTGTTATTAATGTGATTCTAATGTCCATCTAGTATAAAACTAGGCATGAAGGGTCAGGATCAGGAAATGAGGGTCTGGGACTATGTTTGAGATGATTAGGGATACCTATGGCTCGCACAAAGGTTATAAAAGTGTGATAATAGTCTCTAGATTAGGTCTATGGATAATTTAGGAATTGGTACTCTCAAGTAACACTATTATTACTCCAATAAAACTTTTAGATGATTACATCAACCTATTTTATTTTGATAAATATATATTTAAAGAGGATGAAAATAAAGTAAATCAAGAAGCTAATGATTTCATTTAGTAATAAAAGGCAATGGAGCATGATTTTGATATGGACTTATATTATACCTTATGGGCAAGGATGTTACCTTATTTTTAATTAATAATTATGTATCTTTTCATATGAGTGTCAAGAAGAAGAAGATACTAAGAATGAAAATTTGATGGATTTATTTTCCATATTTTAGAAAGGTTTTTTATCTTTGAGGTTTCATAAGTTCCACTTATTGATCACGACCGACAAACTAAGAATGGGTCTTTTTATAAAAATGCATGCAAAATATCTTAATAATTATCATGAGTGAAGGATACCCTAATAGATTTTAAGTTCTATTAGAAACTAGTTGAGAAAATCCACTATTCATTATAACATCAAAGCATGAGGAAGAGCCAAATCATAATGATTTTCATCCTAATCATTAAACAAAATATATAAAAAAGAAGAATGGATGCATTTTAAATAAGGGGTCAATGTTTTAGAAGGAGAAAGAGCAAAAGAGACTAAATCCTTGATTCTTTTCTTATAAGTATTTTTTGGGGGTCTTAAAGTTAATTTCGTGGGAAAATATGATTAAGAAAGGAAACTATTTTTATTTTCCAATTAATCATTTTGTTTACTTATTTATTTTTTAATAGTTAGAGTCATATTTCTTTTTCATGGTAAAGAGTATATCATTACCTACATAAGTTCATTTGAGCTTATGTATGTTATTTTTATATTTATTTTAAGGGTATTGTATTTTAAATAGTTATATTTTCCATGGCTTAGATGAAAAATTTGATGGAGCCAACCTCATAAAAATTTTATTTTTTTAAAAAATATGTGGAAAATTTAGATAGAGTTTAAAATAAAAATGAGGATATTTTTAGGGGGTTCATTCATGAGATAACAAAAAAATATATGATGTGTGTAGATGCACACATGCACGCGTGTGCGCGCACGCGTGCACGCACACACACACACACACACACACACACACACACACACACACACACACACACACACACACACACACACACACACACACACACACACACACACACACACACACACACACACACACACAAAATCCACTCAAAAAAAGATGTGGAAGTAGAAGATAATGCTAATTATAAATCATTCCACTGTATTGTAAAATTTGGAATTTATAAGGATTTATCCTTTCTTTTCCTAGAAATATGAAGAGGATGGAATATATTTGAACACAAGATCAAAAAATGTTTTTATGTATTTTCATGATGCTTCAAGAACAAAGGTTAATTATCTTTGTCAAAGAGAAAAAAATCAAAATCCATGGAAAAATAAAGATGAGTGCCTTTGTCCATTAGTTGCCTCATAGTAAGTGGTGTCTCATCAAGAATTTATATGATTTCAAATGAGATTTTTCCTAAGTGAATCCATCAAAATTTCATCCAAAAAATTACTCTACAATGATGGAACCCATTACACACACTTGAAGAATCTCAAAACGTAGAAGTAGGATAAGGTGTGGCACAAAGAGAGGAATGCACACAAAACCTAAGATCGTTATGATGTGGAATTTAGTTTCTAATAGAATATATTATTGATCTATATTCATATCTTGATGAATAACAATCATAAATTCATGGGTAATAGGGGTAATTTTTAAAAGAGCAATCTCAAGAGAATGAGGAAGTAAGAAAGGTGTTTCTTCAATTATACCATGTAAATGGAAAAATAACCTATAAGTAAACCATATATAATTGATTTAAAAAATAAAAAATAAAATCACGAAGGAGGAGATGGAGAGGAAATAGGGTTGAATGACTAAATAAAACACATATAATGCAAGGCAAATCATTGAAAACTTGGAGATAAATTCACTTCAAATGGTGGAGTAAGTCTATCCATTATAATGAAAAATATCCATGCTAATAGTCTCCAGATATAACCAAAAAATCTTCTTACGTAGCCTAAAATTTAAATATTAAATACATTTTATTTGAATAAATGTTAATTGGGTCATTTCCCCATCTATTTTTTTTAATGAAAAAGCCATAGTAAATCTTAAGACAACAAAGTAGAATAGCAACGATGAAAAATAATGAAATGACACAAAAGTAAATGATAAAATTCAAATAAATAAAGAGTATTGAAATTATGTTATTTTAATAACAACTCAAAAATTTATAAAAGTGTGCAATAAAAATCTGGAAATATATAAAGAGAGCAAAAGGAATAATGACATGATGAGTGAATAAAGAAAAGGTTACATTAAAAAACAAGAAAATTTAAATGTATTTTTAACATTTAATGAATTGAAAAAAAGGTTTATCAAATAATCTCTTTTATGCATTTTTTATTATTATTTAGAAATCTTTGAGGAAAATAAGAATATTTTAATTATATTATAGACTAACTAGAATGAAGGAAGATTGCAAAAGTGTCGATTGGTTCAAAGAGAAAGCAAGAAGACAAATTTTTATTTTATTAAACATGAAAACAACCATCAATTGTATAGAATTTTAAATTTTAATGTATTCAAAGGGTTTTATGTTGACTGGATTCCCAATTGATGAAAGACACTTGGATTATATGCATAGAAAATATGCTTCCCTTAACAATTACCATAATGTTGAGCAAAATCTATCATCTATATTAGATTTCATCAATGTATTTTTTCTTCTTGCTTCATAAAATCTTTGTTAGAATTTTAAAGCTTCAAGGCTCTTTCATTAAATTAATTTCCATTCCCCAAATGTCCTAACTTCTTGAAAATTTAGAAAAATCTATCATAACAGCGAAATAATTTCAAAAAATTATAAGGCCTCCCATTGCATCAATTTTTAGTTTGGATAGCTTTTCCTAGAAAAGTAATTCTTCTTAGCATTTAAAAGTCTGATAAAATATTTAAGAGATGAGGATAATTTTTTTATAAATTTTAGATCACTCATAGTCCTTTAACTCTGAAAGCTTATTTTAATGGTGACAAGATTATGTCAATTCTACTAAGCTCTTTAAGTCTCAACACTCTGAGTAGGCTTCATGCCTTAGTCAATTGTATAAACTCAACATTCATAGCTATGTTTGTTAATGTTAGTATAAAATAAATAATCTTAGAATGGATAGTTGGCCTTTCAATCTTATTTGATCTAATGATGTGAGCTATTTTGGAAAAAATCAAGTGATGTTAGCATCTTAAAATAACTCACACCATCGGATCAAAATCTATTGCACTAACCTCAAGTTGTTTGATATGTTATGTGGAAAACTCAAAGCTCAAAACATAAATTTATGTAGAGTGGGGGTTACCAAATATTTAAAATTAAAAAGTGCCACATGATAGTTATGAGCTAAGTTGTTAAGGTTGAACAAGATCTCTCACCATTTGATTATCCATAGATCAACACTAACAACTATTTATAAAGACTTAAATTTGTGTAAACATTTTGAAATGTCTCATATCATTGGATCAATTTATACATCATTTCCCTCTTATCATTTGATTAATACATAAGAAAAAGCTAAAGAATCTAATAAGTAATTATGGATCTTTCAAAAGCTATATATTTTATTGTAGGAATCTATTCATTTTGGTATATATCTATTGAAAATCTTATAAATAGAAATTTATGGCCATATTATTTTTTAAATTAATTATTATGTTTCATCCCTCCAAAATTAAATCATTAAAATATTCTTGCAACCATTTAATTATTAGAAATAATGTAAGAGTTTCACCAACTATGAATATCTTATTTATTGGTTGAGTATGTCAAATCATTTCCTAGCTTCAGAGTGTGTATAATACTTATGAAAGAACTATCAAATCATCAAAAGAAAATCAATTTGTTATTTTCATAAAATGTGTGGAATAAAAAGATATAAATTTGCCAAGATAACATGGGATGTTTTAAAAAAATTAAATCAAGTACATGGATGAATGAAAGAAAGGAATATAGGTCGTATTAGCATTTATAAAAAGTATCTAGTACTTTGAGTTACAGCCTAGAAAAATAAAATAGATATAGGAGATTAACAAGAGGTTTAAATAAGAAAAAATGCACATCAAAAAAATATTATACTTATGTACTTACTATTTAGAGATATCAAATTTTCTTCCTTTTTTATTATTTCTAATTTATTATATAAATGGCTAAGCTCTTTCATTGTAAAGGCTATTGTTGTTAACTTCTCCTTGAACCTACTTGAGACAGATTTTGTGTTGTGGTCATGCTTGACCTTTGTTCTGAGTTTTATGAATAAGAATTTTTTTTTTAGGGCATTTTTCATATGTAAATTTTCTACAATTAATAAAATATTTTGCAGTTTTATATTTTATATTTTCTATTTTTTCTAGTTGTGATAAATCTATACTCATATTTGAATTGTTTCTTACCTTTTAGATTTGATTATACATCATACTTTCATATATTTTATATTTTTAGATTGTTTGTCTCATACTCGAGAAAAGGAGGAGCCAGAATCCACTCATTTCTATATTAGTGCATCATTATTTATTTTATCTCTTATTTTTTTTAATTATATTTTTCAAAAAAAAATCATTTCATATATAAAATAGGAAATAAAGTCATGTCTCTCTAGAGTTTTTTATACAAGAACTAGTTCCATACTAAGTAGAACTTCCCATGTTGTCATTTTTGGATGGTAAATATTAAAATTAAATGTATTATATTATCAATAATATATATAACTAATTTGTCTCAATCAAAATTCCAAACCCTAAAACCCCTCTTTCAACTCCCCAAGATAATTTTAATCTAATTTTTCAATAGTACCTTTTATCTTATTTCTAAGACCATTTTGTGTTGTCACAAAAACATGAAAATATTGGCCTTTACATTCTTGGTAACATGTACTACCAATTTTTAAGGTCTACATTTTTCCTCTCTCCTTATTTAATTAGACGGGCCTATATACTTTTTTGTCTTAATGATTTATAATTATTATAAGTTGACACTTTATTTTAATTCAAAACTACATATAAATTTAAATAAGTGATTTACTTCATTTTGTCATTAATTACAAGTTTAGTATTGAAAATATTGAGAATAAATAATAATCATATTATGTTATTCTAAAATTCTCATAAATTACATTATTTTATTATACAAGGTTTACCTATTAAAAAGCTAGGTAAAAATATATTTCAAATAAAAGTATTCACTTTATTTTAGGAACACGAGTCACAATGTGTAAACTAAGGCTATGAAGTAGTCAAACTAACCTACCAAATTAGTTTTCATTTTGAAAACATTTTATTAAGAATGATAATTTTTTTCCTAATGTCTAAAATTTAAATTTCAAAAAAAATATTGATAATAATATTAGATAGTCATTTCCAATTTTAAATTTTGAAAATAAATCATCTACAATATTTTATATAAGATGTGTCATATTTATTCTAATATATTTCATAATATGTAACTTCTATTCCTCTCTATTTCGCACCTTATTTTTGATGGTTAATTAATTACAATTAATTAATTTTCATTATATTTTTATAGATTAAAATGCATGGTAAACACATAACATATGGTAATGAGTCCAAGATTTACACGTGGGTTTGAGTCTAATTAAATTGAAATAAAACGTAGGGTCCGCTAAGTGATCCTACTTGATTATTATTTCCTTTCTTTCGTCTCATAACTTAAGCTTAGATTTTGTTATTCATTTGTGATTTATTTATATTTTTGAAAGAATGGTGATATTTGAATTATTATTAGTCTATTTTTTTTAATTTATTATTAAATAATTTTAAAATAAGTTATAAGTTATTAATTTTTATTTAGAATAGAAAATAATAAAATAATTATTTATTAAAATGTTTAAATTTTTGATATTTTATTATCAAACTTTAAAAAGTATTTTAATAGTATAATTTTTTTAGCAAATAAAATGCGTAAATTTTATATAAAAGTGTAGACATCTAATTTTAATATAAGTTCTTTTTTATAGTATATTTTATCTATATTGGTACATTTGTATATATTTAATTATTTTATGAAACAACTCTCTAACCCCCTAGTTTTATATATATCTTCAATATTCAATCATTTCAACTTTTGAGTTGTATTTATCTATCATGTGAATTTTTTGCACCTATTTAAGTATCTATCTCTCTTAGGACAAATTAAATGGATATAGGTTATAACTAAATTTGCCTTGTGCAAATTTGGCAAGCTATCGAATATGTTCTCTTTTTATAGCTCTTTCTACCTTAGCCTAGACTCGCATGCCTTCAATTTCATATATTAAACTTTTTCATAGATGATCATTAAATATTTTATTTCTTTTACACACACACACACACACACATATGTCATTTCTCTTCATTTACTAAGTGTCAAGAATCAATCACCAAAATATCATTCAAGCATGGTTAGTCCTCTCCTACCTTCAAGTTAGATCTTTATTGCCACATTCATTGTTAAACTTGTGATGAAATCTTCCACCTTGATAATTTAATTTATTTAATTTTATTTACACTTGTACCCAAAAAGGATGTAGGTGAATTTTAATGTAGTTGCATTTTCACATTTAGGAAAAGTGATGTCTAATCCCTTTCTTTAGATTCTTTTTACGAAAAACTCAATCTACATAGTTCTAGTTCTAACATGTGGGATATGTAATTGTAACTCCTTTGAGATTTTATGATCCAAATAATTTCTTACATTATATTTTGTATGTATTTTTGTGAATTATATCAAGAGAGGAATAAGACATAAATTTAGACATTTTTCTCGTGAATTTCAAAACTATCAAGCAGAGTTATACAAAATCACTCTATGAAATTTCACCAAAAAAATTAAAATCAGAAATAAAGTGTAATATAAAATATTTGATGGCATAATACACAAATCATAATTTTTGTTTGAAGCCACCCTAGAAATATTTAATTATATTCTAACAAGAGTTGAATATGTCCAATGATAATTAAGGTTCCATATTTCACATAAATCTTTGTAAATGTCTATAGATCATTATTGAAATCTAAAATCTCTAAGATTCTACCCAAGTGTGTTTTTTCATCATTATTTGTCATATTTGGTTCTCATATTTTTCAATTATAGTCCAATCCTCTCATTTATGCTTCTTTACTATTTCAACATTAAAGGTAGATATATGATTTCCTATTTTAGGACTATTAGATATTCCTTGTGTTTTTTTAATTGTTTACGTATACATTACTTAATCCTAAATAAAAAATAAGGAAAATATTTTTGTGAACCCATCCATTGTTTGAATGCATATATATTTTTAAGATTACTTTTAGGGTTTCATAATTCACTTTTAATTTTTTAGATCTACATATTATTTTCACATATTTTGATCAAACTTTAGCTTGCTACTCACTTCTTTATAATTTTTTTTCATGTATACATAATTCATAATTGAGTTATTACATATCTATTCCTTGAATACATATATCTTTTGACATTTTTCTAGGGTATTATACTCTCCATTCTCAAATCTTTTTTTATTTGATTGGGTAAAATCATAGGCTTTACATGGTTCTTGTAAGTAGAAAGAGGTCAAAATATAGACAAAACACACCAAAAAAGTTCAGAACCAGATAAACCAGCCCCTCAAACTGAACCAAAAAACAAATAAACTTATATTTTCCATTCTCAAATCTTATTTTCAAATTTACATCTTGTTTTTTGTTACTATATTGGATTCACCTTATTTTTGTTGTTCATGGTTATAAAATATTCATAGGAAGCTTAGACCTATACTTCCTACTAGACATAGTGCTAGATTGAGTGTTACTACTTGTGATTTAAACCAATTGAGATTTTTTACTACTTAAAAATCCAAAATTGTTTCCTATAGTGATGTTACTCCTTCCAATGATGTTATACAAATTAAATTATCAATTTAAATATCTTGGTGAGGAAATGAATTTCTATATTGTTACTTTTGATGATGGACATGCTAATGCGGATAGATATAATACTTTTAAAAATATACCTCCAAAATTTACCAATATTTATAATTTTGAGGGATGAAAAAGATACATTTTGATGCTTATATTAAAATTATCCCTAAATAAAATGTATCCTATATGACTTTTATAGTTCAAAAGCATGAAATGAATGAATTAGGAATAACTAAGATTTACTTAAGATTAACCCTATATAACCATTAAAATATACTACTTCACCTATAAAAGAGATAATATTTCCACAATCCATGAAGTAAGATGTAGATATTTCTAGTATAAATTGTGTATCAGTTTTAGATTTAAAAATTATTACATAGTTTATACCATAAAATCTATATCTTACTCCACTTCTTTGAGGCTTGACTTCTACACTAGGTGGTACAGATAGTACTCATTATGTTATAATTCATGTTTCTATGCATTCACATACTAATACATCCCATCCTTAATTAAATATTTATATTTATACACAACCTAAATCTTCTACAATCCCTCTTACTATAAATCTAATGACTAATTTATGTCCACAATCACAACATTATTTTTCATACCTTGGTCTTGGATAGTGTAAAAATACGTGAATTTCCAACTAATGTTAATCATGAAAAGGAATAAATTCACACATGCTAATGTTAATACTACACCTAGTGTTAAATATATGAACTTGTAGTACAACAATTTGATTATATGCAATTACAACTTTCACAAATAGATAAATATTCTAACTAACCTATCTATGTGGTTTCATCTTATAATATGTTACACCAACCTTCATTATGGAAGAATTTTTTCACCCCTTTCCTCTTTTGTTTCAAATGCCTAAATTTACAATAAATAATGGAAATGGGGATCCTTCACATCATACTAGAGCTTATTTTGCATCTTTATTTGGTTTTCACCACAATGATTTATTTATGATCAATCTATTTTCTATAATTCTCATTATTTGTGCCTTAGATTGGTTTTACACCTTCAATATGAGTTATTTTCATCACTTAAAAAATTTGGCCGATATTTTTTTTATCATAGTTTTCTAGTAACATTAATCAAAATATTATAATTTTTAAAAATTATCAAATCAAACAAGGATATAGTGAACTTCTTATTGACTATGTGCTTAAATTTTAAATCATGCTTATAAGATAGTCAAACCAAAGTTTTGATAATGAGTTTCAAATTATATTCTCAAATAGTTTCCTCTATCTCCTTAAATAAAAATTCAAATTTAATATGTAAATATTTTTTTAAGTTATTTCATGCACTACATACTATTGATATTAATATTTTGAATGTCGATATGTTAGAATATACATATATCACTTCAACATCCGCTACCTCCAAATATAAGGGATAGAGCACATTCAAACCTAAGATTAATGATGCACCTAATTTTCAAAATAGAAATGATATGAAAACTATATAGAGAGTTTCACAAACCAATGATAGGATTATATTTCTTATTTATAAGCGCATCAGATAGTGTGAAACCATATATATTATCTCATGATAGCTCACAATTGTGAAAACCTCCTCATTCCTCTTGCTAAAATTTGATTCCTCACATTTTCATCATCTCACATTATATTCACATCCTTGCAATAATGTGTAATAATGGCATATATCTTTATATAATTTTTCATAGTTATTATTTTACACGCAACTTACTTGACACTTATTATTATTATTATACAAGTACCATAATTCCTTGGTGAATTGTTATGAATGGTCCCATGTGTACCAAATGCTTTTTTTACAACCTTATATATTCTTTAGTGTTTTTCAAGCATTCCAAAACACTCATAAAATATGTAGTCTAGCATATTTTTTACTATATTTTTCACAACTTATTTATCAACACATATCACCAAGTTTCTTTTACATGGTCTATGATGACATGCAACACATTGCATCACTCATATATTGCATTAGCATTATGTATCACTTATAATATTATTGTGCATCATTTATCTTTCACAATGATTCTTCACATGAAACATATCACTACATATCTTCATAAAACCATTATTCGTCAACATTTGCACCTTTTTCACATGACATACTAGATGGCACACTCTACACCTACACCATGTTGTATCATTACATTATCATGCCATGTGTTCAAATATAACTATCACATGATCATGGAAGATGGAATGACTTTCAACCTTAAAAAAAACTACCAATTTTAGTTTTAACTCACATATTTTATTGTGTATGTATGTATTATATTAACTAGGTTGGAAAAAATACACACACACACACACACACACACACACACACACACACACACACACACACACACACACACACACCTTGATTCATTCAATAACATATAATTAGTTAACTTGTAATTTGTACATCTATTTATCAAAGAGTTGAGAGATCACCCCATACAAAATATGTGTTTGCTTGTATTTGATCCAACATTCAATTATATTTGTTCTATTTTTTTTATCATAATATAAGTAATTAACAAGGACATATTCCCCTATTGATACAAGAACCTACTATCTTGACCCTTTTCTTTTATTGTACATATTTTTACTTTCCCTCTTCTATATTATCAATAAAATTTACATATATATATATATATATATATATATATATATATATATATATATATATATATATATATATATATAATTTTTTCACCTTTTTTGCATATTTGTGGATATATTAGTAGGATAATCTCTATTTGTATATTCTACCATCCATTACTTTTTTCCAAGTGTGGATTGGTCCATTGCACATCTAGTCCTTGACACCATGGTTTAGATTATTGATATCATAATGTGTCTCTTTATTATGCTTGTAAGCATAAAATATCATTTAAATAAGCAAGGATTTCCAATTAGTTCCATTTCATCATATTTGGAATAACTTAGTAGAAAAAGTAAGATGATTGATACATAAAAATAACTTGAGGTGACCCTAGATGTTTAAAAAGTCGTCATAGATGCCCCATAATCATAGTGCACTAAAATGTTTGGATAATAACTTGAATTAATGATGCATCTTAACTCAACATATATTTATTCATTATTTCATCTATATCAACAATGATTTTAATATCATACCCCCTTTAAAGTATAATTCAATCTTGAAATTCCAATTTATGAGGTAAAAATCAACACCACAACATTAGATGCTTAGACACAATATCTCAAGACATACTTTAAATTTAGTTGATTCACCAATGATAATAATGTCACATTCATCATTTCAATGATGTCCATTCTATTGGTTCACTAGTGGGAGATTTATCAATGTATTAAACAGTGACTAATTTACTATCTTTCCAAACCACAACATTATATGCTTAGATTCAATATCTCAAGCCATAATTTAAACTTAATTGATTCATCTATGATAATAATGTCACCTTTTTTGTGCCATTGATGTCCATTCTAGTGGTTCACTAGTGGGATACTTTGAGTGCACAACACACAAAAAATTATGTTCGAATTAAGTATTGGAATATTTTTGTCAATGCATTAAAGGGTGACCAATTTAATCTATATCAATTTAAGGAGTAATACATAAAATTCTAATAACAACACAAGTAAAAAGAATAATTAGTGGAAGATTACCCAAATGAGTTCCATGACTACATTACACACCTATTTAATGACTTGACCAAACAAAAGTTATTGAAGTACATTAGGAGACTGTAACCTGATATCCTTGTGAAGATGAAGTTATTGAATTTTGACTTTCTAAAAAAATCTTATTGCAATGCCACAAAGATAAATCCAAATCCAAAATTAATAAGAATCTCATATATTCATCTATCAACATGCATAATAATTATCTCATGCACATCTCCTCATTTTAGCCTCCTACATAGAAGAAAAACACTTATTACAAATGGAACAACCTAGAAATTCTGCACAAAACTAAAAGGTTCCCACACCTTCCATCTAAAATAAAGGAAGTAAGAAACTAGGTGACAAGCGGTGTCATAAAAATTTCTCATGCAACCATAATGTTTTTTATTTCTTCTCACAATAATATTTTCTTATATAATTTACATCACAAAGTACCATAACTATGGATACCACTGATCTAAATAGTTATTTTTTTACCACCACTACCATGATGCCAAAAAAAATTAAAGGAATATGATTATCTCTTCCACATGAATATTAGGGTCAAAGGACAACCTCTTCATGTCATCATATATAGTAGGAGCCAGAAGAAAACCATTTTAAAATATTTGGTTCTGTTGGGTGAATATTTTGTCACTAGCATATTGATGAGAAAAATAGGTCTGATCATCCATAGCAAGGGAGATTTGATCTGTAAATTGAAAAATACAAGTGTGTTACATTCAAAAATCACTTGTTCATGTTTATGAGATCCTTCAAATTTTCACTTTCTTGTGTTTAATTTGCATAAAGAAAGTAAAATTAGAATTAAAATGAAGATTAGAATGCAATAATAATCAGAAAAAATCAAAGATAACACTAGCAAGCTAATAACAGAGTTCAGCTTCAATAGCCTACATCTCCAGGTCTGCCCAATAGTGAGGACTGTTCTATTAAAATGCTACAATAAATGGCTTCAAAACCTTTACAAATATTCAATTTCACCTTCTCTGATCTTTATATGCCTGCAAATATTTCTCTTAGACTTGAAAACAAAATCCCAAGGCCGTACAAGGCAAAAACAAGGCTCTAATCCTCTTAATTTTCTTTACACAGTCAAAAATTCGTGTCAATACAAGTAAAAATAACTCCCTTTTATAAAATTTTAGCCACTGTGGCTGAAGCGGTCAAGGCTATTCAATTTTGGGTGACAAGTCAGGGGTTCAAACCACCTCCCACCTTTCTAGGTGCCTTGACTGAGTATGAATCGGCTTCTCCTTGTTGGGCGCGCTCAGGCTCTCCTCCCTAGGTGCCAAACATGTAGTTTAAATGCTTTGACTTCTTCTTCCCTCCTTTTTGGTGCCTTGGACTTTGAAATTTTCCTTGGGTGGCGTGATAGACATGGCACCTTTAATACATTTGAATTTATCAAATACCATGTGCATAAAAAAAAACCTAACCAATATTTTTTCCCTCTAATTATTTTCCATGTGTCAAATGGAGATTGGTCCACTTGGCGTTCTTCAACTGTGCCACGTCACTTTTGACATCCCTGTCACATGATTTCTTCAACTGGCTATATTTTGAGCATTCAGACTCCATTTTTTAAACCATGAAAAGTGCTGGAAAGATCTCGACGAGTACTATAATGTGCAAATGATTTGAACTGAATTTGAAGACTTTTGAAAAATAGAATAGTACATGGATCCACCTGGATCATTCCTCCCCACTGGGAACTTTTGGACCTCCAAATGTTGAAATTAATTGGTAATGAGGTGAGGGTATTTTCCCCTCACCTTTCTAACTTCCATCCATCTGGCCTTGCTTGGGTGCATCCCTTTGAGACCAACACAAAGATATTCAACATTACCTCTTTGCGAAGTCTGCATATTCCTATCAAGTATAGTATCTTCTTGTAATTCTGTTAGATATTCAGGAGAAAAATCATCAATGAAAGGAATGGATACACTTTCATCATGATCAATGAACATTGGAGGCTCATACAATTTCAAATTTTCCACATTTACAACTAAATAAATCTGCATGTAAGATGGTAAATCTAATCGAAAAGCATTTGTGCCAATTTTTTCCATTATCCAAAAAGGACCATACCGGATTGGTTTCAACTTTTTACCTTTACCTGTCAGTCTTTCCTTACTAATGTGAAGCCATACCATATCACCTACAACAAATTGGTGATCAATACGATGCTTGTCATGCCTGGCTTTGTACTTGGCTTGACTTTTTTCCAATTGAGTACGAAGAGTTCGATGAATGAGCTGTATTTGTTCAATGAACTTCTTGGCTCGAATGGCTTCTTTTGGTTCACCAACAGTTGTATCCTATCCATAGCAAACATCTAGAGGAAATTTAGGCAAGTATCCATAACAAACTTCAAATGGATATTTCATAGTAGAATAATGAAGTGGCCGGTTATATGCATGCTATATGTAACACAATTGTTCATCCCATAACTTTGGATTTTTATTGCTATAACCCCTAAGCAAATGTACCATAGTGTGGTTCACAACCTCTATTTGTCTGTCAGTTTGTGGATGAAATGCAGTGCTCTTTTTTAATTTAGTGTCCATTAGTCCCCACAAAGTTGACCAAAACTCTCCAATAAATTGAGAATCTCGATCAGAAATAATTGAAGTAGGCAAACCAAAATGAACCCATACATGTTTAAAGAACAAATATGCAGTGCCTTCGCTAGTAATCTGCTTAGTGCAAGGAATCAAAACACACATTGTGCTAAATCTATCCACAACCACATATAAATAGTCATGTTTTCTTTGTGTCATAGGCAATCCCCCCATAAAATCCATAGAGATACTTTCCCAGGGGTGAGTAGGAATAGGTAGAGGAGTATAAAGTCCCAATTTTTTGTTACTAGGTTTACTTGTGGCACAAAGAGTACATCCCCTTATATATTTAGCAACATTTTCTTGCATACGAGGCCAATAACAATACATTTTCAAATGTGAAACCATTTTAGCAACTTCAAAATGACCAAAAATAAGAGAAGTATGTGCTTCTCTAATCATGTGCACCCTCTCATTTTGAGGAATACATAGTTTACCGAAATGATACAAAAGATCATTGTGTACATGATAATCAAATTCTTCTAGTTGTCTACTACTCATCAAGTCTTTATAAACATCCTAAAAATCAAGATCATTCACATATTTTTCTTTATAAATTTCATGAGATAAAGAACCATGTTGTAAAAGAATAGATGCAACAACCATAGGAGGCCTAGATAGCATATCTGCAACCTTATTCTAAATTCCTTTTTTATACTTGATCACAAGATGAAATTGTTGTAAGAAACCCATCCAACGAAAATGTCTAGATTTTTGTAGCTTAGTTTGTGATTAGAGATACTGTAAGGGCTGATGATCTGTATTTATTATTGTTTCTTTGCCCATTAAGTAATGTTTCCATTTTTTAACACTTTGAACCAACGCATACAATTCCTTATCATAAGTTGGATATTTTCTTGCTACACTTGTAAATGTTTCAGAATGATAACAAACTGGTTTCTTACCTTGCATTAAAATAGCTCCCATAGCATACTCACTTGCATCCGTCTCGATCTTAAATGGTTGTTGTATATCAGGAAGTGCCAAGACCGGAGTAGTACTTATCTTTTCTTTCAAAGTATCGAAGGCTTTTTGATGTTTGCCTCCCCACTGAAATACCTATTTCACACTTGTCAAAGAATGCAAAGGTGATGTAATATATGAAAATTGAGCAATAAACTTCCTCCAAAACTGTACTGCACCAAGAAAACTCCTAACCTCAGTTGTGTTAGTGGGTGTAGGCCAATTAACAATAACTACCACTTTTACAAGATCAATTTTCAATTTACCATGTCCTACAATGTAATCCAAGTATATCAAAGAGGTCTTGCCAAATTCACATTTTGACATTTTAAGATAAAGTTTTTCCCTTCGTAATGCATCCATGACTTTCTTAATGTGGATCACATGCTCTTCCCATGACTTGCTGAAAATCAATATATCATCTAAGTAAACTATAACAAAATCATCAAGGAGCTGTCTAAAAACATCATTCATCAACCTCATGAATGTATCCGGGGCATTACACAACCCGAAAGGCATAACAAGCCATTCAAACAATCCATGTTTTATCTTAAAGGCAGTTTTCCATACATCACCTTCATTAATTCTTACTTGATGATATCCACTTCTCAAATCCAGCTTAGTGAAATAAATAACATGTTTTAATTGATCTAAAAATCATCTATACGAGGAAGAGGGTAACGATTCTTAATAGTAATTTTGTTTAAAGCATGAAAATCAACACACATTTGCCAAGTGCCATCTTTCTTTGGCACCAAAATAATTGGTGAACCAATAGGAGATGAACTTGGATGAATAACACCTCTATCCAATAGATCCATTACTTGTTTCTTGATTTCCTCATTTTCCACCACTAATAACCTGTACATGCCAATGTTAGGGAGAGGAGAATCCTGCAATAGCTGAATTTCATGTTGAACTCCCCTTTTGGGAGGTAAGCCCTTAGGATCCTAAAATACATCATCATTAGTAGAAATGATTTTAACCAATTCATTCTTGTGTCTAAGATCACATTTTTCCAAAGCTTGAGTATATTATTTTTTCTTAGACTTAATCAACATGAGACAAAAAGTCTTGCTTGAATTAACTAGTCTTTTCATTTGTCCTACTGTAACCAAGGAAAGACTTGTTCTAATGTGATGTGCTCTAACTATATATTCAATGCCATCCTTAACAAGCAAGTACTTATTCTCCTCTCTATAGAAGATTGCTTTTCTATCATAAAGATATGGGCTTCCCAAAATAATCCCACATATGTCCAATGGAACAACATCCAACTCAACCTCATCTATGAACTTGGATGTGATGGCAAACCTTAGCCTACAAGTTTATGAGACTTGTAGCTTTGCATTGTCACACACCCAACCTAGTGGATAAGGCTTCAGATGAGGATTGGTTTGTAAGCCTAGCTTCTTAACAACCTCTTTAGAAATTAAATTTGCTTATGAACCACTATCAAATAGAGTGTCAATCTTAGTATGCTTTGAAACAACTCTAATGTGGAAAAATTCATTTCGTTTCTTATCAACATGCACATAATTCTGTCTAGAAGAAGATGCATCATTTGATGACTTAGTGCTAGAAACTGAAAGAAAAAAATCATTATGTAAACCCATAGATGTGATCTTAGTTTCATCACCTAAGTCTGATCCTAAGTCCTGAACCATAGCATTAGCCTTCTTTTCTTTCTTTTGAAACTTCTTAGGCCTTAACTCAGGATGTAGTCTCCAACACTTAGACTCATCATAATTTTTCTTGCAATGATTACAAAATGGTTTTCCTTCTTCTTCTTTTTTAACAGTATAAGTGTATTTTTGTTTACCCATTCCTGATGAACTTTCCCCTTTGGATTGCTTAACATTAGATTGCTTAGTTTTTACTTTAGGAAAATATTCTTTTGATTATTTTCCTCTAGCCTCTAATGAGTGGCTTGAACACATACTGCATATAAATTAGTGGGATTGAACATAAGAATCATATGTCTTAAGTAACTATGCAACCCACCTATATATTTTAATAGTGTTCCCTGTGTTTATAGAGGAACATTCAAAAGTAAATATTTTTTTCCTAAAATCTTGTGTATAATCTTGAACACTTTGGCCTTTTCCTTGTCTAAAACTTTGCCAATCCATCATGGCTTGTTTCATATAGCCTAAAGGATAGAATTACTTTCTGAGTTCTTCAATAAATTCATTCCAAGTAGAAATCGAGTTACCTTTTTGAATCTCGACTTCCTTCAACTTACTCTCCCACCAGATGAGAGTTGTACCTCCCATACGAAGAGTAGCCAAATGAATTTTTGACTCATCCCCTACAATCTTTTGGACCCTACAATAAACTTCAATCTACTTGACCCAATTATCCAACTTTTTGGCATTAACTTCACCATTAAACATTGGTAATTCAAACTTAATATCCAATTTTAGTGAAGGTAGAGATTCCACAATTTTTTTACCATCATCCAATGGAGAAGGTTTTTTGGTTTCTTTACCTTTTGATTCTCGTGAATCACCTTCTTTTTCATTCTTGGATTTCCTTTATTTGTCATAGTATAGTTCCTTAACCATGCTTCTCATGTCCATGAAAGCTTGATGGAAAACTTATTCAGATTCCATCTCTTCTTCAGCCATCCTTGAAGCACGCCTTGAACCAATCTCTGGATTATACTCAATGAGTTTTCCTTCACCCTTTTGGGATTTAGACCTTGTCAACATATACTAGCAATCACTGTTAAATAATAACCGCTCTGATACCAAAAATCTGATCTGTAAACTGAAAAATACAAGTGTATTACATTCAAAAATCACTTGTTCATGTTTATGAGATCCTTCAAATTTTCACTTTTTTATGTTTAATTTGCATAAAAAAAGTAAAATCAAAATTAAAATGAGGATCAGAATGCAATAATAATCAGAGAAAATCAAAGATAACACCAACAAGTTGATAACAGAGTTCAACTTCAATAGCCTACATCTCCGAGTCCACCCAATAGTGAGGACTGTTCTATTAAAATGCTTC
Organism: Torreya grandis; assembly: GCA_037957365.1. Lineage (NCBI taxonomy): Eukaryota > Viridiplantae > Streptophyta > Pinopsida > Cupressales > Taxaceae > Torreya > Torreya grandis. Next base: position 1,617,079 of record JARHVA010000213.1, on the reverse strand, counting down.
AACAAATGGCTTCAAAACCTTTACAAATCTTCAATTTCACCTTCTCTGATCTTTATATGCCTGCAAATATTTCTCTTAGACTTGAAAACAAAAGCCCAAGGCCGTACAAGGCAAAAACAAGGCTCTAATCCTCTTAATTTTATTTACACAGTCATAAATCCATGTCAATACAAGTAAAAATAACTCCCTTTTATAAAATTTTAGCCACTGTGGCTGAAGCGGTCAAGGCTATTCAATTTTGGGCGGTAGGTCAGGGGTTCAAACCACCTCCCACCTTTCTAGGTGCCTTGACTGAGTATGAATCAGACTCTCCTTATTGGGTGCGCTTAGGCTCTCCTCCCTAGGCACCAAGCATGTAGTTTGAACACTTTGACTTCTTCTTCCCTCCTTTTTGGCACCTTGGACTTTGAAATTTTCCTTGGGTGGCGTGATAGATATGGTGCCTTTAATACATTTGAATTTATCAAATACCATGTGCATAAAAAAAAACACTTAATCAATATTTTTTTCCCTCTAATTATTTTCCATGTGTCAAATGGAGATTAGTCCAGTTGGTGTTCCTCAACTATGCCACGTCACTTTTGACATCCCTATCACATGATTTCATCAACTGGCTATATCTTGAGCATTCAGACTCCATTTTTCAAACCGTGAAAAGCATTGAAAAGCTCTCAATGAGTACTACAATGTGAAAATGATTTGAATTGAATTTGAAGACTTTTGAAAAATAGAATAGTACATGGATCCACCTAGATCAAGATTGGTCATCCAAAGTTGTAGGTTTACCACATCCAAAGGGGACAAATCTGTCCTCTCATCAAGGGGAGGTTCCCTATAAAATATGAGGAGCTATATACTATAACTATAAGTAGAAAATAACACTCAAGGGTAGGATAAGCCATCCATCTCTCTTTTTTTAGAGATGATGTTTAACAAATAGAGGAGAAAATCTTGGTGAAAACACTGAAGGAACTTCACTTCTTTCATAAGTGTTCTTATAGGAAATAGCAAGAGTTCTTTTAGGTAGTAAAAGTAACTGGTAACCAAGGGCGTAGTAACTAGTAGCCTGAGATGTAGCATAAAGTCTCCACCTCGACTGCCCAAGAGTGAGATACGAAGGACAATGAGGGCACAAAGTCATCCCAAGGTCCTTTACATAGAAATAGAATATAAAGGATAATGAGGGCATAAAGTCATCAAAAGATCCTTTACACAAGAATAGAAAGAAAACACTCTAAAGACAATTGTGGGGGCACAAAGTCTCTCCATAGTTGGCTTCAGGACACCTTCCTAGTCAGTTCCACTAGTTCTACTTGTTAGATCAAATAAACAAGAACACATTCAGAAAACAAACATAAGAAAAATCTCCTAAAATGATATAAGTTATAACAACACAAAGTCTGCAAGTCACTTGCTTTCTCATTCAAATAAAATAATATGAACAATAATCTGAGCTCAAAGTCTCAGTATTTGCCTTTCAATTTGGGTAGAGTTTTGCTTCTATTAACAGGAAGATCTCCTTAAAATAATAAAAGAGATTACAATATATAGCGCTCCAAAAAAGACTTGGGCACTTATTTTCATGAAAAAGGCCCATGCTGAATTGAATGCCTTCAATGCACCTTCAGTTCTATTTGGAGGGACCATGCTGGGAATAGTGCATTGCCATAACTATGGCATGTCCATTCTTCTAATATGTCTCTTCCTGGGCCTGAGTCATCTGGTCTGTCACCTGATATCTGCACAGCTGTCCACTTTGCCTTTACTCCAAGGGAGATAAATAGGTTGTGCCTTCAATGTTTGCAGGCTCAAATATCTACTTTGTGGACTATTCCACCTACTGGAATAACTTTTGCATGGATATTTTTGGCTTTCCCTTTTTTGTTGTGATTTGAGCTCCCACTTCATCTAGTCACTGAGTTTGTTCTTTTGTCTTTCTCCAACTTTGTCTCTTCCTAGAATTTGAGCTCTTGGGGCTACATTCCCAGCCTTGCTGGCTCTTTCAGCTCCTCTCAACGGTTATTCCCTTTGGCCTTAAGGCCTTTAAATGCATTTAGGTCTACACTCAAGCCTTTAAAGACCAACAGATATTTTTTTGCCATGAATTTTGATGTTTGCGGGCCCGTCATTTTCCTTGACAATTCCTTCATGTCTTTCCCGCTTGCTCTGGCCACTTTCTACTGATCTCAACAAGTGACACATGGTGTGTTCTAGTGTGAAATAGGTGAGGACACATGGCAACATCCACTTAAATTATAGAGGCTATAGATACCTTTTGAGAGTCCTACTGAAGATGACACTTGGTGGCTTTCGATGAGCTACTAGAGACACAGTAGAAACATTGGGACTCATTTGGACTCACGCAGATGATGACACTTGGCACATTTTTCCCATTTAGCAACTCACCCAAGGCCCACCACAGTCATTACTCAATAAAAGGAAGAAGCTACGGATGTTGACACTCGGTGACTTCTACCAAGTTTTACCAGGGACACGTGGCAGCTTCTGCTACACTTAGAGGTTTGATCTTTCTCGAAGGGAACTTGCCCTTCGAGGTCTTAAAAGATGATCCACTTTCCTTGGTGAGAGCCTCCCGTAAGGGCACCTACCCTTTAGGATCCTTTGGGTGATCTTCAGCTTTAATTCCTTTGATAAGCTTTTCTTTGAGATTTTCCTTTAGACAAAATTTTGAGGGAATTCCTTCAGACTTTTTGTCTGAAGGAAACGTCCTTACAAACTTTGCCACAGGATTTCCTTCTGAAAGAATTCCTTTGCTCACTCAACCTTTGAAATGGTGCACCTGCTCTCTGCCTGCCCTCCACAAGGGCTATTTGATTTTGTTTCACTTTCAAAAAAGTTTCAAGGGTTCATTTTGGCTCCAAAGTGCCCTCTGAAAGGGCACTTGTCCTTTGGGCTCTTGGAAGACCCCTTTAAACTTCCTGATTGAAAAGATGGCTAAGTGTTGAACCTATTTCTTTCCTATGGAGTCCATAGAAAACAACCTTCAGAGTCCGTAGAAATGAGTTCATAGATCTGGGGGAGTCCGTAGAAATGAGTTCATAGGTTTCTTCCTATGAAGTCTATAGATTTAAGCCTATAGAGTCCATAGTTTTGAGCCTGCAGAGTCTATAGATTCAAGCCTGCAGAGTCCGTAGACTTTTGAAAAGCTTGAAGAATAGAGAATTTGAATGCATAGAATAATTTTTTGAAAAGGGAAGAGAGGATTTTGTTCTGTAGGACCAAAATAGTTTAAATGTTGTCCCAAAAATAAATGACATTTTTTAGAGACAACAACTAGCTCTAGTGTTAGGTTGTGGAGCTAAAAGCTTCACCAGGTTGCAAACAGGAGAAGTTACGGAGGATGCAGAGTTGCAGAGAAATTGGCGTCAGTCTGATCAACTGACGTTAGTCAGATAGTAGTGAATAACCAACCAGCATCAGTTACTAGTCGATCGACATCGGTCATGGAAGAGCCGACGTCGGCAGCCTGTGCGAGAATAGGTAGTTTGCATGTTGATCCCAGAGAGTCTATTTTTGGACTATTTGTTTGCATGTCAAAGGCTAGTCTTAGTCTTGAGTTGCGTATCTAATTATTGTAATTAAGGTAGTCTAATTATTGTAAGCATGAGATCTATATATGGACTCATGGGTTGTATTGTAAAAGTGTGTTAGAAAGCCATAGAGCTTTTAGAGAGAGCTAGATTAGCTCCTCTTAGTTCCAAAGGGGTGTTGAGAGTGTATGATCAGGGAGAGTTGTAGGGTCTGCAAAGTCTAGGAGCTGATCCACTGGGGTACTGGTTGAAGAATCATAAGGACTTGGTGAGGCAAGGACAAGGGTTCTTCAGGGGTGTAGAGATATCTACATGGTGAGTAAGGTCTAGTGATTTGTAGGTAGCATCAGAGAGCAGGAGATCTACTTGGAGTACGGTTGTGTACTTGGTGTATTGGCAGTGTGTTACTGACTGGTTGGAGAGGTGAACATCAATTCTATATTTGAGTTGATTGTTGGGACCGAGAGAGAGAGGGAATAAGGTCTTGAGGCGTGGCAAACCTTTGAGGTGGAAGAAGAAGTGGCATCTTTATTGTATTTTCTTCTATGTATTTAATATAATTGTGTATTGTCTCTCAATTCTTGTGTTGTTTCATATTTCTAGTTACTTATTGATTCTGGTATAATTCCATGTTTAGTTGATAATACAATAAGTAATCATATGTGCTCTAATTGAGGAGCAAGATCCTGACAAGTTGGTATCAGAGATTTTGGTTGGGTTACTAACAGTTGGTTCAGATCTGGTAGTGTTTGTTGATTACAGGTTACTCACAGGGGTTTCTGATTGAGTGGGAGTATAAAAATGGTAGAAGGAAGTAAGCTACGAATGGAGAAACTGAATAGCACGAATGGTCTGATTGATGGAAAGAAAGAGCAGGTAAAGAAAGATTGTTGGTTGGTTGCAGATCAACAAGGAGGAGAAGATGTTGCAGGGGATGTTGCACAGGATGTTCTGGATAAAGTGGAATCTTGGTTCACAGATTCTTTTGCCTCTTTCCATGCAGTTCGAAATAGAGCATCTTTTCATGGGTATGTCTTTGGAGACTTTGGAGAGATTTATTTAGGAGCTGGAGAGCCTTGTCAAATGATTGACAAAGGGGAAGTGAAGTTGAAATCGCAGACGAATGACACACAGTGGTTGAAGGAAGTCATGCAGGTACCAGTCTTGGAGATGAGTCTAATTTTTTTAGGAAATTTGGGTGATGAGAGATACACTATAACTCTCACAGCGGATACACTTGAATTAGATGGTGGTAAGAAAGTAGGTATCCTTTATCTATCTACTTATATTGCTGATTCACCTTCTATTGCAGAGACGTGGCTTCATAGGCTTAGTCACATATGTAGAAGGAGAATGCAGGTTTTGAAGCAAAAGTCAGATGTCTTTGACAAGCTAAAGAATTGGAAAGCCTTGGTGTTCATGGAGGAGATGACGGATGGATATCAGGTGAGGGAACTGAATTATTCTGAGCAGAGCAGGGTTGATTTGAACAATATTTTGATCCATGGAGAGCTCACAGGTAAAAAGTTATCACTCACAGACGAACACAGGTACCAACATCGGTCAGACAGTAACCAACGTCAGGAACAAGAAGACCGACATCGGTCATGAAGGAACTGACATCGGTAGATGTGACACCGGTGTCAGCCAGGGAGATGACATCGACAGTCAGGGTCAGTGCAGGGAACTGACATCGGTCGGGAGCAGACTGGGAGATGGCCGAGATCGGTCACTAGAACAGATATTAGGCAGACAACAAGCTGTCAACAAGTCTCAAATGCTCATGTCAAGGTCAGAAAGGGTAAGTGAACCTCATATTCATTGTTCACCTTCTTTATATTGCTTATTGATGGTCAAGAACTAGGAAGATGCGAAGAGGCAATGCAGGTAGAATCTAGATACAGTGGGAGCTTGGCATGGATGAGGAGTGTGAGTCCTTGGAGAATAACCAAACAGGTATTTGTTGGTAGAGTTGTGAGCTGGAAGAAAGCACTGAGAGACGGATGGATTCCCATAGTTAAAGAAGAGAGTGGATGGACACGTGAGATAAAAGGCCAAGGTATATGGTCTTGAGGAAGCTGTAGGATAGTGGTACAGGTTTGACAGGTGGATGACAAAGCATGCCTTTAGTCAACGTCAGTGTAACTATTGTGTTTGTTCTTACCAGGTGGATGATGAGTCGCGACATTATCTAGTTACTGTATGTGGATGGTTTGCTAGCAGGTTTTGTACATACAGGGATTTGTTGAGCTAAAAGGTAAGGTTAGTTCAGAGGTATGTCAGGGGGAATTTGGAGCAGCAAAATTCTTTGGCATAAGAGACATGGAGATTTGATCTCCAGTGGGAGCTGATGTGAAGATGGTGTTGGTGAGGTTCAGGATGCAAAATCAGTAAGCACACCAAGGGCTAGACAGTTCAAGCGAAGCTTAGAACAGGGTTTGAAATCACATGAGGTCTAGTGTAGACTTGAGTTTTCCCAAGCAGTGGGAGCTGTCAGAGAGTTTGGAGCTAATTCGGAGAAGGTATATTCTCAGGTACTTGAAAGGGATCAGCAATAGGTTAACATGTTATGCAGGTTCAAGGACTTCACTACATGGATTTGTAGGTTCGGATGTGGCAGGGTACTCGGATGATAGGAAAGGCATCACAGGGTGTGTGATGGTTGGTCTTCAGGATTGATCTTGAAGAGGGATACAAGCTAGGGAACAATTTAGATGATGTACAGGTACATGTACAGGTGCAGCTATTTATCTCCAAGTGGGAGATTATTAGGTTGTAGAGCTAAAAGCTTCACCAGGTTGCAAATAGGAGAAGTTATGGAGGATGCAAAGTTGCAGAGTCAGTTACAGGGAAACCGGCATTGGTCTGATCAATCGACATCGGTCAGATAGCAGCGAAGAACCAACTGGCATCGGTTACCAGTCGGCCGACATCGATCATGGAGGAGCCAACGTCGATAGACTGTGTGAGAACAGGTAGTTTGCATGTTGATCCTGGAGAGTCTATTTTTGGACTGTTTGTTTGCATGTCAAAGGCTAGTCTTAGTCTTGAGTTGCATATCTAATTATTGTAATTAAGGTAGTCTAATTATTGTAAGCATGAGATCTATATATGGACTCATGGGCTGTATTTTAAAAGTGTGCTAGAAAGCCATAGAACTTTTAGAGAGAGCTAGATTAGCTCCTCCTAGTTCCAAAGGGGTGCTAAGAGTGTATGATCAGGGAGAGTTGCAGGGTCTGCAAGGTCTAGGAGCTGATCCACCGGGATACTGGTTGAAGAATCATAAGGACTTGGTGAGGCAAGGACAAGGGTTCTTCAGGGGTGTAGAGATATCTACATGGTGAGTAAGGTCTAGTGATTTGCAGGTAGCAGCAGAGAGTAGGAGATCTACTTGGAGTACGGTTGTGTACTTGGTGTACTAGCAGCATGTTACTGACTGGTTGGAGAGGTGAACATCAATTCTATATTTGAGTTGATTGTTGGGACCGAGAGAGGGAAGAAGGTCTTGAGGCATGGCAAACCTTTGAGGTGGAAGAAGAAGTGGCATCTTCTTTATTGTATTTTCTTCTATGTATTTAATACAATTGTGTATTGTCTCTCAAATCCTGTGTTGTTTCATATTTCTAGTTACTTATTGATTCTGTTATAATTCTGTGTTTAGTTGCTAATACAAGAAGTAATCATATGTGCTCTAATTGAGGAGCAAGATCCTGACATCTAGTTGGGGAACTTCCTTTAGTTGAAAACTTGGAACAGCTGAGGGGAGTAGAAACTAGAATCTTTAGTGCCTTAAAGTATGCCATTGGGCTATGGAGTCATGCTACCCAAAAAAAAAGGCTCCAAAAAATGAAAATGAAAAACACAAAATAGAAATAAAGACTATACAAATGTACATATGTATAGGTGAACTTATTTTATACTTCTAGAATTAAATTCATTTAAACGCTACCCATTGTGAGACAATGAAGATGGTGTTCTGTCCTGATAAACCAGCAAGAAACCATTTTGTCCCCAAAATCGATGACAGGCAAATAGAACTCTCCACCAGGAATCACACTTTTTGTGCACTCCTTTTGGTTCTCTCTTCTTGTGCCATGGCAAGACATGGTCTCCAATCTGAAAACCATAAATCCTTTCTCTCTTGGCAAAGAGTTCCTCTTCCTGACTTTGGTGTGCAATAGTATGGTCCACTACCATAGCTTGTTATTCTTTTGGTTCATTCTAGCACATGATTTGATTGTCAGCATCAAACTCTGTATTATTGGTGTTGTTGAACTAAAACTCATGTGAAGGAGGAAAAATATCTCCTTGAGGAGATATCAACACCATCCTAGCTCCAGCACCGGTATAGGAATTGCTGCCATCGAATTCCCAGATCCAAACATCATCAAAAACTGATCTTATATCAAATTTCTCTTTATTAGAGATGGAAGATCCTTTTTCATTTATACTGCACCCTACCAATTCTTTTGATGTCTTATTTTAATCAATTTCAAGATCACCACCTATAGGACTTTCATCTACAGGAACATGAACATCTTCTATGGACAAAAAATAATTACCCCTACCTGGAGACTCAAATAGAATCTGAGCTTCAGGTGTTGATGTCTGAGTGACAACATATTTTGCTTCCTTTTTAGGGAGCAACCTATTCATAACACCTTTGACAGGGATCCTTGCCTCAGATAGGTCCATAATCAACTCCCCACCCACATCCTTGCAAAAATTTCATCCCAGTAGAATGTCATATGAGGCTGGGACATCAGCCACCATGACCATCATCTTGATTCTTTTTTTTGGGAATGCTGCAAATGCAAATTGGGCATCCTTGATCTATCTTAGTAGTGGCACTTGTTTGTTCTCCATAGAGAAGCATCTCCCAAATTTCTTGGTTAGTGTGAGACCAAGAGATTCACCACTTTGGTAGGCATGATGTCAGATGCATCAGAATCAATGATGCAATTACTCAGCTTGTGACTATTAATCAATAGGGAAACATAGAAAGGCTCTATTTTCTTAGGCACAGTAGGAGGAGTAATGACAACATTGTTTGGGATGGACATGTTCCTTAGGGGATCATGAGTTACCTCTCTAATCTCTTGTCCTACAGGAATGGTTGTATTCTTCACACACTCCACCAACCTGTCCAACTGCTTAGGGTTGGCTTGTAGGAATTCAAATTCAGTCATTTGAATTTTAGTTTTTTTGACATGGTCAACTATGTCAAATGACTGAAATGGACTAGGAAGAGAGGATGGGAGTTCATCCTTTTGGTTTTTGGGAGGGGGAGGACTGGCCTATGAATTTGAAGTAGAAGGTGTAGGGATATTTGAGGCACTTACCTTTCAGGCAATCACTGGGTCCTTTGGATGGAAAGGCAGAGTGGTTCCATGCTTAGCAATTGAAATTGCTAGTTGAGGTCGCTCCTCTGCTTTCTCCTTATCAGCTAATTGGGCTGACTGATTCTTGGATTGGGTGAATATTGCGTATGATCCCTCAACTACTTCACCTTTATTTCTGGGTTCATCTTGGTAATTTAGGAAACTAATGTGGGAGTCGCCAATTGACTCTTCTTAATCTTCTGTGAAGAGATCAATGTCATTTTCTTGATCAAACTTAGGTTGAAAAGAGAAATCATGTTTAGTTTCCAGATATCCAACTACTGAGTTGGTTGGAGGTGCAAAAAGGGCAAGGTTCCTCTATGGGGGAGGAAGATGATTTGGTTGCCCTTGATTCCTAGCAGCATTGCCTTGATATGGTTGATTTTGAAATGTCCTCCTTGGCATATCTTGATTAGAAGGAGTAGACATACCTTGGGCCATTTGTCTTTTCAAGGCTAGTAATTCATTTTCTAGCTTTTGCACCATTTGATCCATGGTGCTGTAGATAAATTCTCAAAAGATGAAGAAGATTTTCCTCTGTAAGGATGTCTCCTTATCTTTCCTGCCAAGATAAGGTCATCTTCTACCTCAGTAGCCAAGTCTTGAGTAGTAACAATGTCTATGTGTCTAGCCCATCTCAACAAAAAACTCACTTCAGGCAGCTGTGAGTTGATGAAGAAACATTTGAGATTCTTAGGTGTCAGTTGGGTGATCATGGAAATCCTATTCCTCAGCTTGTCAAACTTGGAAATGAAGTCCCTCATAGGTTCATGGGGCTCCTTCTTCATCTGTGTGAGCTAGGCTAGCAAGGCATGTGCATATTCTATAGGCTTGAACTTGGCTTCAAATTTAGCTTTAAGAGTGTTCCAATCAGTCACTGACCGAGCTTGTAGATGGTAGAACCAGTCTGTAGCAGTGCCTTGTAGTGTCTCTACGAATAGCCTAACTACTATATCTTCATACTCCACACCTATTACACCACAGGCTATACTGAAGGAAGCAATATGTTCATCAGGGTGAACTTTTCCATCACCAAAAAAACTGGGGAAATTCTTCTTTGAACTGCGTGGAAGCTCATGTAGAGGTGGGGTCAAATTTAGTGGACCATAAGAGTTACCCCAGGGGCCTTGAGCCATGATTTGATTATGTAGAAGTGGGATCACAAATCTAGGTGGAGTATGGATAGGCAAATATTTGCTAATAGTAGAAAAAGATGCTCTGCCTTGTATTGGTGACCTGGTATGGGTAGGAGGAAGACTCCTAGTTCATTGAAGGTGAGGTTGTGGAGGAAATAAATCAAAATTGCTCTGCTGCACCAACTCAAAAATAGGTTCAACAACACCTTGAGATTTTTGGCTTCTTGTATAGTGTGGAGATACCAGATTGTAGGATAAAAATGAGAAAGAATTAGTCCTACTTTAGCTTGAATCTTGAGGCTTCAAACTGTTGTTCTTTCTCAATGGATCTGGTTTGCAGACCAGATTATATAATGGAGATGGAGGAAGATGGTAAGGCTATAATGATAATGGTAAGACACAGGACAAATTCACCAAAATCTATAATGGATAAGGGTATGGATTGCTTCAATCTGAAACTTGAGGCTTTAGATTGCACGTAAATCCCTAGCGGAGTTGCCAAAAAAAATTTGGGTGAATATTTTGTCACCAGCGTAATAATGAGAAAAATAGGTCTGATCATCCACAGCAAGGGAGATTGGTCATCCAAAGTTGTAGGTTTACCACATCCAAAGGGGAAAAATCTCTCCTCTCATCAAGGGGAGGTTCCCTATAAAATATGAGGAGCTATATACTATAACTATAAGCAGAAAATAACACTCAGGGGTAAGATAAGCCATCCATCTCTCTTTTTTCAGAGATGATGTTTAAAAAATAGAGGAGAAAATCCTAGTGAAAACATTAAAGGCACTTCTCTTCTTTCAAAAGTGTTCTTGCAAGAAACAGTAAGAGTTCTTTCAAGTAGTAAAATTAACTAGTAACCAAGGGCGTAGTAACCAGCAGCCTGAGATGTCGCACAAAGTCTCTACCTCAACTTCCCAAGAGTGAGATATAAAGGACAATGAGGGCACAAAGTCATCCCAAGGTCCTTTACACAGAAATAGAATATGAAGGATAATAAGGGCACAAAGTCATCCCAATATCCTTTACACAAGAATAGAAAGAAAATACTCTAAAGATAATTGTGGGGGCACAAAGTCTCTCCACAGTTGGCTTCAGGACACCTTCCTGATCACTTCCAATAGTTCTGCTTGTTAGATCAAATAAACAAGAACACATTTAGAAGATAGACATAAGAAAAATCTCCTAAAATGATACAATCTATAAGAACACAAAGTCTTCCAGTCACTTGCTTTCTCATTCAAATAAAATAATAAGAACAACAATCTGAGCTCAAAGTCTCAGTATTCGCCTTTCAATTTGGATAGAGTTTTACGTTTGTTAACGAGAAGATCACCTTAAAATTATAAAAGAGATTAAAATATATAGCACTCCAAGAAAGACTTGAGAACTTATTTTCATGAAAAAGGCCCATGCTAAATTAAATGCCTTCAATGTGCCTTCAGTTCTATCTGGAGGGACAGTGCTGGGAATAGTGCATTGCCATAACTATGGCGTGTCCATTCTTCTAATATGTCTCTTCTTGGGCCTGATTCATCTGGTTTGTCACCTGATATCTATGTAGCTATCCACTTTGCCTTTACTCCAAGGGAGATAAACAGGTCGTGCCTTCAATGTTTGTAGGCTCAAATATCTACTTTGCGGACTGTTCCACCTACTGGAATAACTTTTACATAGATATTTCTAGTTTTCCCTTTCTCTACTATGATTTGAGCTCTCAGGGCTACATTCCCAGCCTTGCTGGCTCTTTTAGCTCCTTCTCTCAATGGTTCTTCCCTTTGGCCTTAAGGCCTTTGAATGCATTCAAGTCTGTGCTCAAGCCTTTAAAGATCAACGGCTATTTTGTTGCCATGAATTTTGACATATGCAGGCCCATCACTTTCCTTGACAATTCCTTCATGTCTTTCCCACTTGCTTTGGCCACTTTATACTGATATCAATAAGTGACACATGGTGTGTTCCACTGTGAACTAGGCAAGGACATGTGGCAGCATCTGCTTAACTTATAGGGGCTTTAGATACCTTTTGAGAGTCCTGCAGAAGATGACACTTGGCAGCTTTCAATGAGATTTTAGAAACACAATAGAAACATTGGGACTCATTTGGACTCACACAGACGATGACACTTGGTGCATTCTGCCCATTTAGTATTTCACTCAGGGCCCACCACAGTCATTACTCAATAAAAGAAAGAAGTTGCAGATGTTGACACTCGACGGCTTCCACTGAGTTTTACTAGGGACACGTGGCAGCTTTCACTACATTTTGAGGTTTGATCTTTCTTAGAGGGAACTTACCCTTTGGGGTCTTGAAAGATGATCCACTTTCATTAGCAAGAGCCTCCTACAAGGGTACCTACCCTTTTGGATCCTTTGGGTGGCCTCCAGCTTTAATTCCTTCAGCAGGCTTTTCTTTGAGCTTTTCCTTCAGACAAAAGTCTGAAGGAATTCCTTCAGACTTTTTGTCTAAAGGAAACGTCCTTAACTACTTTGCCATAAGATTTCATTTTGAAGGAATTCCTTTGCTCGCTCGGCCTTTGAAATGGTCCACCTGCTCCCCACCTACCCTCAGCAAGGGCTATTTGACCTTAGTTCACTTTTGAAAAAGTTTTAAGGGTCCATTTTGGCTCCAAAGTGCCCTCTGCAAGGGCACTTGTCCTTTAGGATCTTGGAAGACCCCTTTGAACTTCCCAATTGAAAATATGGCTGTGTTAAACCCGTTTCTTTCCTACGGAGTCTGTAGAAACCAACCTGCAGAGTTCGTAGATCTGGGGGAGTCCATAGAAATGAGTCCATAGGTTTCTTCTTGCGAAGTTCATAGATTTAAGCATGAAGAGTCCATAGTTTTGAGCCTGCAGAGTCCATAGATGCAATCCTACAGAGTCCGTATATTTTTGAAAAGCTTGAAGAATGGATAATTTAAATGCACAGAATAATTTTTTAAAAAGGGAAGAGAGGATTTTGGTCTGTAGGACCAAAATAGTTCAAATGTTGTCAAAAAAATGAATGACATTTTTTGGGGACAACAGTTGGCTCCAGTTGGGGAACTTCCTTCTGTTGAAAACTTGGAATAGCTAAGGGGAGTAAAAATCAGAATCTCTAGTGCCTTGAAGTATGCCATTGGGCTACGGAGTCATGCTACCCAAAAAGAAAGGCTCTTAAAAACAAAAATAAAAAGCACAAAATAGAACTAAAGACTATAAAAATGTACATATGTACATGTGAACTTATCTGATACTTCAAGAATTAAAGTGATTCAAATGCTACCCATTGTGAGACAATGAAGATGGCGTTTCATCCTGATAAACTAGCAGGAAACCATTTTGTCTCCAAAATCAGTGATGGTCGAATGGAACTCTCCACCAGGAATCACACTTTCTATGCACTCCTTTTGGATCTCTCTTCTTGTGCCATGTCAAGACGTGGTCTCCAATATAAAAACCATAAATCCTTGCTCTCTTGGCAAAGATTTCCTCTTCCAGACTTTAACGTGTAGTAGTATGGTCCACTACCATAGCTTTCTATTCTTCTGGTTCAGTCCATCACATGATTTGATTGTTAGCATCAAACTCTATATTATTGGTGTTGCTAAACTATAACTCGTGTGAAGAAGGAATAATATCTCCTTGAGGAGATATCAACACCATCCCACCTCCAACATCGGTAGAGGAATTGCTACCATCGAATTCCTAGATCCAAACATCATCAGAAACTGATCTTCTATCAAATTTATCTTTATTAGAGATGGAAGATCCTTTTTCATTTATATTGCGCCCTACCAATTCTTTTGATGTCTTTTTTGAATTGATTTCAGGATCGCCACCTATATGACTTTCATCTACAGGAACATGAACATCCTCTATGGACAAAAAATAATTACCCCTGCCTAGAGACTCAAATAGAATCTGAGCTTTAGGTGCTAATGTCTGAGTGACAACATATTTTTCTTCCTTTTTAGGGAGCAACCTCTTCATAACACCTTTGACAGGGATCCTTACCTCAGATAGGTCCATGCTCAACTCGATGCCCATATCTTTGTAAAAAATTTAGCCCAGCAAAATGTCGTATGAGGTTGGGACATCAGCCACCAAGACTAACATCTTGATTCTCTTTTCTGAGAATGTCACAAATGCAAATTAGGCATCCTTGATCTATCCTAATAGTATAACTTATTTGTTCTCCATGGAGAAGCATCTCCCAAATGTCTTGGTTAGTGTGAGACCAAGATATTCTACCACTTTGGCAGGGATGATGTCAGATGCACCAGAATCAATGATGCAGTTACTCAGCTTGTGATCACTTATCAACAGGGAAACATAGAAATGCTCTATTTTCCTAGGGGTAATAGGAGGAGTAATGACAAGATTGTTTCGGATGGACATGTTCCTTGGGGGATCATGAGTTACCTTTCTAATCTCTTGTCCTATAGGGATGGTTGTATTCTTCACACACTCCACCAACCTATCCAACTGCTCAGGGTTGGCTTGTAGGAATTCAAATTCAGTCATTTGAATTTTAGTTTTCTTGACATGGTCGACTATGTCAAATGATTGAAATGGACTAGGAAGAGAGGATGGGATTTCATCCTTTTGGTTTTTGGGAGGGGGGACTGGCCTACAAATTTGAAGTAGAAGGCATAGGGATATTTGAGGCACTTACCTTTTTGGCAATCACTGGGTCCTTTGGCTAGAAAGGCAGAGTGGTTACATGCTTAGAAATTGAAATTGATGGTTGAGGTCACTCCTCTACTTTCTCCTTATCAGTTGGTTGGGCTGACTAATTCTTGGATCAGGTGAATATCGCATATGATCCCTTGACTGCTTCACCTTTACTTTTGGGTTCATCCTGGTAATTTAGGAAACCAATGTGGGAGTCACCAGCTAACTCTTCTTGATCCTCCGTGAAGAGATCAGTGTTATTTTCTTAATCAAACTCAAGTTGGAAAGAGAAATATTTTTAGTTTCCAGATATCCAACTGATGAGTTGGTCGGAGGAGCTTCAAGGGCAAGGTTCCTCTGTGGGGGTGGAAGATGATTTGGCTGCCCTTGATTCCTGGCAGCATTGCCTTGATATGGCTGATTCTGAAATGTCCTCCTTGGCATATCCCAATTAGAAGGATTAGACATACCTTGGGCCATTTTTCTTTTCAAGGCTAGCAATTCATTTGCTAGCTTTTGCACCATTTGATCCATGGTGTTTATAGATAAATTCTTAGAAGATGAAGAAGATTTTCTTCTATTAGGATCTCTCCTTATCTTTCTTTCCAAAATAAGGTCATCTTCTACCTCAGTAGCCAAGTCCTGAACAGCAACAAGGTCTATGTGTCTAGCCCATCTAAGAAAAAATATCACTTCAGGCAGTTGTGAGTTGATGAAGAAACACTTGAGATTCTCAAGTGTTGACTGGACAATCATGGGAATCTTGTTCCTCAGCTTGTCAAACTTGGCAATGAAGTCCCTCATAGGTTCATGGGGATCCTTCTTCATCTATGTGAGATGGGTGAGCAAGGCACGTGCATCTTCTGTAGGCTTGAACTTGGCTTTAAATTTAGCTTTAAGAGTGTCCTAATCAGTCACTGACCAAGCTTGTAGATGGTAGAACCAGTCTGCAGTAGTGCCTTGTAGTGTCTCTATGAATAGTCTGACTACTATGTCTTCATACTCCACACCTATTACACCACAGGCTATGCTGAAGGAAGCAATATGTTCATCAGGGTGAACTTTCCCATGACCAAAAAATTTGGGGAAATTATTCCTTGAACTGTGTGGAAGCTCATGTAGAGGTGGGGTCAAATTTAGTGGACCAAAAGAGTTACCCCAGGGGCCTTGATCCATAATTTGATTATGTAGAATTGAGATCACAAATTTGGGTGGAGTATGGATAGGCATAGCTCTACTAACAGTAGAAAAAGAAGCTCTGCCTTGTATTGGTGACCTGGTATGGGTAGGAGGAAGACTCCTAGTTCGTTGAAGGTGAGGTTGTGGAGGAAACAAATCAAAATTGCTCTGCTGCACCAAGTCAAAAATAGGGTCAACAACACCTTGAGATTTATGGATTTTTGTATAGCGTGGAGTTGCCATATTTTAAGATAAAAATGAGAAAGAACTGGTCGTACTTTAGCTTGAAGCTTGAGGCTTCAAACTATTATTCTTCCTTAGCAGATCTAGTTTGTAGACCAGATTATATAATGGAGATGGAGGAAGATGGTAAGGCTATAATGATAATGGGTAAGACACGGGATGGAGTCACCAGAATCTATAATGGATAAGGGTAGGGATTGCTTCAATCTGAAACTTGAGGCTTCAGATTGCACGTAAATCCTTAGTGAAGTTGCCAAAAAACTGTTGGGTGAATATTTTGTCACTAGCGTACTGATTAGCAAAGTAGGTCTGATCATCCACATCAAGGGAGATTGGTCGTCCAAAGTGGCAGGTTTAACACATCCAAAGGCGACAAATCTCTCCTCTCATCAAGGGGAGGTTCCCTATAAAATATGAGGAACTATATACTATAACTATAAGCAAAAAATAACACTCAGGGGTAGGATAAGCCTCCATCTCTATTGTTTTAGAGATGATGTTTAAAAAATAGAGGAGAAAATCTTGGTGAAAACACTGAAGGCACTTCTCTTCTTTCAGAAGTGTTCTTGCAGGAAATCGTAGAGTTATTTTAGGTAGTAAAAGTAACTGGTAACCAAGGGCGTAGTAACCAACAGCCTGAGATGTAGCACAAGGTATCCACCTTGACTACCCAAGAGTGAGATATGAAGGACAATGAGGGCACAAAGACATCCCAAGGTCCTTTACATAGAAATAGAATACAAAGGATAATGAGGGCACAAAGTCGTCCCAAGATCCTCTACATAAGAACAAAAAGAAACACTCTAAAGACAATTGTGGGGGCACAAATTCTCTCCACAGTTGGCTTTAGGATACCTTCCTGATCACTTCCACTAGTTCTACTTGTTCGATCAAATAAATAAGAACACATTCAAAAGACAGACATAAGAACAATCTCCTAAAATGATACAAGCTATAACAACACAAAGTCTACAAGTCACTTGCTTTCTCATTCAGATAAAATAATATGAACAATAATCTAAGCTCAAAGTCTTAGTATTCACCCTTCAATTTGGATAGAGTTTTGCTTCTGTTAATGGGAAGATCTCCTTAAAACAATAAAAGAGATTACAATATATAGCACTCCAAGAAAGACTTGGGCACTTATTTTCATGAAAAAGGCCCATGCTAAATTGAATGCCTTCAATGTGCCTTTAGTTCTGTTTGGAGGGACCATGCTAGGAATAGTGCATTGCCATAACTATGGCATGTCCATTCTTCTAATATGTCTCTTCTTGGGCCTGAGTTATTTGGTATGTCACCTGATATCTGTGCAACTATCCACTTTACCTTTATTCCAAGGGAGACAAACAAGCCGCACCTTCAATGTTTTCAGGCTCAAATATATACTTTGTGAACTGTTCCACCTACTGGAATAACTTTTGCATGGATATTTTTGGTTTTCCCTTTTTCTACTGTGATTCGAGCTCCCACTTCAGCTAGTCTCTGATTTTATTCTTTTGTTTTTCTCCAACTTTGTCTCTTCCTATAATTTGAGCTCTCGGGGCTACATTCCTAGCCTTGTTATCTCTTTCAGCTCCTTCTCTCAACGGTTCTTCCCTTTGTCCTTAAGGCCTTTGAATGCATTCAGGTTTGCACTCAAGCCTTTAAAGATCAATGGCTATTTTGTTATCAGGAATTTTGACATCTGTGGGCCCATCACTTTCCTTGACAATTCCTTTGTGTCTTTCTTGCTTGCTCTGGGCACTTTTTGTTGATCTCAACAAGTGACACATGGCGTGTTCCACCGTGAAATAGGTGAGGACACGTGGCAGCATCTACTTAACTTATAGAGGCTTTAGATACCTTTTGAGAGTCTTGTGAAAGATGACACTTGGAAACTTTCGATGAGCATTTAGAAACACAATAGAAACATTGGGACTCATTTGGACTCACGCAGACGATGACACTTGAAACATTCCACCTATTTAGCAACTCACCCAGAGCCCACCATAGTCATTACTCAATAAAAGGAAGAAGCTATAGATGCTGCCACTCAGCGGCTTCTACTGAGTTTTACCAGGGACATGTGGTAGCTTTTGTTGCACTTTGAGGTTTGATATTTCCCAGAGAGAACTTGCCCTTCAGGGTCTTGAAAGATGATCCACTTTCTGTTAGGTTGTTGAGCTAAAAGCTTCATTGATGAAAACATGGAGGAGGTTGCTGAGTTATAGAGAAAATGACATCGATAGCGCAACTGATGTTGGTTATCTTCAGTGTTCACAATAACCGACGTTGGTTACGGGTCGGCCGACATTGGTTAGATAGGCACCGATGTTGGCAGCCTATGTGTGCATGCGTTTGCATGTACTTCTAGAACTAGTCTTATTTTAGACGGACAATTTGTTTGCATGTAAAAGACTAATTTTAGTCTTGAGTCTACATTTCTAATTATTGTAATTAGAAGTCTAATTATTGTTTGCATGGGATCTATATAATAGATTCATGGGGCTGTATTGTAATCAAGGACAAGGAAGAAATCCTTCCAATTGTAAGATCTAGGTTTGCAGGTGTGCAAGACCAAGTTGATTTGCAGGTTATTGCAAGATCAGGGGAGATCTACATGGTAAGTAAGATCAGTTGATTTGCAGGTGTGTGTGTGTGTGTGTGCAAGGTCAAAAGAGATTTGTGGGGTAGCAAGGTCAAAGGAAATCTACAACACAATAGGTAGTAAGATCAGGGAGATCTACTTGGAGTACGTGGTGTACTCAGTTGGTGTACTGGTAGTAGTGTTACTGACTGGTGGAGGGTACAACTCTATGTTTGAGTTGTGGCTGTAATTGGTTATGATAGAAATAACTCTTGAGGGAGAGTTACTGGTATGCCCAAGAGGCTTGGGAAGAGTGTAATCTCTTCATTGTATTTCCTTCTGGATGAGTTGAGTACAAGATTGTATTGTCTCTCAAATTCTGTGTTGTTTCTAATTTCTAGTTACTTATTACTTCTAGTTTAATTCTGTGTTTAGTTGCTTATACAAAGGTAATTAATTGTGCTCCTAGATCCTAACAAGTGGTATCAAAGCAAGGTTGCAGGTTCATCAGAGCCTGGTTCAGAGCAGGTTAGTGTTTGATTACAGGTCACTCTCATGGGTTTCTGATTGAGTGGGAGTAAAGCAATGGCAGAAGAAAGTAAGCTAAGAATGGAGAAATTCAATGGCAAGAATTATCAATTATGGAGGATGCAGATAGAAGATTATCTATATCATAAAGATTTATACTTACCGTTGCGTGGGGTTGCATGCAAGCCCATGGATATGAAAGATGACGAATGGAAGGTTCTTGATCGGAAGGCTCTAGGATCTATAAGGTTGAGCCTGACATCATCTGTGATTTCTAACTTATCACAGGCTAAGACAATGGTAGAGTTAATGGAATATTTGGCAAATTTATATGAAAAACCCTCAGCTTCGAATAAGGTATTTCTTATGAAGCAATTATTTAATTTGCAAATGCTGGAAGGTGGATCTATACATACTCATCTTAGTGATTTCCATGGTTTGGTAAACTAGTTAATTTCAGTCAATATAGCTTTTGATGATGAAATTAAAGCTCTCTTAATCTTATGCTCTTTACCTGAAAGTTGGGATAGTTTGGTAATGGCAGTTAGTAATACTGCGTCTGCTTCAAAAATCTTGAAAGTTGATGATGTTGTTAATGTAATCTTAAATGAAGAAATTTGTAAGAAAAGCACAGGTGAGACATCAGGGAATGCTTTAAGTGTTGAAAGTAGGAGAAAGCAAAGAGAGAATATCGAGCAAGGGAAATCAAGGTCAAAGATAGGTAGGAGATCCAGATCCAGGTATGGCAGTATAATCTGCTGGAATTGTGGAAAGAAAGGGCATGTAAAGAAATATTGTTGGTTTATAGAAGATCAGCATGAAGGAAATGAAGAAGCAGATGTTTCAGGTATTGTTGCACAGGATGCTCTTGTATGTTCTTTGGATAAAGTGGAATCTTGGGTTTTAGATTCTGGTGCCTCTTTCCATGCAACCCCAAATAGAGAATTTTTTCATGAATATGTCCAAGGAGACTTTGGAGAGATTTATTTAGGGGATGGTAAGCCTAGTCAAATGGTTGGAAAAAGGAAAGTGCAGCTAAAATTGCAGATGGGAAACACATGGGTGTTGAAGGAGGTCATGCATGTCCTAGTCCTGAAGCAGAACTTGATTTATGTTGGAAAGTTGGGTGATGAGGGATGCACAGTAACTCTCACAATAGATTCTAGGAAAGTTTCCAAGGGTGCACTTGTTTAAGCAAGAGGTAAGAAAGTAGGTACTCTTTATCTATTTACTTGTATTATTGATTCTCCTTTTGGTTTATCTACTTTAGCTGTAGATGCAAATATGTGGCTCTATAGGCTTGGTCACATGAGTAAGAAGGGGATGCATGTTCTTGAGTCAAAAGGTAAGAGTTTAGATTTGAAAAGCAGTGACCAAGATTTTTTTGAGCATGGTATCTTTGGGAAACAGGTGAAAGTGAGGTTTCTCACAACTAGGTCAACAAAGAAGAAGCACAAGTTGGAGCTTGTTCACACAGGTGTGTGGAGACCAGTTCAGGGAGCTTCTATTGGACGATCACAGTGGTATGTTTTTGATGCTACAATAAAGGATTGGGTTTATTTCATAAAGAGGAAATCTGATGTTTTTGACATGTTTAAGAACTAGAAAGCCTTGGTTTTCAAAGAGAAGATGATGGACAGAGATCAGCTCAAGGGGCTACATAATTATGAGCAGGGAAGTGATGATTTGGACAAAGTTATGATCCAAAATAAGCTCGTGGGTAAAAATTCATCACTCACAGGAAAACAAAGTTACCGACGTCGATCAGGTGGAACTGACGTCAAACAGGTAGGTACCAACATCGATCATGTGCAGACTAGAGTCGATGGTGTCAGGCAGGTGGATACTGACATCAATCAAGGAACTGACATTGGCAACCAGGACACCGACATTGGTCAGGAAACTAGCGTCGGTGATCAGGTGGAATTGACATCAGTCAAGTGCAGACCAGGGTCGACCAGAGAATGGATTTTGGGCAGACAGCAAGCTATCAAGGAGTCTCAAATGCCCATAAGGAGGACTAAAAGTGTAAGTAAGCCTCAAATTCATTATTCACCTTCTTTATACTACCTAAACATGTTGCTCACTGATGGTCAAGAACCATGAAGTTTTGAAGAGGCAATGCAGGTAGAATCTAGGAAACAGTGGGAGCATGGCATGAATGAGGAAGTTGATTCCTTGGAAGAGAACCAAATGGGAGATTTGGTAGAGTTTCTAGCCAAAATGAAAGCACTAAAAGATGAATAGATTCCCAGGTTAAAGAAGAGAGAGAATGGACATGTGAGACAGAAGGCCAGGTTATATGGTCTTGAGCAAGCTCCAGGATAGTGGTACAGGTTTGACTGGTGTATGAAAAAGCATGGCTTTAGGCAATGTCAGTGTAATCATTGTGTTTATTTTACCAGGTTGGATAATGGTTGTGACATTATCTTGTTATTATATGTGGGTGATATGCTTGTTACAAGTTCATACATACAGGGTTTTGTTGAGCTAAGGGTAAAATTAGTTCAGTGGTGTGCTAGGAAGGATTTAGGAGGAGCAAAATTATTTGGCATGAGTATTCCTAGAGATAGGGAAGATCACAGGTTGATGTTGTCTCAGGATGATTGTGTGAATAAGGTAGTGGCAAGGTTCAACATGCAGGATGTAAAACTGGTTAGCACACCTATGGATGGATAGTTCACAGAACAGTGTCCCCAATGATGAGGTTGAGTACATGAGTACTAGACCTGAGTTTGCCCAAGTAGTGGGTGTTGTTAGCAAGTTTGTGGCCAATCCAAGAAAGAAGCACTGGAAAGTAGTTCAGTGGATTCTCAGGTATCTGAGAGGGACTAGCATCAGGGATTCATGTTATGCAAGGTCAGGCACTTCTCTACATGGGTATGTAGAATTGGATATGGTAGGGGACTTGGATGACAGGCGTAGCACCATAGGATGTGTGGTGGTTGGTCTTCAAGATTAAACTTGAAGAGGGATACAAGCCAGGAAACAAAATTAGATGATGTACAGGTACAGGTATAGATGCAGCTATTTATCTCCAAGTGGGAGATTGTTAGGTTGTGGAGCTAAAAGCTTCACTGATGCAAACATGGAGGAGGTTGCTGAGTTATAGAGAAACTGACATCGGCAGCGCAACCGACATCGATCATCTTCAGTGTTCACAATAACTGACATCAGTTATGGGTCAGCTGACATCAGTCAGATAGGCACCGACGTCGGTAGCCTGTGTGTGCATGCGTTTGCATGCACTTCCAGAACTGGTCTTATTTTAGACAAACAGTTTGTTTGCATGTAAAAGACTAATTTTAGTCTTGAGTCTGCATTTCTAATTATTGTAATTAGAATTCTAATTATTGTTTGCATGGGATCTATATAATAGACTCATGGGGCTGTATTGTAATCAAGGACAAGGAAGAGATCCTTCCAATTTTAAGATCTAGGTTTGCAAGTGTGCAAGACCAAGTTGATTTGTAGGTTGTTGCAAGATCATGGGAGATCTACATGGTAAGTAAGATTAGTTTATTTTCAGGTGTGTGTGTGTGCAAGGTCAAAGGAGATTTGCGGGGTAGCAAGGTCAAAGGAGATCTGAAACACAACAGGTTGCAAGATCAGGGAGATCTACTTGGAGTACGTGGTGTACTCGGTTGGTGTACTGGCAATATTGTTACTGACTGGTGGAGGGTACAACTCTGTGTTTGAGTTTTGGTTGTAATTGGTTGTGAGAGAAAGAACTCTTGAGGGAGAGTTACTGGTATGCCCAAGAGGTGTGGGAAGAGTGTAATCTCTTCATTGTATTTCCTTCTGGATGAGTTGAATACAAGATTATATTGTCTCTCAAATTTTGTGTTGTTTCTGATTTCTAGTTACTTATTACTTCTGCTTTAATTTTGTGTTTAGTTTCTTATACAAAGGTAATAAATTATGCTCTTAGATCCTAACACTTTCCTTGGCGAGAGCCTCCTGCAAGGGCACCTACCCTTCGGGATCCTTCGAGTGGCCTTCGGCTTTAATTCCTTTAGCGGGATTTTCTTCAAGATTTTCCTTCAGACAAAAGTCTAAAGGAATTCCTTTAGTCTTTTTTTCTGAAGGAAATGTCCTTAACAACTTTGCCATGGCATTTCCTTCTGAAGGAATTCCTTTGCTTGTTCGGCCTTTGAAACGGTCCACCTGCTACCTGCCTGCCCTCTGCAAGGGCTGTTTGACCTTGGTTCACTTTCAAAAAAGTTGAAAGGGTCCATTTTGGCTCCAAAGTGCCCTCCTCAAGGGTAGTTGTCCTTCAGGCTCTTGGAAGACCCCTTTGAACTTCCTGATTGAAAAGATGGCTAAGTGTTGAACCCATTTCTTTCCTGTGGAGTCCGTAGAAACCAACCTGTAGAGTCTGTAGAAATGAGTTCGTAGATCTAGGGGAGTCCATAGAAATGAGTCCATAGGTTTCTTCTTGTGAAGTTCGTAGATTTAAGCCTACAGAGTCCATAGTTTTGAGCCTGCAGAGTCCATAGAGTCAAGCCTGCAGAGTCTATAGATTTTTGAAAAGCTTGAAGAATGGAACAATTTTTTGAAAAGGGAAGAGAGGATTTTGGTCTGTAGGACCAAAATGTTTCAAATGTTGTCCCAAAAATGAATGACATTTTTCGGGGACAACAGGTTCAACGCCTCACACATTTTATTATAACACATCCTCTACCCTAGTCATTTGGATTATCTAATTTGGAATATGTATATATATATATATATATATATATATATATATATATATATATATATATATATATATATATATAATGTATGTATGTATATGTGTGTGTGTGTGTGTGTGTATATATATGTATATATATGTATGTATATATATATATGTATATATATATATATATGTATATATATATGTATATATATATATATATATATATGTATATATATATATATATGTATATATATATATATATATATATATATATATATATATATATATATATGTATATATATATCTGTGTGTGTGTGTGTGTGTGTGTGTGTGTGTGTGTGTGTGTGTGTGTGTGTGTGTGTGTGTGTGTGTGTGTGTGTTTATTTAAAATTCACCTTATCATATAAATTTAAGCTAATGGAGGATAGTTTAGTTTATGACATCGCACCTCTAGAAGTTTGTAACATACTACTAGGAATACCCTACTTGTTAGATTATGAAGCTACATATCAAGAAAGATATATAATTTTATTATTCACATCAAATAATATTTCTTCAACTTACTTGAGTGATAACCTTTATCTAAGTTCATACTAGTCTTTACCAAATAACCTCACAAAGGCATCTTACACATGTAGAATTTTTTGTTAATCATGGCCCTTTATGAGGCCCCTATTCGAGAAAGTAATAAAGCATTAACAATCTGCACCATGTAAGCATAATAAAACATAAACAACTTGAAAAAATACTAAATAATTATGTTAAATTAGTTGAAGAGACCAAATATCTCCCAATACATTACGTAATAAATAATCATATTAATTTGGTTCCTAGGTCCCATATTTTGAACATCCCTATGAAACACATATCAATTTGGGAGAAATATGAAGTATGGTGTTATATAAAAGATCTCATCAATAAGGGAAAGGTCAAGGTTAACTATTCTTCTTGAAATATTTTTATAATCATTTCTCCTAAGAAATATTGGACTTGGTTCTTTTGCAAAGACTACCATGCCCTCAATAAAATCATGGTCAAGAATTAGTATTCTCTTTTGTCCATTGATGACATTTTTTACTATCTCTATGGTTCTCAATAATTCATTAATATTGACATAAATTTAATTTACCATCATGTTCTAATTCATCTTAAATATGTCTAGAAGACAACCTTAAAGACATGGAAGTGTTTGTGTGATTGAATGGTCATGCCCTTCAGATTGACCAATCCCAAAAAGACATTCATGCATTTAATGGATGATATAATTCAAAATTTTCTCAGCCCATTCATAATTTTATATTTGAATAAAACCATCTCTTTAGTAGTACTTTGGATGAACACCTAGAGCATATCTCTCACATCTTCAACACTCTATGAAAACACAAGTTGTAAGTCAACTTAACCATTTTTTCAGTTAGCATCACAAGCATCTAGTACCTAGCCTACATAATCCACTGTAGTAGTATACATGTAAATACATATAAGTTCAAGATAATATTGGCCTACTCCACACATTTTCATATAATTTATAAGTTTTCTTAGAACTTAAAATTCTAACATAGATTTATTCTTGGGTTTTAATACATCTCATGTCCTCTCAATCAAATCATGCACCCAAAATATACCTTTAGTTGGAAACCTACACAATAACACTCTTTTGAGACTCTCAATAAATGCCAATGCATAGTGTTTTTTATCACAATGCTTGGAATTACACACTCCTTTCAACTTCACACTTATGCATCGAACTATTCACTCACTATAGTATACCTGTAACATGGATATCCTATCTTATACCACTCAAATATGTTTAGTGACATTGCTCAATAGTAAGCCACCTATTATAGATAATTATATTCTATGGTAAAAATATTCAATTAATGGAAAAAAATGCATTTTGTGTAAGGATATAGTAATTCATTCTTATCATAATCCCCTTCAGTTCTTAAAGACAAAGAGAAATTACAAGAACTCACATCATATGAAATGGATGACTTACCTATAAAATTTCCATCTTATGATCAAGAAAAAGAAGGGAAAGGATAATAAGGAAACATATTACCTTAGCTGACCATTGATACACATGGCCATAACTTCACAGATCAAATATCAATCTAGTCTTTTTATAATAAATTTTTAGACAACTAAACAACACTCACAACTAGTAAGCAAGTTTGGGTGTTCATATACATGAAAATATTCTCTAACATCTTGGTCATATTTGTGTACCTAATTGTGTGTCTATCCAAAGACTCATTTGGGAGGCAAAATATGCCAAAAATTAAATATTTTTTGATATTATAAATACTCTACTTGTATTACAATCACATTTCTTTTGGCCACACATGCACATAAATGTGCATCAACACATCAAATCTTGTATTACTTGTTGCATCTCAATTCCAATGAACACTAAATTGGGTATTTAACCCTTTTTATAAATAAGAGTAAAGATAAAAATCTAATCAAGTAAGGAATAAACTATCTTATAAATCAAACCAAAATAAATTAGATTCATAATATATTTTGATAGAATGTTAAATTATGTCATATGATCAATGTAGAAAATAAAATGCCAAACAATAATTTGATTATTTAAACATGAATAAGTAATAATATTTAGCTTATTAAATGATGGATAAGTAAATATAGGAAGTGTAAGTGAAAAAATAGTCAGGGTGATACTCAACTATGATTCGTTAAATTTTGGAAATCAGCTTTTTGTTATCCTAGACACTACCATCAAAATATAGACACTAATGACAATTATTCTATCTAAGAACCAACACTATCATATACAAAATACAAATCCTTTTCTATAAAATTCACCTGATACTATTAGGTTTCACTTTCACCTTATAGATTATATGTTCGGATTATGCACATAGTTTTGGTTATCAATGTGTAACTCAAAACCATATATCCTCTAATTAGGACATCCCACCTTAAAAAATATGGGTTAAGAGTCTCAAGTGAATTTTAGGTGTTATTAAATACCCCTTTGTCAATGAAATTTTTTTATGCATGTGAATATCACATGCTAAATTGTGCATTCAAATTCTCAAGATTTGGACTATATAACTAATTTAATGGAATATGATGGGTATCTTAAGTGAAATAGGATGAGGCTAAACCTGAGGACAAAAGAAATGGAATATGGAAGGTTATTTACTTAGTGGGGAAGAATGCAGAGGGGTCCTACTAGAGGGATTATAGGTTCAAGCTAGCTAGGGATGAGATTCAAACTATGTGTGGAGTCAAAGACATAAATCCTAATATTAGAATTGATGTCACTCTAAAGTGCACTTGCTGGAATAGGAGTATGCACTCTAGGAAATGGACTAACACTATGAGGATAAAGAGGCTCAGTGAGTGTCATTCAATGGTACATAGATATTGGTTGGTAATGAATAAACATGTAGCTTGTTTTGAATGTGTGAACAACGCTTTTGTTTTCACTCATCTTGGTAAGGATTTTATTTGTGATTTTTTTTGGTGCTTTCACTTGTCATGGCAAGGTTTTGATTATTTATTGTTTTTGTACTTGTGCATGTTTTGACAAGGTTTTATTTAGGAAATGTTTTGGTACTTACACTCATCTTGGCAAGGTTATGATTGTTGATTGTTTTTGTACTTTTGCACATTTCATCAAGGTTTTTGTAAATAAATTGATTGTTGAAATGAAAGTATGGAAAGCAAATAACTAACAATTATTGAAAGAAAAGAGAGATAAGTGATTCTTTTTATCCTTGTCTTGAATTTTTTGGATGTATGTAATAGTAAAAATGAAATCTATCTTAACAAATGCAAGTGTTGATTTATAACTTTTTAGGTGAAAACTAAATGAATTTTTTTTTTTTGTAGTTTTAGATTATAGATGAATGGATCTATTGTGAAAATTAAGGTTTTATAACATGAAATTAAGTATAAATCCTAATCAATAATGTGCAGAGTATCTCGGATATCTCTTTAAAAGTGAAAGCTAGACTGAGTTTTGATATTTCTAGGTGGATACACGTTAGGTTTGAATGATTTTTTCTGAATAAAATAAATATTTGAATTCTGATTTGCTGAATTAGTAAGCTAAAAATACCATTTTTAATTTACTAAAACAAATAGAATCAACACCTATTTATTACCTAGGTTGGAATAGGATTTTCTACTTGTTAATGTACTTGTTTGTGTGTGAATAAGAGTTTGTTTAAAACTATTGATTATGATTACAGTTGAAAGTGTTTGATTTATTTTCTAATTCTACTTATAGGTTTGAATCAAATATATTTTCTCTAAAATATTCTATTAGATGGCTACAAGCAATGAAGAGACTAACTAATATTTGTGTGAAAATATGGGAGAAAAATTCTTTTTCCTATCAAATTTGCCTTTTTCAAATTAAAATTTTAAATTAATATAATAATGGAAAATAATATAATCTAATCTACTGATCAAAATAAATAAATCTAAGATAGAAAATCCCAACCTAATTAAGGTATAGATCAACTAAAATCAAAACTAATATTTGTGATGTGGTCCTTAGCATGTTAGCTTCTTCATTTAACAAATGATTGTAAGAACTCTCTAACTGGAAAGATGATCAAATAATAGTAACAAAAGGAGTAATATGAGAGAGACACAACTCCAATAAAAAGAGAAGTTGACTATGGATGGCTAGCATACTGAATGCAAAGATCTGGTTATGAATATAATGACTTTGCTTCCTTGAAATTATGTAGTCAAAATCAAAAACAACAAATTTAGAGATTGAAAACAATGGCAGGAGTCTTTAGCTATGAAATATTCAAAACTTTAGGACCTAATATAAATTTCTAGATTTGAAATTAGGCAAAAAATAGCCTTATTGAATAAAGAGTTGGGAACTTGTATGGGGGGGTTAAAACAAGTCCAACAGGGAGTTAAAATAAAGAGGAACTAGAAATGACTAAAAATAGGAGTGATCTTGGTCTAATTAGAGGTGAACACAAGGTGATTAAATTTAGAAGCATGATATAAAACATGCAAAACACATCAAATAATGATTCATGGGAGCTAAAATTAGAAGAAGAACAAGAAGTGATGGAACCACCCCTATTTGTAGGGGAGATTATGTAACTATCGATCCTGATGATAGAACCACCATATATAGTGAAAAAACCACCCTTTAGTAATATAGAACCACCTTGTATATTATAGTTTCATTATGTCAGTTTATAAAATCATTATGGTAGTTTTATCATTTTAAGGGTGATTTTATAATGGACCATGATGGTTCTATCACTAAGAAGGGTGGTTTTATGAAATAAAAGAATAGGAAAACACAAGGAATATAATTTTAGAGAGAACCCACTTGAGAATAAATTAGGAGATCAATACATCATCATTAGACATTATACTATACATGTCACATTATGTAATTTTTAAGTGCATACATATCGCCCCCTCAAGAAGATACCTTATCACAAATTGACGAGGGTGTGGTCTTATGTAACAATGTGAGGAAAGGAAATAGGAAGTTAAAAATACTTACCTTACTTACCTTGGTGGTATAGTGAAGCCAATCGAGACTCTTTGCAACCATGTGTGTGTGGGAGAGAGTATACCACCTGAATTTTCCCATCGAGGGATTGAACCCGATGTCAAGTTATTGTGTACTTTTAAAACCATAAAATGTGTTATAGAAGATATAAATGTCATTAAAATGTTAGCTTTAATGCATGCATCACAAAATATAGAAATAATATGAATTTTTAAACATGCAAATATTTGTCAAATGAAAGAATATGCCAAATTTGGAAAGTGTTTAAACTAAAAAGGTTAGTTTGGTGGCCTACTTATCCAAAAACTTACCATAAATAGATTCATTTATATGTATCTAATTTAAAAGAATATGAGCTCTAGATTTCATATGATAATTTTGAGTGAGAACACGATTAAAATATTGAGTACGAGACAAGGATGGTGAACATATAAGTGATAGGTGGAACAGGTCATGACAAGGTAGGTTTTCATTATTATTTTATGTTTTTGCCCCAAATTAGAAAAATCATCTCAAATGATTTTAGATTCGTTGGTATTTTAAATAAATCACAAAATGAGATTGGGGGTTTGGGTAGGTTAGGAAAAGGAGTGTTGGTTAATGTAGGACTACCTATTAAGATAGGTAAGAATAAGATGTTTTTTTCCCAGCTTATCACATATTCTCAGGGATCACTCATCTATGGAGGCATATAGCTAAATTAGAGATATTTTGGGATTTGGATTTAGATTTTATAATAGATGACTCACTTTCCCTCTACAGAGGTGAATTGCATTAATACATGCTTGTACAAACTTGACACTATTAAGATAATAAATATAGAGATATTCTTATCTATTTTAGTGACTTGACACAAAGTGTTATGGCTTTAATTTACATGTATGATTTTCATTTTATACACTCTAGATGACTAGGTGTGTGATGATATATCATGTATCCCTTTATTTTTGATAAAATGCTTTGGAATATGTTTATATATGTGAGAACAAAATGTATACAAACAATGTAATTTTTTAGAACATGCATGAAATTTTGAATACACCAATAGTTGTTTTGAAGGTGATGACCCATTTGCTTTGTTTACACAACATATGACTTTTA
Organism: Torreya grandis; assembly: GCA_037957365.1. NCBI lineage: Eukaryota > Viridiplantae > Streptophyta > Pinopsida > Cupressales > Taxaceae > Torreya > Torreya grandis. The sequence goes on along the minus strand of JARHVA010000213.1, from coordinate 1,586,520 downwards.
ATTTGCATTAAGGAATGAAAAGGAGAATATGATAAATGTGAGATGATAAATAATGAAAACCATAAATCAAAATTTTATAGGGAAAAGGAATATGACCTAATCTTAATTAGGAAAGGGTAAAATTTACTTCTTGCTAGACTTAAAAAATACTAACTTTATTGTCTCCATCCTAGATATAACTATCCCTATCATAATCGGTAAATGGGATAAAGTCACCTTTTTTAGCATAGGCATATAGACAAGATTTTTATAGATAATTTTACTTAGACACTTTCCAATTTGATATTACTTTTGCATATGACCTTTACTTATTTTAACAACCCCCTAAACTTAGTCTCATGTGACCAAGAAGACACACGGGCTCATCACCGAAGGTTAGATGTAGGTGAGTAAGGGAATCTCTCCCCAGTGTCAACCCCATGAAACTGGTAAGATGTGAAGGATCAATGTTGAAGGTTATAAAATGGTGAGAGATGTGGATTTGAACCTTTGTATTTGAATAAGCTTTTGATTTTAACATGAGTGTCTACATTTTTAATTTCAAGGCCTTTACCCCAAATATTGGCCCGATTCCAAATAGTTAGATGCAAGGTCTCATCACTAAGGACCAAGGCAGGTAAGTAAAGTTTCATATTTTTAAGCATGCTAATTTTATTCCTTAAAAGGAACTATAATATGATACTCTTCCATAGACAAGATTTTAAATTAGACTATGGGCTATCAATTTTTAAGTTGTGCAAGAATATATAGGGATAATATATGTACTATGCTCATAATAACTAAGGAAAGAACCAATGTAATGTTGATTTTGAAAATGTTTTCTATGGGATAATAGGGTAGTGTAAGAATGAAATGACATGATATGCTACATTATGAAAGTTTCATGTTATACGGATTAACAACTAAATAATCACCAAACATGACATATGATATGTAAGACAAAATGATAACAATGGAAAATGCAATGCAATGAGGGTAATGTGACATGAAATAACTAGATATAGAAATGTTTTTGGTGGAAAGATTTCGTAGATTATCTAAACTCTTTGCCATATAGAGTGCATAACTAATATGCTCTATTATTCAAAACTTTGATCATGAGGTAGGGCCTAACTAGTTGGGTTTGAAATTTTGACCTTCTCCTTTATTTTTTTAATTCAGCTATCGAGCCTAAGGACAAGGTCTACTACATGAATTGGGTGATTATGGGAATAATTATGGAACTCATATAATAATGATGGGGAATGATTAACTTTGGTTGCCTAACCATGATCTTTGAGTAAAGGAAGATAGGTACTTATAAGAACTCAAATACCTTCTTGTCATGATCCCATTTTGGTATGGAAAACATTTTAATATAGTCTTGTAGTATATAAGACTAAGGATAAGATATGAACAACTTTTCTTCTATTATTTCTTGTTTAAAAAACATCTAGAATGGCTCATCAGAAAGTGTTCTCAAATTTTTTTCTCTTACAAGGAGAAGAGGATGTCTAACCTCAATGTGGATATTCATTGGGATCAATGTTGATTTCTATGGTGCCTATAATAAATGTAAAAATCCTTCCCTCAGGCATTGGAATGGTCAAGGGAGGATGAATGTTTGTTTGTCTATCCTAAAGTTTAAAATTTGGTTTAAACTACTATTTTCCCCTATGTGATAGGGTTCTAGGGTATTATTCTAAAGATATGGGTCATCAAGCTATTTTGGAGGTTTGTCTTCATTTACCAATATCTTTATCATGCCAAGGTGGTGGTTATTAATACTAGGGTTAAGAGTTTCTAAGCTGAGAGGCATGTGAGTATTATAGATTGTGATCTTATAGGGATCATAAGGAGGTTGGATTGATTTGTTTCTTTCAAGGATATTGATAATGTCATTTTTAGACTTGGTTAAGATGGTTGACATTTTCATGCAAGTTTCTTCACTTACTATTCCATTGTTTTGACTCCTCTTTATTTATATTTTTCATGTGATGAAGGATTAGGAACTTCAGTACCCCTATTTGAGATAACTAATTTGGCTAATGGGGGGGATTTGTCTTCAACCAACCATGGGGTATTTTTCACACTATTGATGGGAAAGTGGTAATAAATATGTAGACTTGGTTTTTCATATATGTCATTTAAATGGAATAAAAAGACTTAATGTGCCCTTGAATAATGAATACTTTCCCTGAGTGGAGGAACCTCATTTGATGGAATAGGGTAGAAGGGATTGTCATCATCCTGTGGATCCAAGGTCTACCTAAAATCATGTTATAATGTGTATCTCTATCAATTACATAAAATCTATCAACATGAACTTAAGACCCAAAGTGACTGGAAGTACAATGGTTCCTATTCAAGTATACTTTAGGCTACCATAACCTCACAAAGTGTTCGTTCGAGTGGAGAAATTAGTTTATATAAACCTAATTTTTTGAAGAAATGACAAGGGGACTATGTTAATAGCTACCCCATCATCAACCATTACTCAATTTACATGGTTGTTATAGATCCACACTTATAGATACAAGGCTAAATCTCCCCTTCTACCCATTTTTCTGTTTGGGGTTAGGATCCGTAAATTGAAAAAGTAATGAACATATCTCAAATTGTCAGGATCTTGCTCCTCAAATAGAGCACATATGATTACTTCTTGTATTAGCAACTAAACACGGAATTTAACTAGAATCAATAAGTAACTAGAAATATGAAACAACACAGGATTTGAGAGACAATACACAATTGTATTAATAATCACTTAGAAGAATATACAATAAGGAAGATGCCACTTCTTCCTCCACCTCAAAGGTTCGCCACGCCTCAAGACCTTCTTCCCTCTCTCTCTCGGTCACAACAATCAACTCCAATATAGAATTGATGTTCACCTCTCCAACCAGTCAGTAACACATTGCCAGTACACCAAGTACACAACCGTACTCCAAGTAGATCTCCTGCTCTCTGTTGCTACTTGCAAATCACTAGACCTTACTCACCATGTAGATATCTCTACACCCCTGAAAAACCCATGTCCTTGCCTCACCAAGTCATTATGATTCTTCAACCAGTACCCTAGTGGATCAGCTCCTTGACCTTGCAACTCTCCCTGATCATACACTCTCAGCACCCCTTTGGAACTAGGAGGAGCTAATCTAGCTCTCTAAAAGCTCTATGGCTTTCTAGCACACTTTTACAATACAACCATGAGTCTCTTAAATAGATCTCATCCAAACAATAATTAGACATCTAATACAATAATTAGATCCGCAGCTCTCAGTCTAAAATTAGCTCTAAACATGCAAACACTTGGTTCATCAACCAACTACTCGTAATATACTCACAGCTTGAACCACAGGTGACCGATGTCAGTCCCTGTCTGCCTGGGGGTGCCGACGTCGGCTGATCTAAGACTGACGTTGGTTGCCTTCTATCTGTACTCTGCTGATGTCGGTTGTCTTGACCGATGCCGGTGACTGCAACACTCAACAAACACTCTGCAACCTCCCTAACTTCTCTTGTTTGCATCCTGGTGAAGCTTTTAGCTCCACAACCTAACAATCTCCCACTTGGAGATAAACAGTTACACCTGTACCTGTATCTATAGCCCGTCTAATCTATTTCTTGGCTTGTATCCCTCTTCAAGATCAATCCTAAAGACAACCCACCACACAACCTGTGGTGTACCTCCTATCATCCGAGTAACCTACCGCATCTGAACCTACATATCCATGTAGTGAAGAACTTGACCCTGCATAACAACAATCCCTTCTGCTAGTCCCACTGAACTGCCCTCCAGTACTCCTTCCCTGAATTGGCTCCATACTTTCTGACAACCCCCACTGATTGGGAAAACTCAGGTCTACACTAGACCTCATGTGATTTCGAACCCTGTTTCAAGCTAAGCTTGAACTGTCCAGCCATTGGTGTGCTTTCTGATTCTGCATCCTGCATAATGAACTTTGCCAACACCTGATTCACATCAGCTGCCACTGGAGACCAAATCTCCATGTCTCTTATGCCAAAGAATTTTGCTACTCTAAATTCCTCATGACACACCTCTGAACTAACCTTACCTTTTCGCTCAGCAAATCCTTGTATGTACAAAACCTGCTAGCAAACCATCCACATACGGTAACTGGATAATGTCGTGACTCATCATCCACCTGGTAAGAATAAACACAATAGTTACATTGACTTTGACTAAAGCCATGCTTTGTCATCCACCTGTCAAACCTGTACCACTGTCCTGCAGCTTCTTCAAGACCATATACCTTGGCCTTCGGTCTCATGTATCCGTCCACTCTCTTCTTTAACTATGGGAATCCATCTGTCTCTCAGTGCTTTCTTTCAGCTGACAACTCTACCAACAAATACCTATTTGGTTCTTCTCCAAGGACTCACACTTCTCATCCATGCCAAGCTCCCACTGTATCTGGATTCTACCTGCATTGCCTCTTCACATCTTCCTGGTTCTCGACCATCAGTAAGCAATATAAAGAAGGTGAACAATGAATATGAGGTTCACTTACCATTTTTGACCTCCATATGAGTGTTTGAGACTTGTTGACAGCTTGTTGTCTGCCCAATATCTATTCCAATGATCGATCTCGGCCATCTCCCAGTCTGCTCCCGATCGATGTCGGTTCCCTACACTGACCCTGACTGCCAACGTCGTCTCCCTGGCCGACACTGGTATCCTTTCTGCTGATGTCAGTTCTTTATGACCAATGTCAATCTTCCTGTTGCTGACATCGGTTACTGTCTGACCGATGCCGGTACCTGTGTTCGTCTGTGAGTGATAACTATTTACCCGCGAGCTCTCAGTGGATCAAAACCCTGTTCAAATCAACATAGCTCTGCTCAGAATAATTCAGTTCCCTCACCTGATCTCTATCCATCATCTCCTCCATGAACACCAAGGCTTTCTAGTTCTTTAGCTTGTCAAAAACATCTATCTTTCGCTTCAGAACATGCATTCCCCTCCTACATATGTAACCAAGCCTACAAAGCCACATCTCTGTAACAGAAGGTGAATCAATAATATAAGTAGATAGATAAAGAATACCTACTTTCTTACCACCATCTAATTCAAGTGTATCCGCTATGAGAGTTATAATGCATCTCTCATCACCCAAATTTCTTGAAGAAATTAGACTCATCTCTAAGACTGGTACCTGCATGACTTCCTTCAACCACTGTGTGTCATTCGTTTGTAATTTCCACTACACTTCCCCTTCGTCAATAATATGACAAGGCTCTCCAGCTCCTAAATAAATCTCTCTAAAGTCTCCAAAGACATACCCATGAAAAGATGCTCTATTTCGAACTGCATGGAAAGAGGCAAAAGAATCTGTGAACCAAGATTCCACTTTATCCAGAACATCCTGTGCAACATCCCCTGCAACATCTGTTCCTGCCTACTGATCTGCTACCAACCAACAATATTTATTTACCTGCTCTTTCTTTCCATCAATCAGACCATTCATGCTATTCAGTTTCTCCATTCATAGCTTACTTCCTTCTGCCATTGCTATACTCCCACTTAATCAGAAACCCCTATGAGTAACCTGTAATCAACAAACACTACCAAATCTGAAACCCCCTGTTAGTAACCCAACCAAAAGCTCTGATACCAACTTGTCAGGATCTTGCTCCTCAAATAGAGCACATATGATTACTTCTTGTATTAGCAACTAAACACGGAATTTAACCAGAATCAATAAGTAACTAGAAATATGAAACAACACAGGATTTGAGAGACAATACACAATTGTATTAATAATCACTTAGCAGAATATACAATAAGGAAGATGCCACTTCTTCCTCCACCTCAAAGGTTCGCTACGCCTCAAGACCTTCTTCCCTCTCTCTCTCGGTCACAACAATCAACTCCAATATAGAATTGATGTTCACCTCTCCAACCAGTCAGTAACACGCTGCCAGTACACCAAGTACAAAATCGTACTCCAAGTAGATCTCCTGCTCTCTGTTGGTACCTGTAAATCACTAGACCTTACTCACCATGTAGATATCTCTACACCCCTGAAGAACCCATGTCCTTGCCTCACCAAGTCCTTATGATTCTTCAACCAGTACCCCAGTGGATCAGCTCCTTGACCTTGCAACTCTCCCTGATCATACACTCTCAGCACCCCTTTGGAACTAGGAGGAGCTAATCTAGCTCTCTCTAAAAGCTCTATGGCTTTCTAGCACACTTTTACAATACAACCATGAGTCTCTCAAATAGATCTCATCCAAACAATAATTAGACATCTAATACAATAATTAGATCCGTAGCTCTCAGTCTAAAATTAGCTCTAAACATGCAAACACTTGGTTCGTCAACCAACTGCCCGTAATATACTCGTAGATCGAACCACAAGTGACCGACGTTGGTCCCTGTCTGCCTGGGGGTGCCGATGCTGGCCGATCTAAGACTGACGTCGGTTGCCTTCTGTCTGTACTCTGGCGACATCGGTTGTCCTGACCGACGCCGGTGACTGCAACACTCAGCAAACACTCTGAAACCTCCCTAACTTCTCCTGTTCGCATCCTGGTGAAGCTTTTAGGTCCACAACCTAACACAAATTTTGTTTAGGTGAGAACATATCAAAATCAAAATGATTACTCTAATCTTGTGATGGAGGTGTGATACTAGATATATGATCTAATCCCAAGGCTTTGTGTAATGTTGAATGATGGGCTACAACTTTCTTAATGAGGTCTAAGAAGGAGAAGTGGGAAAATGTCTTTATGAGATAAAAAATTAAATCATAGTCCCCATAGGTTTGGGGTTGATTTTAGTATCTAAGATATTTTTCATGTGATGGGTTGTAGGTTTGATACTCCTTAGTGAGATTGAGAGTGTTCATGCCATTCTCAATTTTAATTTCCATGACTTCTATCATGCGGGTTTTTACTTGTGGTCCTAGTTGGGGAGCCACATTGGGGTTAATTATGTTGGAGATATAAGTCTCATATTCAAGAGTAGCAGTTGGTGGGGGTTGGTTAGCTTTATTAACCTATGACTAGTTTGGGATGGTACATTGTTGATGGTCTAGAAAGGGGTATTGATAAATGCCCAAGTTAATATTTTGAGGTGTTATAGGACCAGTTGTTTGTGTTTGAGGGTTTACATCAGAATTCCCTAAGAACATGTCTATAAAGTTTATTTTTGGTCCTTAGGGAGTATTTAAAAATATTTATTGTATTCCCTACAAGCTCAAGTATCATGCCTAATGACTTTGTAAAAAAATCAATAGACATTAGGATCATAGTCTTGAGGTTTTTGACATATGCCTTACTAACCAAACCCTTGTTGATTTTTATTATAATAGAAATGATGATTTTTATTAGGGTTAGTGTTTTAAAATAATTTTTAAATTATCCTTGGTTGTGGTTTTACCATTGGGTGTGACGAGGAGGAGGGAGATTTAAGTCAACCATGTAAATGGAAGGTGGAGGGTTTTGGTTCCTCAAACCCATGTTATTATTGTCAGTATTTTTATCATTATTTACAGGCTAAGGTGGATTATTGTTAATCAAATTCACCCTATTGTTTTGATTTATAATGTCATTATGGTTCCCATTGAGAATCTTAGGAGGCATCCTACAAAAAAGTAGTAGACAAAAATGTAGCGGTAAAAACACAGTATGAAAAAACATCATGAGGACAAAACGTAGCAAAGAAAAAATGTAGCGGTATTGGTAACATTGCAAAGATAACACAACTTTCAACTGAAGGTCTAAACTCATAAAATCACATTTTCCTATGTTATTTTGCTTGTAAATTTGGTGCATTAATTTTCCACCATGAGATGTTAACTACTATCACCAAAATGAACTAGACAACAAATAAAAAATGTGATAATCACTAAAATGTCCCAATTATGCTCTTCGTGACATTTTTATGACATTACCAATACCACTACATTTTTCCTTGATATGTCTTATCCTTGAAACATTTTTGTCATACTACATTTTTGTCTACTACGTTATCACATAGAGCCTCTTATGAACTTGATTATTGGAGTTATTTTGGTTAGAGTTTTTATAACATCCATTTTTTTGGTTTGGGATGACTTTCTTTCCATTAGTTTCATAGGTTATCTAGCCACACTCAATGACCACTTGATCAATTCTTAGATCACTCTCAAGTTCTTCTTCATATGAATGATAGGGCAAATTTTTCACATCTTCTCATCTCCTTATTAAGGGAGTGTAAGTAGAGATTACATAGTTCCCTTTGGTCTATGTGTAGTTCCTTAGAAAATGGTATAAGACTTGTTTCCATATCGTAATGAAATGGTTATCTAATTTTTCATGCTCTTTCTTGATGTGCAAGAACACTTGTATGTCAGTCTTTAATAGTTTTTTCATATCGAATGCTTGGACAAACTTGGCCATGAGTTTTCAAATAGAATGTATGGACCCCTCAGGGAGGTGATAATACCAATCAAAGGCTATTCATTCAAGGTTCTTTGGGAAAAAACTTTGAAACCACCCCATTCTAAGGTAAAATTTCTCTAACAATAATAACATATGCCTTGACATGTGCATTAGTATCTCCTTCCCCTTTGTGTTTGGGGAGGTCAGGTAAGGGACATGGTAGAATAACTCCTCATATATTATGATCGATGGGTTCCTTTAAATATTCATCATATGTACCCATGTAATTAAATTCCATTAATGGTGTGGTAGAATAAAATTGAATGAGTGAGTTTGGATATGGGTGGCTCGCATAACTACTAGTGGGAAAAGAAGGTGTTTGGTAGGGTGGCGTAGAATAGGATAAGAAATAGTTATCTAACTATGTGTATTTAGAGAACATATGATAGTAAGGAGGAATAGTGTTATATGAAGATGGGATAATTGTTTTTTGGGGAGGAGTATATGTGGGTAGCACATAACTTAGAGGTTTATAAGGAAATATATGGTTTCTTTGGGAAAGGGGAGCATACATGGGTAGAACGCAACTCAGAGGGATGTAGTATAATGAATTATTGGCCAACATATTATGTGAAGTAGTATAGGTGAAAAAACTTCCCATAAGATTTCAAGGATGGACTTGGTAGGATAGAGAAATTTTAGAATTAGGGGTATTGGGGATACCATGAGTAAGGATGTCTCTTGGATATTGGTTTGAGGCATGATTGACAAGAGGTGGGTTAAATGGATACATCAACAGTTGGTAAGTTGTCATTGGAGTAGGAATAGGAGAGGAATGACCTTGATTATATGGGTTGATATCCATCCCTTGATTCAGATAGGCTCAGTTACTCTCTAAATCATGAATGCAACTCACCAAGGTTGAGATGAGTTCATTCTAGGAAGAAGGAATGTTGGTTCTAGTGACCTTTTTGGTAGAAATCACATGAGGTATGATTTTATGACCACCAATAGATTTATTGGGATTAGGGTCCTCTAGAGGGGTTGTTGGTCATTTATCTTGTAGGTTGGTAATATTTTGGTTGTTGGTAAAGGGATGCAAAGGTGTTTTTAGTCTACTTATTTTGCCTTCTAAATTACATATTTTGTCCATATATTGATATTATTTTGATATACTTTGGGCATATAGGCTTTGTATTATAATGGATGGTTGGGTTAAAATGTCAGTGTTGGTCTTACTTCCACCAGTAAAGGACATGTTTTTAGAGTTAGGGTGATTACTTGTAGTTTCGAATGGATCATGTAGCTCATGGATCACTACTTATGATCTAGTTTATGAGTTAAGAGGATTATTTTGATATTTTTATTCCACATTTTTTCAAGTAATTTTCTTATTCCAACTATGAATAGAGGTCTCACACCAAATTGAAGACTCCTATAGGTTTAAAATTCTATGGTTTTTTCAAAGATGCCTTGACTAGACATATTTAGGGAGTATATAATAGTCTCACAATATGAATGACTAAAAAATGTGGAGAGAAGAGAGAAAATATGGATACTTAAAATGATATGCCTTTTATGCACACGTATAGCACACTAATTTTTATGCACACTAATAGCACACTAATTTTTATGCACATGAATAGTACACACTAAACTGTGCACTCAAATTCTTGAGGTCTGGTTAAGGTAGGTAACATAATGGAAGATGATGGTTATCCTCAGATAAATAGGATGAGGATAGACCTAAGGAAAAGGGAAAGGGAATATGGAAGGGTAATATTTGAATGGTATTTACTTAGTAGGGAAGAAAGCAGAGAGGTCCTACTAAAATGATTACAAGATTAGATTATTTGTCTAAGGATTCAAGTTGGCTAAGGATGAGATTAAAAATATGTGTAGAGTGAAATAACTAAATTCTAATATTAAAATTGATGTCATTATGAAATGCACTTACTTTAATAGGAGTAAGAACTCTAAGAAATAGAGTAACACTATGAGGATAAAGAGTCTCGGTGAATGTCATCCAAGGGTAGATAGATATTGGTTGGTAATGAATAAGTGTATAACTTGTTTTGAATGTGTTTTAAAGTATGTGATTGTCATTTTGAATGTGTGAACAAGTATTTTTTTTTTACTCATCTTGGCAAGGATTTTATGTACTTGTATTGGCAAGACTTTTATTTGAGAATTATTTTGGTGACTACACTTGTCTTGGAAAGGTTTTGATTGTTGATTGTTTTTGAATTTTGTGCATGTTTTGACAAGATTTTTTTCTTAGGAATTATGTTTTTTACTTGCATTCATATTGGCAAGGTTTTGATTGTTGATTATTTTTATACATGTGCACATTTTGACAAGTTTTTTTCAATTAAATTGAAAATGAATTAATTGTCTAAATGAAAGTACAAAAAACAAAGAACTAAAAACTAATTAAAGCAAAGATAGAGGTGATTCTTTTTATCCTTTTATTTATTTTTATGGATGCATGAAATATTGAAAATGAAATCTAGCCTAACATATGTAAGTGTTGATTTCTAAATTTTGTAGGTGAAAACTAAATGATTTTTTTTTTTTTAGATTGTAAAGGAATGTATCTATTGTGAAAATTAAAATTTTATAATATGAAATTTAAGGCAAAATCAAATCTAAATCCTAAGCAATAATGCTAAAAAATATCTAGGAGTTATCTTTGCAAATGCAAGGTAGACTAAGTTTTAATGTTTTTAGGTGGATGCATGTTAGGTTTGAATGGTTTGTTCTGAATAAAATAAATATTTGAATTATTATTTTATGAATTAATAAGCCAAAAACACCATTTTTAATTTACTAAAATAAAGAGAATCAAGATCAAAACATTACTTATCAATTTCCTAGGTTTGCTTAGGGTTTTCTACTTGGTAGTGTACTTATTTATGTGTGAATAAGCGTTTATTTTGAAACTAAAATATGATTTTGATTATAGATGAAAGTGTTTCATTTTTTTCTAGTGTCTACCTATGGTTAGGAATCAAAACTATATGCTCTAAAATATTTTATTAGATGGTTACAAGAAATGAAGAGACTAGCTAATATTGTTGTGCAAATACGGGAGAGAGAAGAATTATTTTTCCTATCAAATTTGTTTTTTTTTAATTAAATATTTAAACAAATATAATAAAGGAAACTAATCTAATCTAATCTAATCTACTGAGAAAAATAAATAAATTTAAGATAAAAACTCCAAACCTGATCAAGGTGTAGATCATCTAGAAGTAAAAGTAATATTTGTGATGTGGTCCTCAATGTGATAGTTCCTTCACTCAAAAAATAATTATAAGAACTATCTAACTAGAAGGATGATCAAATTAAAAAAAATGGGGAAGATTAGAGAGACACAACTCCAAACAAAAGAGTCGCTGATTATGTATGGCTAGTGCACTGGATGCAAAGATTTGGTTACGAAGGCAATGGCATCTCTTGATTTAAATTATGTATTAAAATGAAAAAAAACAAAGGTAGAGCTTCAAAAAAATGGTAACAATTTATGGTTATTAAAAACATCAAAACTACAGGCTCTAATATAAATTTTTGGATATAAAACTAGGCCAAAAATGGCCTTCCTATAGAAAGAATTGGGAGCTTGCATGGGAGAGTTCCACTAAGTCCAATGGGGAGTTCAACTTGAAAGGAACTAAAACTGAATAAAAATAGAAGAGGGAGTGAGTTGGTCCCAATTGGAGGGAAAAACAAGGTGATCAAAATTATAAAGATGACATAAAACATAAAAAATGCATCAAGAAAAGATTCACATGAGCTAAAATTATAATTCAAACAAGAAGTGATGAAACCACCCCTATTTACAAGGGATATTATGTAACCACCAGTCTTGATGACATAACCAACCTATATAGTAACAAAACCACCCTATATTCAAATAGAATTAATTTGTATATGATAATTTTTTTAGGGTAGTTTACAAAACTACCATGGTGGTTCTATCATTTTAGGGGTAGTTTTATAATAGACTATGGTGGTTCTATCACTAATAAGGGTGGTTTCATCCTTAGAAAAAGTATTTAAAAAATGTTCATAAATGGTCTAAAAAAGGACTAGGAGAAAGCAGGTACTAGAAGTTTAGAGATAACCCACTTGAGCATAAATTAGGAGATCATTGTATCATCATTAAACATTGTACTGGACATGTCACACTATGTGATTTTTAGGTGCATACAGTTGCCTACATATCTAATTTCGAAAGAGGACCTCAAAATGATGTAATTTTCCCCATTATGTGGGATTGTATGTGAATAATTATGAAATATGTTATGTTCGAGTGCATATAGTGATATAGATTATAATTTGATAAATACAACTCATGTGATACTCTCATAATGCTTCAAACATGTAAGAAGACTGCTCTTATGACTAATTTGGAAATAATGAATAATGGGGTAGTATAACTTAGTTGTGTAAATTATTTATTGATATTTATACGTGTTTTCTTAGTAATTTCTAGGTGAATAATGAGTGGGACAAAAATCACACCTTTTAAAATAAATTCTAGTATGAGGGTTAATTTGTGCAAATAGGTCGATCCTTACATGTTAAAATATTTTCAAATTTTATTTTTTATAATTTTAGGACATTATCATCAAACCTAGGGTAGTAGTGTTGGTATTAGTGTCCCATTACAGATAGTAGTGCCCTAGATGATAGAGAATTATTGAATAAATGTAAATGATATTGGAAGATATGTATTAGGTTTTAATCATAATATGGGCTACAGGTGATTTGGGTAATCAAAATATCAAGGTAAGACTATAGGATAAACATTTAAGCATAGTGAGATGTTAAACACAAGCATTCTAGTAGTATAAAACTCATAAACTAAAGGTTGATACATGAGTGATATTTTTCAAGTGTACAAGACTAGTTTATCATATAAAATCTAGATTTAGTATCTACATTTCCCCCTTTAATATAGTAATGCATAAGAATGAAATTACTAGGTTAAGTGAAAATAAGTGTATATTGTGTTGTATCTAAGACACCTTGATTTGAAATGAGACATATTTGAATTTTTTATTTGTGTATTACCTACAACAAAAATCATGTTGCAGTGTAATTAGTGCATATAATTTGAAAATTGAATAAATGAAACACTTGAAAGAAAAAAGAGAAAGGAATGAGTACACTTATGTGTTGATGCAGCCATGTCTCCCCTTGGTAGCTTTATTTGGTAATGATGTTTTCTTGCTAAAGCATTGGAGATATGTTCACAACTGAACCTTTGATATGTGAAGAGGAGAATTGAAAGGTGATCATGCCCCCAATCTAGTGCAAGAATGAGTTGTGTGAAGGCCATCGAGATCAGTAAATCTTAATTACATAACTTAGTGTATACATAATCTATACAATCTCTCCTAGGTCAAATGGTTTAACCATATCAACCTAAAAAATGGGAGTAGTATCAATGCCATTGAGTGAACTGAATCTCAATCAAACTACTCAAGGGCGATAATTGTTACAAATAGATATAATCTCAATTGGTGTATCTTGGTAAGTTTGGTGCATAAATGTGTATATAATACAAATATGTATATTTAATTTGGTATATTTTCATGAAATATTCACCTCTAATGTGTCTCAAGTTGAAGTATCTATCAAAATGTAACCTTTGCTCTATAATCTATGTAAAATATTTGTCACAAATTTGAAAAACTTTGTGTCAATTATATGAAAATTGGTTCTAAATGTATAATATTATAAACCAAATGTATATCTAAATCATATAAATTGTTTAAAATTATACTAATTCTACCAACTATGTGTATGTAGGTTCATGTCCTTATGACATGCCCCCACATATATGCCCAAACCCTTTCTAGGTGAGAGGAATGCTATATGATAGTCATTATATCTCAAAAAGATAAGATAAACATTCTATATCTATACCAATCATGAATTTAATAAGCATATAGTGGTGTCATGCCAAATTAGATGTATCAATGAAGCTCACAATATCTAAACATAACAATCCCTAATATGCATGATATGAATCATGGTAATGTCTAGAAGTAACAAGCATAAGCTCAATAAAAAATCAAGCACACACGCAAGAGTCCTCAATGTCACATAAAATGGGGTCTAATTTAATCCTCCTCATTTCTCTTTATAAAATTAATCTCCTCACTCTGTGATATTTTTTTAAGTGCACAGTCTTATGGTAATGTGCAATTATGGTCCCTCTCCTTACATCAATCTACACAATGGTCATTTTCTATGAATTTTTCCTAACACTTAGTGTTATATGTTAAATATCACAATACCTTGGTGTATTTATCCACACAATCCCATCATTACTAAACATATACTTAACAGCCTTCATAGTTCTTACAGTCTCATCCAAACATTTCGCAACACTCATATCTTTTGTAGTCTTACATATTTTATACCATGGTGTTCATCTCTTATGCATCACTAGGTTTCACCATGTTTAATCCATAGGTTATATAATGACATGAAACACATTAAAAATTACTATAGCTTACCTCAATTTTATTCATCACTTCATAATATTCTTGTGATTCGATCATCTTGTGCAAAACTTAATTGCATTCCAAATGTCACCTAGATATCTGCAAAACCCTTATACATCAAAATTATCTCTTCAACACTTTATTTCCATGTGTCATGCTAGATTTAAAACTTCATACATGTTCCATGTTATATTAATAGAATATCATGCAACATGTTGGACCACAATTGTCATGTGACCAAGAAATATGCAACAACATATAACCATCTCTCTAAAAACTGATAACCGTCTCTCCAAAAATTGATATCAATTGTAACTATCATATTTTATAGTAAATATATGCATTTTATCCACTTTTATGGATAGTAACACACCCACACACATGCACCTTGATTTTTTTGAGACCATCTAGTTAGTTAGATTATAATATCTACATCTTTATATCATAAATTCAAGAGATCACCCCATACTAGATTGGAGTTTTCTTTTATATGATCTAGAATTCAAACACATTTTTTCTATATTATTTTACTCTTGTCTAGTAAATAAATAAGTATGCATTCCTATTATTATATAAGAGCTTGGTATTTTATCCTTATTGTACTATTTTACAAGTTTTTACTTTCCCTATTCTACATTTTGGATAGAAACTACACTTAAGCATATTAACATTTTTATTACCTAAAATATGTTTTTTAGATTAGTAGGATAATATATACTTTCATATTATACCATACATTAATTATATTCAATTTTCCTTTGTCCAATACACAAGTAGTCCTATGCACCACCATGTAGATCAAGTGCAATTATATTACTTTACCCAAGACCTATCAATTAGATACTTTTTAATAATTTCCTAAATGGTATAAGATAAATTATTCTATGATTATCATCAATATTTTTTACATTCAACTGATCAATTATTTAAATTGAGACATAATAATCAATATCTCATCAATTCACATTCAATGCCACAATTCACATTCAATGCCACAATTCTACATTAGACAAATTTATCGCAAGGCCTTAAAATATCTAGCAATCCATTTCCAAAACATGATACTAAAAATCAAAATAATATATGTATGATAACATGTATGCAACATTCAAATATTCCACATGAGCATAAAATTTATAACATTATTTGCACGGTTTTGAGTTTCCCACACAAAGTTCTTCCAATTAAATTTTATGACCATGAGATACCTAGCAAAAAATAAATAAAATTCATTTATAAATTCATGGTTTTGATTCTCTTTTGAGAACACATCACATTATTATTAACAACACTTCTATAAAAAATCTTACTACCATATCATTTTTGTTTATTCAAAGCTACATTAAGTGATAGTTAATTAGTATGAATATGATACCTCAAAGTTATGATAGAATTTCATGCATACCACTTGGTGGTATTGAACTCTTAGCTATATTCAATCCATAGACCCTTATTTTTTTTCTTATATTATTCCAAATAAATGATTGTATGATATGTTACTTGGACACCCATGGCTTAGTCAAATGACATTGATACCTTATAAATACACCGTTATCTAAAGTTTGTGCATGATTATGAATTGCATACCATTCATGACATAAATTTTAGATACCGATCCCACAAAATATAACATATGTGTAATCATCTAGTGTGATTTATAAAGATCAAATAATTCAACCTCATACCATATTACTACTTGCTCACCACTATCAATTATGGTTCCTAGTATATTTGTGTCTATGACACCACCACTATTTCCTATAAGACTTCTTAGAGCTCTAACTCCCAAAGTTACACCTTCTATTCCTTAAATACATAATGTTTTGTGTCCCAAGGTTGATATGTAACATATTCATGGGGATAATTTCCAAGCATTTGTTTTATCATGACATATTTCTATGCATGTTTCTCAAGAGGTTGTAGTAGATCTTCCAACTAATTCTACACATATCTCTCTCTAAGAGAATTATTGAATTTGTTACACGTCTCATGACTAATTATCATGTAATTCAAGAAATATTTCTAACTCAAATAGTATGGTGTACCACATTAATAACTAGATCATTGGTTATCCATGCTAGCCTACATCTTGCGCTTCATTGATATATATATCATTTTTTGTACCATTTATGCTTAATGTACATAGATTTTTTCTTTTATATTTCAAACCTTTCATATGTATTCCTCCCTTGAGTTGATTTTATGCCTTTTTCATGCCTCTAGATTTGACATTAATGTTTTATCCTCTATTTTTATAGATTTGACGGTTTGGCACTTGACCTCTAATTTTCTTTGACATTTTTCTAGCCACTTGGTTTACATTGTTTTCTAAGTTTCACTGGCCCTTTCCCTTTGATTGTTTTTTTCATCTCAAAAATTTACACATATGTTTTAATTGTGAAAACTTATATATTCACACTTTTTATCCTATTGTGCATTGGGTTCTAATGAAAGTTGTAGGTTATTTAGAATCTTCCTCTCCTTATTTTATCGTGTTGATTTAGCCTACATATTATGTGTTCCTTAATTACACCACTTAGATTTTATTTTATTCAATTGATTTTTTATTTATTTTTTGTGTGTGTCACTTAGCCTTATTATTTTTTGCTTCTTCTATAAAATTAAAAAAAAATGTAAAAACATTAGGAAATAAAAAAATTAAAATTTTATTTTCCTTTATCTGTGTCAATTGATACATATCATGATTATATAACTATGATAGAGGTTTTTCATATACATGTTTTACACAGATGTTTATCATGGTATTATTTGAGTGGGTGAGATGAATGATATATAGGATATATATGAGTTTGGATTATCATATGTTATGTGGCTACTTTTTTATTTAATCCCTAGGGGGCATGATCGCATTGGTGGTTTATCTTACTTTTGGTACATCTCTATAAAATATAATTTTAAGGTTATATATTTATTTCTTTATATTTATCATATTGGTACATTTCCATATATTATATAATATCTTGATAGTACCTAAAACATGGGTTTTCCATGGATATATAAATTTTGTGACTACATTACAATTGTTGCATTGTAAGTTTGGTTACTCTATACACCTAAATTTGGTTAATCAAACACAAATGTTATGTCTTTTTAGATGTTAAATTTATAATATCATAATTTTGAATTAATATCCCATTAGCACATGATGTTTGTAGTCCTATGTATTCTTTCACACTGATGTTTCACTATATTTGCTAAAGTTTTATTCTTCAATGTCATTCCTTATCTGAGTCATTAGGGTCCTTATCTTATTTATCCTTAATACTATTATCTTATTATTTTTATAAAATACTATCTTTTTTAGACTATCCTACTCTGTTAGGTTATCTTAAAATGGTGGTATGGTCCAACACAAGTTTTGGAACTTTTTGCAAAGTATGTTTCATTTGGGTCTCTTTTAATGATTGTTTTACCCTTATGTGATTCAATTGGCATGTCAATGGGTTTTCTAAATTCAAATTTTGGATTCTTATATTTGTAGGGTTTGCCTAAATAATTTTACATTTATCACGTATCTACTTAACAAAAACATAAAAGAAAAAACATACTACAATTAGTTCAATATATACATAATTATCTTAAGTTTATATTGTGCATATAGACTGCATGCTTGAACCAAAGGAGGGCCTAAATGAAATAAAATTTTATATTCATGGTTTCATATGATGCATATGATTATAAACACACACATGTATTAGAGGGAGAACTACATCGGCCTGGGGTCCCTATTGTGGGGCTATGTAGTTAGTGCTAAGTTCAATATGGTTCTGAGGCTAGCTCATCCATTCCCACTTCCCCCTTTTTCTCCCTTTTTCATTTGATATCCATTTGGTTTGTATGAATTATTTTTGTATAGGTTTTAAGAACAAAGTGATAATATAAATCTACTAGAAGAGCTACACAAATCATTAGTTTATAATTTAATTTTAGGAGTATCCTAAAAAATGGTGCATTATATAGATAACATAACATAACACCACAGTCCAAATCCACCAATATTGTCTCGGGTAGCCATAACAATGACATGTGGTAGATCTAAAATTTTAGTGGTTAGTATTGTAGTTAACTATAATCACCTATATGCTATGTTCTCTAAAAATAGATAAGTTGCTCATCCATTTTGTGTTTTTGAATAAAACCCCAATTACTCATATTGCATTTGTTTGATATTAGATATATGTATTAATGTCTATTTTATTATATATATATATATATATATTACTTATTAGTTTTAATTTTGATTTTATTAAATCCATTTAATCACAAATTTGATAAAATAGTTATATTATGTGTTACATATCAATAGGTGTTCAATTTATTGCATGTGTATGCTTGTGTATACTTGATTTTTTATCTTATTGTGTCCTTGTCCATAGAATATCCTAGATTTATCTTTTCATGTCATCATGTCTTGTGAGTCATATGTCTTTGTTTGATGATTTCTTATATGTAACCATATAATTATGCGTGATTTATTTGATAATCCATGACTTTTTATATGATCTATATCATGGATATTCATGTGTTTGGTACCATGGTATTTATTATACACATTATTATTTTCATTATTACTATGCTTGGTGACTATGTTTCCATGGTCCTTACCATGCATCTACTAGGACATACTACTTATGTGTGCTTCATTGCTTTATATATCCCTACTAGGTAATATTTGTGGCATTAGTGCATCCTAGTTATCTATACCTTGCTTTACCATTAGGGTCATAAAGCCCTTCCCTATATTCTTCATCTATTACTATGATACATATATTATGCATATGGAGAATTAATTGAGGCATATCGTTTACCCCCATATATTTCATGCTCGTGTAAGGTTGAACACATTTCTCCTTTGAACTTGACATGATAATATTTTACGATATTTAGGTACATTTTATTTATATAGTTTTGCAAAGTATTTTAAAATACTTAGATGTATAATTTACAAAACAATTCATTTAAATTTATATTTTAAGATGAGTGATTACAATATAGGATTTTAAATATCTTTTCTTAAAAGCATGGCATATCTCTAGATAATTTTTATTTCATGATTGATGAAAATATTGAGAAAAATTTTTATGATTGAGAAAAAGTTTGAGCATAGTATTTTTCAAAATTTGATAAACTTAGAGCATAAAAAATGCTCCATTTCTCTATTTCCTTGATCAAAAAGTATATTAGGTTGTCAGAAGTATCGATGTCAATGGTTTGTCTAAAATATTATAATTAATATACATTTTTTGTAATAGCATGTTTCAAGCACCACTAGGTATATTCATTCCTATACTCATTTTTTAATTTACATTTTTTAAATTTAATACATTTCATGTCTTGATATGAAATTAACTACTTATTACAATTGGACATTATTTTTCACTATGGCATATTTTCCAAGATTCAAAAAATATGCATGGATGGAGCCTATCTTGAGAATCATTTAATTCATTAATCCTTCTATAGGTAAGTTAAGGTATGCACTTTAAATTATTAATTTTATATTTTGACACATACATGCACTCCTTCATATACACACATTAAACTATGGGTATTATGTAAACACATAATTTTGGTAGAAGTCCCTTTTCCATAGTGTATTTTACCCTTTTTCACACCTGGTCCAATTCTATATATTTAGATTTTTATAAGACACTTACTACCCCATGCTAGTATATCTTCCACCCCTGTCCTTTTAAATGTCTTCAATATCGACTCATTTCAACTTTTGATCCTTATTTTTATATCTTATAAGTTGTTTTCACCCATACGTAATACTTATATCTCCTGAGTCAAATGTGGTCGCTATAAGTTACTGTTTAATCTTCCATATGTAGAATCTAAAAGTCACCAAATTTTTTTAGTTTATTTTTGTGGGTCATTCTGCCTCATCCTAATTTCTTATGCCTTTGATTTTTCATCTTACACTTTTTCATGGTTTTCCACTATGTATCTCATGTCCTAAGGAGTCCTATATGTACTAATCATTCTTAGTTATTTACCAAGTATGAATTATCAATTTATAAAATATCATTCAAACATGGCCGATCCTATCATACCTTCAAGCTAGAGTTTTTTTTCACTAAAATTATGAAAGAGTCTTCCTCATTAATACTTACATATAATTTAATATATTCTCACTTGTAAAAAAAAGAGAGTTTAGGTGAATGGTCATGTAGTACAATATTCATATCTAGAGAAGAGGAGGTCCAAACCCTCTCTTGAGATTCCATTTACATGGCACTTGAATTTTATAACATCTAATTCTAGTATGTGGAAAATGTAATGGTAAATCCATCAAGGTTTCTCAACCCAGCTAAGTTTATTTCCCTTATATTTTGCATGTGCTATGGTGAATTAGGTAAAGAGATGAAGACGACATCAAATCAGATATATTGCTTGCAAATTCAGGAATGCCCAAGCACATGACTTTATGGCATCAATCTAAAAAATTTCAATAGAAAACCAATAATTATAAACAAAGTGTAGTATAAATTTGATGGAATAGAAAATATTTGACAACATATTACATAAAGCATATTTGGTGGAAAAATATACCATGGGAATATTCAGTAATAATTTGGTAGGCACTAAATTTTTTTAGTGATAGTCAGTCTTATAGAATGCACGCAATGATCCATCACTACTATTATAGCAAGTGTCATTTTGAATCAAAAGAAAGGCATTTCATTAAGGTTCTAAAAATGAATGAATACAATATTCGATAGAATAGTGCCACTACCAAAAAAAAAAAAAAGGCCCTAAAAATAATAAAAATAATATATTTCTCCATAAACCCTATTTTTGATCCCTAAACCCTAAAATATATTCATGGTAGGTTCACACATTGGGGGTCGAGGTAAGGGTTTGAGCACTCAGGAAAAAGACCTAACAAAAAATATATGGAATTTGAAATTATTGGATCTTTTATTCTAGGGTTTTATGTGATAGATCAAAAAATGAGTCATCTTGATTATAGTATGTAAAACATATATCTTGAAATAGCCAATTAATATTTAGATAAAATCAATCAATGACTATATGAGATTGAACAAATTTTCATTCAACTATTTACCTCAGAATAGAATATATAAAACTTTCCTTCGTTCACCAAAACACAACCCAAAAATGATGGAACTTCTACTTAGTCCTTTCTAAATCCAAATATAACAAAACCCTTACCCTTGACTAGTTCCAATTTAGGTAATAAGAACATGCTTACCAAAATGGGCATGCATAAGTTTAATAGAAAATATATGATCACCAAGATCAACTAAATGAAGAATAATTTTGATGTATGTTAGATCCCATGTGGATAGAAGGTCACAATAACATAATTATATTTGGAATCTGAGTAATTCATTTGGCATAATTATTGTTTACTTTTTAAAAAAAGAAATGTTACCTTATTAGTTTTTACAAAAGAGTTACATATGCACTATCAAAATCAAGTGATAAAAAAATATTTTAGTTAGTTATCAAAACTATGTCAAATAAGATTAATCAAGAATTATATTCAACAATTTTAAAATATATAATTGTGTGTAGAGATAATAACAGACTAAAAATTTAATGACCTATTTCTTTGGGGACTCAAAGATCACATTTTACATGAGGTACACATGTTTAATCCAATTATTATATGTAATTCTATTATCATGGCCCATAGGGTAGATGAAAATCATTATTCAACATAAGTGAGGTCTTTACAAGTATAAGAGATATGGGCACTCCAACACCATCATTACCAGTACCTAACACATTCACTACTGAACAAAATGAAGAGAAAATGAAAAAAAGTTATGTTTCAATTGTGATAGAAAATAAAGTCATGGGTATGAATGTGTTGAAAAGAAGTTATTATACATTGAAGGTGTGAATGAATAATAAGAAGATGAATAAGTTTACTTATAAGGTGTGATGAGCTAGATGAGGAGATAAAAGACACCCAAAAAACTATTTATTATTATGCACTTTTAGGAATTATCACCCCACAAAACCTCAAGGTATTGGGATTCCTAAAAAAACAGAAGATTATTGTATTAATTAACTCAAGATGTACCCCTAACTTCATCAATAATAGATTTGTTTACTATTTGAATTGTTTTTTATTAACTCCAAAATTGTATGTCATGATTAAAAATTATGGTTTAATCAGTTGTACAAGAGAAGTTAATAGTGTCAAAATCACCATGGGAAATCGCATGTTATATTTCTTATGTTTAACACTCCATGGGTGGAACCAAAACTGTGTTAGGAGTCTAGTGTCTCACTACCTTGGGAATGATTGAGTTACATTTACAATATTTTTACATGAATTTGCATTTTTTTTTTTAAAAATTGAGCTACCTATGCTATGTGTAAAATCCCCATAGTTTTTAATCTCTCATGAGATGTAAAAAATTATTAAAAATGGAGAAGATGGGTTTTTGGCATAAGATTTTTACTAGAAGCACCACCAAAAAAGGTTCTTACACCACTGGATTTATAGTAAATTGTAGAGGGGAACTAAAAAGTTTTTAAAGATATTCTAAGAGGACTACCACCTAAAATGGATCATTAACATTCCATTCATCTAATACCATGTATCTAACAACCCAAAAACTGAGCTTATACGTACCCATATGTATGTAAGATTGAAATTGAGAAGATGGTATAAGAAATACTCAATGGAAGAATTATTCAACATAGCTAGAGTGATGATTAATTTACAGATGTGATAATGCATAATGAAAGTGTGATTGTCTACTTTACACTTTAGGGGATTTTGATTGCAAAGCTTGTTGTTTTAGATTATTCTTGTGTGCTCTAAATTTATTAATCAAAGACCCCATGGACCTTATCCCATGTGTAGCACTAGGATAGATGATGACATCATAAATGTTACATTGTAAATCTTACTTCTAGTGGTTGTAGTGGTGAAGCCAAGATGGGATTGGGAATAATTGACTCCATAGGTGATGACCTAGAGAAAATTACTATAGTAATTTTAGAATTATGTGGTGCAACATTAATATTGTTAGAGGAAGAGTGGCAACTCTGTTGTTCTTCTGATAATTACTAATTTTTTGTTGAAGTTTGGTATCCTTTTCATTGAAGCTTTGTTGTTCCTTGTTTTTTTGGATGATTTCCTACTATTATTTTTGATTTTGATTTTGGTTGCGACTTTGTAATTATGATTGATTGGTTGTTTATTATCATTAAATTTTATCTAATTAATATTTAAATAATTGTGTTGTGAATTTTGAAATCTCGTCAAAATTTTTTTTAATCATATCAAATTAAAAAATACTTTTATTTACCATGCAAAAATCATAATATACAATTCAAAATATTAAAAAATATAAAATTAAAAACAAGTAAACTCAATAACCAATTTATTTTGGAGCTCCCTTTGAGCTACCAAAAAATGTGTGGTGCTTCTTACCCTTTATTAATTGGAGAGAATATTGATATGATGTGTTGAGATTCGACATATAGCAAATTTATCACTCCAAGATAATGCTCATAAAAAGTTACCCTCCTCTTTCGTGTGGAGAAAAAAAGGTAAAGGGCGAGATGTTTTGATGCATAAAAACTATATATAGCTGTTTTAAGTAACAATCTCAAATGAATGAAAAAGTTGTACATGCTTTTCAATATAGTGTGTACTTTAAATAGATTAAGTGGGACCCCTAAAATCGAGGTGCTTATGTGACCACTTCACATTAAAAACACGTGTCACACCTCTCCACCCACTGCCACATTCCATCGATTAACAAGTATCATATCAACTTTAAAACAGTGCTGAGTCAGCGAATCCACGTGGTACGGAGCCACCCCCACAACCAAATGTCCACCCCTTTACCAAACAAACAAAAGGCGAAAATAGCTAACATTTGAGTTGGCATTTCCCCCAAAACCCTAAAAATAAAACATCCACATTCCATCCCTCACATGAAATACACTTTCTTTGTATACAAACATAACGTGAAAGCCACTTCCGAAGTTCACATAATTAAAAAATATGGGGCCCTTGGGTTTTATTTAATATTATTTTATAAATATTAATATATATTTTTTATATATGATAATTTGACGGATTTTATATATATATATATATATATATATATATATATATATATATATATATATTTAAAGTTATATTTTATTATGTATTTAATATGTTTATCTAAATTGATTTGATAGTAGTGATTAAATTTCAAAGGGTCTTAATAAATATATAACATAAAATAATAAATAATTTTAATACAAAAATCAATCAAATAAAATATTAAAATTTTAGTTGTGAACATTCTAAAATACTTTTAATTAACTTAATATGAATTAATCATATCAATTTTTTTTTTTAAATTTAATAATATAAATAATATATATATATTACATAAAAATTATAATCTACAATTTATAAACATAAAATATTATAACAACATAACACTCACAAGTCTTTAAATCTTATAATATAACAACACAAAAAAAAATATAAATGCTAATTATCCCTCTAAGATTAAAACATATGAACTAAAATATTAACAAAATACTTTATTTTAAAAAAAAAAAAAAAAAAATCTTAATAAAAATTGAAAGGAAAAGGAGGAAGGTGATAACACTATCGGACTAAATTTGTATTTGTAATTCCCTTCCTTCACATTAATCAACAAATTGATTAATTTTTTTAAATCAAATTATAATGAATATAAGCATTCTCTCTTTCCAATCTTTTGTGGGATGCCTACAGAGAAATGTCTCTTCCCACCCAAAAATACAAATAAATTCTCACTTTTAACATGATGCCTAGTTGACCGAAAGAGCAGCTGATGGAACATTAAAGAAAACAATGGAAGATGCTGTGATGTACAAAATCAATCTATTGTGCTGTATTTCCATCCGTACTAACATCCATAAAGCAGATATGATGCTGGTTTACCATAACATGGTGCGCATGTACTGACTACTGACTACTGAATAATAGAGAGAGATTCATGTACCAGAATCTTCCTGATAAGCTGGCTACACATGAGATTAAAGGCTCATTAGTTTTTTCTGATTTGTCTTGTAAACATTATATGAATTTGAAACATCAGAACCGTATTTCTTTGATATGCAAATTTTTACTTTTGGGTAGGTTGGCATGGTTTTTTTTTTCTCCTTTTTTGCTTTCTCTGTTGTCCCTGTCTGGACAGATGACTTTATAGCGACCGCATTTTCTCTCTTGGGTGTTTTGTTCCATGGCTATTCAATAACTTTTTCTTTGATGTCTCACTACTTTTTATGGAGTGTCTGGATACCAAAATCAAATTGCTTTAGTTTTAAAGGTTTAAGTAGTATTATTTTATTAAAATTATTTAGGTTTTTTTTTTTTTTTTTTTTGAAAAAATAAGGATTACATAAAGAATTCAGAAAGAGAGAAACAGCTGGCAGTATTACAAAAATCACATTGTTGGCAGTAAACAGTGTTAATATAGACAATCAAAAATATACTATATAGAAACATTATATCAACTATAAAATAAAAGATTCTTTAACCCCTGAGCAACTTTGATCTTTTTGTTGCATAACAGCTGTTTTACTTGATATTTAATCTGTTGGATCTGGAGAGCCACCACTGTATTCTTTAATTACACTTGAAAATGAGGGAGACAAAAAGCAAGACAAAAAAATATATCAGAGTAAAGTAAAAGAATTACAAACACGTGATGATCATAATAATAAAAAAACTACTTTACATATGTGTCTCATTTAATTTTTTTTAATTAAATAATTAAATATTATAAAGAAATAATAAATGCTATTCATTTTGTTTAAATTATTTAATAAAAAAATATAAAATAATATACAACTACACATTGCTCATCATCTGCAAGATTCTTAAAATAAAAATGTTAAAGAAACCTTAGACGTTATATGGTTCTGTGGTCTATTTTGGTTCTACATTTGAGGCAGTTGTCATGCTTGTCACCCAATGGTTGGTGGTGAAAACTAGCAAATATCATTACAACTATTTTTTCTTTTAATGTAAATAGAGCAAAGCTTTCAAGGAGAATAAAAATTGTTTGGTTTTTTGGTTTAAGAATATGAATAGAATTATGTTATGTAATTTTTTTCAATTAATTAATTTAATTTAATTTTTTTAAGTTTGGTTGAAGTTTTATTATTTCAGTTTATCTTTTTAAGTTGTTTTTTCTATTTTTGTTTGATGTTTTTTTAAGTTTTTTTCTTTTTTTATGTGTTTTTTCATGAAAAGTAGTTCTCACTTTTGAGATTTCGATTGTGTTTTATATTGATTCACAATTTTTAAGTGGTTCATAATTTTGATAAAAAATATTAATTTTATTCAATAAAAACTAAATCTACTAAAATTCTAAAAAATAATAAAAATATAATATAATATATAAAAATGTCAATATTTATATAAATACAAATTTAAAATATATATTATAATATAAAAAATTTAAATTAATTATATTTAATTTAAAATAATAAAATAATCATAAAAATTTCATATAAAATTTTTTTTTAAAGAAATTTTAAATAAATAGAAATACTTATTCACAGTCTACTCAAATTTATTTATTTTTTTTTAAAATTACATTAAAAAAAATTCCACAATCAAAATCAGCGTTGGTAAAATTAATATAATTCATATTTAACATTACATAGATTGTTATTATTATTGAATCGCATACTTTTTTTATTTTAATATATATATATATATATATAATAAAGCACGGAAATCCATACATAAATTATGAATCGCATACTTTTTTTATTTATATATATATATATATATATATATATATAAAATAAAGCACGGAAATCCATACATAAATTATAAAGTTGAATCTCAATGGACTGGCAAAACTATAGCAACTAATTTTATGTCACTATTAGCGTCAAAATGGCGGGCTATTTTTTCATTTATTATTGAATCGCATACCTTTTTTTATTTTTTATTTTTAAAAATTATATATAAAATAAAGCACAGAAATCCATACATAGATCATAAAGTTGAATCTCAATGGACTGGGAAAACTATAGCAACTAATTTTATGTCACTATTAGAGTCAAAATGGCGGGCTATTTTTTCATTTATTATTGAATCGCATACCTTTTTTTATTTTTTATTTTTAAAAACTATATATAAAATAAAGTATGGAAATCCATACATAGATCATAAAGTTGAATCTCAATGGACTGGCAAAACTATAACAACTAATTTTATGTCATTATTAGCGTCAAAATGGCGGGCTATTTTTTCATTTATTTCCCTACCCTAATGCAAATTTTTGCATGGTGTAATTTGCATTAGGGTAAGTGACGCCAATTAAAATTTATTTGGTAAGCTTTACGAAAATAGAAAATGGTGTTTTCTGAATTAATGCAAGTATTAAGTTACTAAATTTATGTCATAAAAATTTGTATTTGAATGTCAATTTTAAAAAACCACATTTATTTGCAAAAATTGCATTTTAGCGAGAATTTTTTAACATAGCATGTGTTTGTAGAAAGCGTGTGTGTTAGTAAATTGTGTTAATATTTAAGTTACATGTTTGGTTTGATGTCATTTGTATAATTTGAAAAATAAAATAATGTTTATTGTGTCATTTTTCTTAAAATTAAGATTTTAAAAAATAAAAATAAATCCCTGCTCATGGAATTCCTTCCCATTCATGGCATTTTCAAATTCCGTCTAGTTCAGAGCCATTACAATAGGTCAGAAGAATGACACGTAGTAGAATGAGGATGAACAGAGGAACGCTAGCGTGACCCAGGAGCAGAGGGACGCACTGGTGTCAAATGATGGATCTACACACAGGTGCATGCTTCAAGGGAAAAACAAGGTTCCACGACATCTCTGACAAAAGGCTTCGTGACGACATACTCTATGATCTCTACATACTTTTCTTATTCTAAATTTTGATTTATTGGGGCTAAAATGATTGGTTTAGAGTTTTAAGAGTTAATGATTTAGGGTTTAAGGTTCAAGGCTTAGGGTTTAGGGATTATGACATAGGGTTTATGTTTTAGGGTATATAAAGTGTAATCGCGAAGGCTAATGGGGCCAAATTGATCTCCTTGAACCTATTTGTGATTACAAAATATGGTTTTGGGCTCAATTAGCTCCTACGTCATCACAGATTGAGCCAATTAGTTAATTGCGCTAATGAGTGATGTGATTTGGGCCAAACAAAGCCATGTGAACCTAATTCTTAATCTAAAGAATTTTAAATAGGGATAAATTTATTGGTTTAGGGTTTAAGGTATAAGGTATAGGTTTAGGGTCCAATCGCAAAGGAAATTGAGGATAATTTGTACTATTTGAACTTATTTGTGACTACAAAATGTGATTTTGGGCATAAGTAGCCCCAACATCATCGCAAATTGAGCCAATCAGTCAATTGGACCAATAATTAATGTGAATTGTACTGAGCTGAGCCCTAGATGAGTATAATTATTACTCTAAAGTATGTTAAGTGGGGTTAAATCGATTGGTTTAAGGTTTGGGGTTTACGATTTAGGGTTTAGTGTTTAGATTTTAGGATTTAGGGATTAGGGTATATAACCTTGGTTTAGGTTTTAGGGTATAAGGTATAATCACAAAGGTAAGTAGGGATAAATTGAGCTCCTTTAAACTGTTTGTGATTATAGAATGTGATTTTGGGCTCAATTGGCCTCCACATTATCGCAGATTGAGCCAATTAGTCAATTGGGGTAATGAGTGATGTGATTTGGCCCAAATTGAGCTCTCTGAACCTAATGATTACTATAAAAAATGTTAATTGAGGCTAAATCCATTGGTTCAGGGTTTAGGGTTTAGGGTTAGGGTTTAATCACAAAAAGAATTGAGGATAATTTGAGTTGCTTGAGCCTATTTGTGACCATAGAATGTGTTTTGGGTTCGATTAATCCCCATGTCATCACAAATTGAAATAATTAGTCAATTGTGGTAGTTAGTGGTGTGATTTGGACCAAACTAAGCCATGTGAACATAATTATTAATCTAAATTCAATGGTAATTAGGGCTCAAATTATTTTAAAATAGAAGCTCTAAACTACTAAAATAAAAATGTATCAACATTGTTTTTCTATGCAAAATTAAACATATAACTTTCAATCGATTTAACATTGATTATCTATATCAAACTTTTTTTTTTGGTGTGTGTGTATGTATATTTGATAATATAAATACAAATAATGTATATGTTACATAAAACCTATGATCTACAACTTAAAAAACATAATATTATCATTTTATGATTTAAAATGTTACAAAAATATAACACTCACAAATCTTTAAATCTTAAAATATAATACCACAAAAAATTCGTAAATACCAATTAACCTTTTATTACTAAAATCTAATTAACTTTTTATTACTAAAATATATGAACTACAATATTAGTAAAATACAAAGTTTTTTTTCTTATTAAAAATAGAAAGGAAAAGGAGGAAGGTGACAACACTATTTTTTTTTTTAAAAAACATTTAACATAAAATATCTCATTAAAAATCAATGAAGTGAAAAAAATAATTTATATTTATAATCCCTCTCATTCACCTTAATTACTATAAAATTAAATTATTATAAATACATACATTAAACAATAATTAATGAATTTTTAAAAATTAAATTATTAAAAATATACACATTATCTCTTCCCAATCTTTTCTGAGATTTCTACAGAGGAATGTCTCCTCCCAATCTTTTCACTAACCAATACCAAAAATACAAACAAATTCAGATGTAAATAAAAAGATTTTAAAATATTTGACTTTAAACATTAAACCTAGTTGGCCGAAAGAACAGCTAATGGAATATTTAAAAAAACAATGAAAGATGCTGTGATGTACAAAATCAATCTACTGTGCTGTATTTCCATCCGTACTAACATCCATAAAGCAGGTTTAGATAACATGGTGCTAATGTACTGAGGATTTGTGGGACTATGGGAATAATAGAGGGAGATTCATGAACCAGAATCTTCCATTGATAAGTTGGATAAAGCTTCATTAATTTTTTTTTTTCAATTTGTTTTGTAACCATTAGATGAATTTGAAAGACCACAACTGCTGTATTTCTTTTGATATGTAAATTCTACTTTAATTTTTCTTTCAATTTGTTTTGTAGGTTGGCATGCTGATTTTTCTGCTTTCTCTGTACAGATGGCTTTATAGCGACTGTAAAATCTGTCTTGGCTGTTTTGTTCCACGGCTGTTCAATAACTTTTTCTTTCATGTCTCACCACTTTTTATGGAGTGTCTATATACAGAAAATGAAACTGGTTTAATGTTAAGGTTTGATGGGTATTATTTTATAAAAATTATTTAAGATTTTATCAGATTTCATTTGTTATAATATTGAACTTTATATTTATAAAAATATTTTTTCATAAACTTTCTATAAATCAGACGACTTTCATCCACAAACCTAAATTCTTTTTTAACTACTTTTAAATAATTTAAATATATAGAGTAACATGATAATTTTGTCCTTAAAAAATATCTAAAAATATAGAATTACAACATTGCTCATCATGTGCAAGATTCTTAAAATAAAAATATTTAGGGAAACTTTAGACTTTATTTAGTGTATTTGAGGCGTCTGGACAGCTGTCTTACTTGTCAATTAATGGTTGGCAGTGAAATATCACAAATAACATTACAAATACTTTTTCTTTCTGTGCAATTAGGGTAAAGTTCGTAAGGAGAATAAAAATAGCTTGGTTTTTTAATTTAAGAATATAAATTAAATTAATGTTGAATGTTTTTTCGGAATTAATTAATTAAATTAAATTTTTTTTCAGTTAAATTTACAATTTTTTTAAGAGTATAAAGTTTCAATTGTAGTGTGTATAAATTAAGTATATTTAATTTAAGGTAGTAAAATATTTTTAAAAAATTTATATAAAAAATTTTTAAAAAGAGGAAAAGGGAAATTGAGTAAGTAGAAATACTCATCTATTCCAAAATTTATAAAAAATATATATTAAAAATTAAAAAATAAATTAAATTTTTAAAATCAAAACTAATATAATTAAAATTAATATAATTTTGATCAAATATTAAACATTGCATTTATTATTATTATTAAATTATATACATTAATTATATTTTTAAAAAAAACATATATAAAATAAAGCACATTATTTACATATATATACAATATATTTACAAAAGAAAAAAACATATACACATTAAATTGTAAGTCACAAAATTGTTTATATGTATATAACATGTTGACAGAAGGAAAAACATATACACTCTAAATTGTAGGTTGCAATGTTGAATCCCAATAGGTTAGCAACATTATAAGATTTAGCAAAATTTTATGTTACTATTAGCATCAAAATCGAGTGCTATTTTCCCTTTTTAACAAAAACCTTTTTTTGGGCAGGAAATGGGGTTTTAAAAATTGATGCAAGTTTTACATTAGTAAATTTATATATCATAAAATTTTGCACTTGAGTGCAAATTTTTAAAAAACCACATTCATTTGAAAAAATTGTATTTTTTAGTTAGAATTTTTTAACGGGCCCAAATTGCAGAAAATGTGTCAGGTATTTATGTTAGTTTTTTGCTCTATTAAATTGTGTTATGATGCCATTTGCATCAAAACGTATAAAATTTGTAAAAAAAAAATTATGTTTATTCAAAATTAAAATTTTAAAAATTAATTTTTAGTTGATTAGTTATATAATAAATATTATTATTATTTTTATTATCATTTAAAAATGATAATAGAAATAATGATAATGATAATAATTTAATTATCCATCAATAATTTATTATTATTATTATTATTATTATTATGATGTTAATGAAAATAATAATAATGACAACAATTTGAATAACTCATCAATAATTTTTCATTAATATAATATATTAAAAAATATATATTTTATATCTCAAATACCTATAATTAACAACTTGTAATTATAAATAAAGTGCATAACAGTACAATAACATTTTATAATATACTCAATAATAATTTTATTATAATCATATAATGTAAGTATTATAAATCAATTAACTTTTATTAAACATTGATGTTTTTTAATTGAAAAGCACAATTTTATTAATATAATAAAATATAATATATCATTAATCATACAAAAAAATGGGTGTAAAAGTTAAAAATCCATCACACAACCAAACAAACTATATTTAAACTAACTCAAGTACATATCAATTAAAAAAATATAAAGATGAAGTGGCACACAATAAGGAGTCCATTAAGTAGTAGCAACAAACATAGTGACAGATGGAGGTAGAGGAGGCGGAGGATCCTAAGATTTCCTCCCACCCCCATGAATTGAGGGATCTTCATCAACCGAGATGGGGTCTCAACCATCAATCTACTAATTAATGTCAATATCATTTTATTACTTAAAATCATATCTAGAAAGAGAAATGACCAATTCCAATATCAAAAACTTATTTTGCAGAGGGGGCCTCCAATGGTAGAGCTTAACCAACACGCACCAACTCCTGGCATGTGTTGGTCATCGTCGGTCATTGGAGGATTGGGCTTCACCAGTCGTCAAAAGCTTATCACTAACCATAGTTAAACTAGGTAAAACCATAGTTAATTTTGATGCTAATTTTTTTGCTTCATTCTAATTGTCCCCACCATGGTCACTGATACCTTCACCACCAATCGTCAATCATCATCAACCCAACTATGAGCTGTGACTGCATAGGGGTCACTGAACTTATCACGTGGCACATACCTAGCATGGAATGTGAATAATTTGATGGTAATCATGGATTATCATGCCTTAACACATTGATAATCATGTCCTCTTAGCATTGCCTTAATCTCATATGGCTTACTATTAACCGGGTAATGCCAAGCCTAAAGGCCAAACAAATGTCCTTCACCATTCAGTTGTTGCTAGATCCAAGGTGGAGGGAAACAGATCAAGCAGAGGTGGTCAAAAAAAGAGTGGAGGAGTTGGTGTTTAATCCTAGGTTTTGTACTAGCCAAACATCGAGGTAAATTCTAGAAGGTTTTATCATTTTCACAAAGTCAAGTAGGTGTATTGAGACCACTACACCAAATAAAGTGACTGTTTCATTCCGTTTGAGGGTTCCATATGCCCCTATTCAAGGTTACCCTTACTTCTCTACAGACTATGTCTTAATACACAGTGGTGTGCATTATTATGAATTGTGCTTATAAACTCTAGACAACTTCAAACATTTAAATATATGCAAACACCTTAGAGAATGGAAAATATGTTTATAACCAGTATTCTTGAGTTTCCACTTAGTTTACAAATACACATACTCGATCCTCCTTTCCACAGGGAATATAGTTGTACTATTCAAACATAGAATATCATTTAACAGACGGTCATTTTAAAGGATAAAAAAAAGAAAAGCTCAATGTTACTGTTGACGCTTGGATTTGCACCCTTGAGGAGATGCTCAACTCTTCTCATCCAAGTGATAGAATGAAATCATCTGTCTTGTTGTGGGTGATAATTTTATTGAGATGAATCTCTAGATTAAGGGTTAGCTCCCCTTGATGCACCTTTTTAGCTTTCTCTCTAATCTAACAATTGTGTATGAAAAGGAGTAAGAAAAATAATTAAGAAAACAAAATGGTGATGCACCAATATGTATTATCCTCCTATTTGACTAAAAATCCACTATTTAAAGGTAAACAAGGATGTTTCACACAAACTCAAAAAAAAAAGACATTGTTGCATCAATATTTCATAAGTTAGATTCAGGAAGGTACTTGACACTTAAGAGGGTGATGAATGATTCCACAAAGAGAATAAACATATACCACTTCTAACATTCTTATACACTTAGTCAAGAATTCTAATAGAGACCTGCAACAACATCTCTTTTGCACATTGATAAGTGACCATAGATTGACATGCTAGAAAAGTAACTCTTTCACTAGTCATTATCAACAAGATTCAAACCTATACTCAATAGCACAATGTGTGAATAGCGAAATCACTTGTATATATTTTCAAGAGTTCTTCGAGTACAAATTTGGGCAGAGTTTTTACAATAACCAATTAAGGTTGTGAAATGAGCCAAGAGAATGCATATATATAGCCTTTGAGAGGTGAAGCAATCAAAATAAGTTCAAGGGTCACTTGGACATCTGTCATCTTGAGAGAAACAATTAAATTTTCATGCGGGAGAGAGGTGGGTGAGCTATGTCATGTCAGCAAATGAATCAGTTACAAATAAGTTACAATCAAACCAAATGCCTCAATTACAATTGAATCAACTACAGTTGAATAAGTTACAACTAAAATAAATGCCTCAGTTACAATTGCCACTTGTTACCTTTATCATCATCTTCAAATTCTCACTGAGCCTTTCTTTTAAACTCCAACGATTAGTTTCTGCAGTCTAAAATTGACATTTTGTGGGTCGTCACTCCTCGGACATTTTTTTCCCATGGTAATATTTGTTTGCCCTTTGCTTCTTTTGTATCGAACAAGTTTTATAAAAGAATTCCTTAGACCATCTTTTCAAAATAATTCTTTTGGACTTGTGTTTGGCCCTTTTGGTTCTTTAAAATGACCCTTCAACAAAGTGAAAAAGGCCTTTTTCAAATGAACATACCCTTCATCTTTTTGCAAGTGACCCTTTGGAAGAGTTGAAAGTGTCCTTTGGCTTTTGGAAATGATCTTTCGAAAGGGGAAAATACCCTTTGGATTTTTTGAAATGGTCCACCTTCTCATGGAAACAATCTTTCAAACTTTTGAAAACGTCCCTTTGGAAAAGTTGAAATGCCCTTTGGACTTTCTAAAAAGTACCTTTCGGCCTTCTTGCAAATGACCCTTTAGGAAACTTGAAAGTTTCCTTTAGCTTGAAAAAGTCCTTTAAAAAAATTGAAACATACCCTTCAGAAAAATTACGTGGACAATTTCTCTAAAAGAATTCTTTTGGATTTTATACTAAGTGCCCTCTACAAAAATGAAAGTGCCCTTTGGCTTGTTGAAAACATCTCTTCGAAAAAGTTGTAAGGTACCATTCAAAATATTTTTAAGTGTTCACTTTCCAAATAAAATACCCTTCGGGAAAGTTGCAAATGATCCTTCGAAAAAACTGAAGTGGACCTTTTCCCGAAAGGAAAGTACCCTTTGGAAAATTTGAAACATACCCTTTGAAAAAGTTGCCTCAGAATTTTTTTTTGAAAGAATTCCACCGAATGAAAAGTCTAAAATAAATAAACTTAAGGAAAAGCTTCGGACAAAAAGTCTGAAAGAATTCAGCAAAGGCTTAGAAAAAAACCTGAAAGAATTAAGAAAAGGCTTAACAAATACCAAAAATGAACTTTCCAAAAGGAATAGACTTTTACATTTATTGGGGATTTGAAAAAGAACACTTCTTCTAAATAAAAATTAAGTACTGGACCTGGCTAAAGGTATAGACTTAGATGATTTTTTGCATATAGGGGTGCCTAAGTTTGGCCTAAAGGGCCAAAATTTGGTCAACAAAATGGTGACTCACAGGGGTGGTATGCTTGCTATACTAACCAGACCAGTAACCTTATCCAACTCAAGGCTAGTGGAGTCAATGGATTCTTGAAGACGATTAAAAAATATTATGCCAAAACAAAACACAAGGAAACACACCACACAACAATAAAAAGACCAAGCAAAGACAACACAAAAAAAGACAAGGACAAACTCACACATGTGCATAAGCACTTAGGGAACACAAGAAAAATAGGAAACTATGTACAAAATAAAAAGAGAACTTCAGTAACAATGCTTTAGATATATCCCATTTACTAGGATATGCAGCTCCTCTCCATCTAACTTTGAGACTTGGAAAGCATTGTGTTGTTTGCACTATGTGATCACATATGGGCCACTCCATAGAGCATCAAACTTTGTGTGCCTTCAAGGTTTGGACCTATCTTCATCCCATTTTAGGACAATGTCTCCTTCTCTGAAAATCCTTGGCATGGACTTCTTGTCAAAATACTTCTTTATTTGCTATTGGTAAGTATTCATGGTGTGCATAGCTTGATCTTTTATCTCCTTAAGCTCCATCAACTCACATAACCTGACTTTCATGCTCTCATCTTACATCAATTTGTGCTGATAGGTGAGGTCTAAATTTGGTAACTCAAGTGAGATCGAAATCCTAGCCTCCCTTCCATACACAAGTGTGTATGGTGAGTTCCCAATTGCTCTCTTTGGGGTGATCGTATCAGCCCAAAGGGATATTTTTAGCTTGGTATGCCAAGTCCTTTGATTCTCCTCCATAGTCCTCTTTATGATCATGATTAAGTTCTTATTTGTGGACTCAGTTATTCCATTCCCTTGGGGATATTAGTTGGAGGAGGTGCTAAGATAGATGCCATGCTTCAAAGCCCATTCACTTGTCCTTATTCCTAAGAAGGCTAATGCATTATCTAAAATGATTGTTGAACGAGATCCAAACCTGGTTACTATATCTTCATAAAAGTCCAAGAATGAGTTTTTATTTGCCTCCTTAAGAGCTATAACCTCTACCCATCTTGTAAAATAATCAGTGGCTATCAACACCCACTTGTGACCAGCACTAAAAGGAGTGATCAGACCTATGAAATCTAAACACCATTGCATGAAAGGTTTCTCAACCTGGAATGGATGAAGAGGTAAGGAAGTTATCTTTTGTTTTCCATAAAAAAAAAAGCACACTTTTGGCATTTCCTTACC
The DNA here is from genome assembly GCA_037957365.1 of Torreya grandis. Lineage (NCBI taxonomy): Eukaryota > Viridiplantae > Streptophyta > Pinopsida > Cupressales > Taxaceae > Torreya > Torreya grandis. The sequence continues at coordinate 1,548,920 of JARHVA010000213.1, read as the reverse complement.
CAAGTGTGAGTGTCCTTAAACAACCTCGGCCAAAAGTAACCAACCCTCATAATCTTAGTAGTGGTGGTTCTTGGAGAAAAGTGACCACCAGCTGGTCCATCATGAAACTCATGTAATACTTTGTCAATTTGATCCAAATCAATACACCTAAAAATCCTTTTATAAATATCACTCCATCAACAAGTACATAGGTAATATATTGCAACGTAAAGTACCTTCTCTTGGCCCTATCAAGACCTGGTGGACACTCACCAGTTTGAAGGAAATGAATCAGGTCCTGTGTCCAAATTCTCATAGATGAAGGTATAACTATTGTAGTGTCATCATGGAGTGCCAAAAAAACCTCCCTTTGATCTTTTAGGTTTGAAGCAAGATGCTCACATAGTCCTTTTCCCTTTACTAGCTTGGTTGTTTTGATCTCCACACAATATTTCATTACTTTGGTGATCTAACCTACCCTTTTCTCATTCAAATCTCTACTGAATAGAATTATTTCACACTAGGATGAGGCAAAAAAATGTGAATCTTGTTATTAGATAACATATGCCTAAATTTATTTAAAATCCTTATGATTGAAAGCACTTGTTTCTCAACATATGTGTACCTTATCTCATAGCCTTCCAAACCTTGACTAAAGAAGTCAATAGGTTATTCAAATTTTTCATCATTAACTTAATTAAGCATTGCATAAATGACCTCTTCATTCCCAAAAGTGTAAAAACTGAAGTCCTTGGATAAGTTTGGACTTGCAAGAGTAGGAGCTTGGGCAATGGCTTGCTTGATCTCCTCAAAACTTTCTTTCCTCTTTCCTATCAAAGTGAATATCTCATTCTTCCTTAGCATGGAGGTCAAGGGCTTGACCAGGTTAGCAAAATCAGGAATAAACTTCCTAATGAAATTTATCTTACCCATGAAGCTTTGTAGACCCTTCTTATGTTTAGGTAAGGATAATGCCAAGATGGTATTTACCCTATCTGGATCAATGGACAAACCTTTCTTGGAAACAATGTGGCCTAAGAGTTTTCCCTCATGAACATCAACCACACACTTCTTTGGGTTTAGAGAGATCCCAAACTCTCTACACCTCTCAAAAATCTATCTTAGGTGATTCAAATGATCTTTTGATTCCTTGGAGAAAACTGTCACATCATCAAGATATACCAATATAATGTCATTGATTAATCTTTGAAAAGCCATATCCATTGCACATTAAAAAGTAGCTCCAACATTTGACAATCCAAATGGCATATTCTTATAGGAATATGTGCTCCATTTGTTGTTGAAGGTTATTTTTTACTAGTCACTTTCTTTCACAAAAATCTAATTATATGTGGAATAACCATCTAGGAGGGAAAACCTCTCACTACTTGCCACCACTTGCAAAATTTGCTCCATGGAAGGGAGGGGATAATGGTCTCTCAAAGACACTCTATTCAAGTCCCTGAAGTCCGCACACAACCTAATCTTCCTATTCTTATTTCTAATAGGGACTAAGTTGGCTAGCCAAGAAGAATGCTTGATGGGAAAGATGATTTTGGACTCAATTAGTTTGGTGAGTTATTTCCTCATGAGACACTCAATCTTGGGATTGATTGACCTTTGTCTTTTCTTGATGGGTTTGGCATTTTCATCTATCTCTATGGTGTGTTGATCCAATCTTGGTTCAAAACCCTTCAAATCACTATATTCCCATACGAAAATAACACTAAACTCCTTGCATAGTTCAATGAAATCATGCCTCTCTTGATTAGTGCATACCTTCCCAAGTGCGAGTAGCTTATCTTTAAAGATTTATACCCTTTCATAGTTCTCTTGTTTAGTGGACATATCTACTTTTTCCTTCTTGAGTTGGTCATCCTCGTTGAAAATGCTCTCAAGAATCACTAAGCCTTTAGAAAGCTTGTTGGAGTTCAATTGGACAATTCACTCTCCATATTGTTGTTACAATTTAGACTAATTCTTGGAAGAAAACTCAACCTCTTCTTGTAGAAAAAGTGCTATCTCCTAGTCACTATCAAATACCTGACAATTGGTGACATTATCTGGTATGGATGGTCTCGTAATCACCTTTAGATGGGGTTATTTTTTGTCTTCCTTTATGCCCTTTGAAACATCAAATTGGACACCAATAGATGCCAACCTATTAGCATATTTTTTTCTTCCCTTGAAATAGATATAATGTTAAAAGCTATGAAATATTCTACAAGGTCCCAAGATCTATTCTTATAGGATTTGAACAAGGAGTTCTTGGTCAAATTTTGCCCTCTAACTTGATTCACAATAAGCTCGCTATCACCAAACACTTGCAATTCCCTGACAACTCTTTTCCTTGCCCACACCAAGACATGGATAAGGGCCGCATACTCTTCCACATTACAATTTCATGAGAATTTAAATCTAAAGGTTGAATATTACCTCTCCTTGGAAGGTGAAACCAACATCGTTCCACCACCTGCCCCCATCTTGCTTATAGACCCATCAAAGAAGAGCTACCACAAGCCATTCACATCCTCACTTGGCTTCATAAAATTAGGCATGAAAGAGAGATTCTCATTCATATAATAGACTCAAAGACTAGATTATTCAATAAACTTGTAAGGATCATTCTCATAGTTGTCGTCTCCCCACTCATCTAGGAACAAATCAGAAACTCCTTCAAGGGAAGATGATAGAGATTGGTCAATGTGAAGCCCTCTTCATATATGATAGGATATTTAAGATTTACTACCTTAGGTGAATATGGTTCCAAGTGATCTCTATGGATAGGTTCTGACTTATTTTTCACCTTAGTGCCATATTTTATCCTAAACACCATGTAGGACCAATTGGCTACCAAATATTCATCTATCTTGGATGTAAAGTCCCTTGACAAGCAAAGAGAAAAATAGGGAGCTAAATTTACTACTACCACATCATGGTGAATTGAAAAATTAGGACAAGCATAAAGGGTCATATTCAAACCTTTCACTACCCCCAAAGTCTTTGCTGGTGATCCATCCAATTGCAAAACTCCTTTAGTTATTGGCTCATACTTGAGGCCTAGCTTATCTGCTATACATTTTGGCATAACTAATGTGCTTGATCCACTATTTATGATGAAATTATGAACCAAGAAATAATAAATAATTATATATAGGTAAAAATGAGGAGCCTTCTCATCTTTCTTCACTTGACCATCCATAGATTGAGTTCCATTTACCAGAATGACATTGTCATTTATAGATGGGCCAGCCTGTTTACCCAATCCATGCAATTATTTTTGAAGTATATCTTTCTACCTTGGTAATTTTAGATAATCCAACAATTAAATATTCATATTAATCTTCTTCATCTGGTATACCACATTAATGAAAGGATTACTCACCTTGGGGTTCTCTCTATGAGCATTTGTACTTTGTGATGTATCTTGTGGAGGTAGAGTTGTAGCAGTTGTCCCAAAATTTGGAATCCTCTGATTTTATTATGATTTAGGAGATGTATTAGACCCAATTTTCATAGGATATGATGTAGGAGACACAATAGGTCCTTGATTATCTCCTTGAGCTTCATCAGCAACCCTCCTTTTAGACCTAGTATTGTAAGTAACACTAGTATTTTGATTACTTGTATTTTCCAAGAAATTAATGGCACAAAAACAACCACACAAATGATTTATGAGGGTGGAATCAGTCTAAGGCTTTATTTTTTCTAACCCACCTTGCATGGATCCTTCAAAACTTGAAGCTTGGAAAGATTGACTGCCTTGCATTACCATACCTGGATTGTGCATTTCATTGGCATAAGCAACTTGTTCTTGACCATGTTCAAAAGGTGAATAGTTGGGTTGTTCTTGGATCAAATTTTTTTGAGTGGGGAAAAGGGCTTTAGAGGATGAGGGAACACTAGGATTATAGCTTTGATAAGGCTTGACATGGTTAATGTGGCCTTGTCCCTTATTATTGCCCTAAAAAGGAGGTTTATTTGTTTTTCCAAACTAATTGTAGGATTGATATGGTCTATAACCTTGATTTTGTTGTCTTTTGAGAGAAACCAATTCTTTATTAACACTTTGAATTAGGATTTTAACTTCATGGATTTCATTGGTAGAGGTAATGTAAAATTTTTCCTAACTAGGTAAAGGAGCTAAAGTGGGCAATGCACTTTGACCAGGAGAATGTAAATCAGGGAATAGTGGCATTGGAGGTCTAGGAGCTATCTTTCTCACTTGGATAAGACAATTCTCAGCTTTATAGCTATTTCATAGGTAGAAGGCAGTGTGTTTCCACCCATATATTGAATCATCATGGCAATGTCACTATTCAACACTTTCAAGTAGTACAAAAATGCATAGTTTGTGATTGGCCTCACAAGAATTGGGATTATGTCCCAACTTTTTTGGAACCTAGTATCAAATCCTACATGAATTCATGTGGTGCCCTCTTTATTGTGGTGAATTGCTTAGATAGAGATAAGTGATCACTCTTTTCCCCAAACCTATTGGTAAATAGGGTCCCCAACTCATCCCATGAGCCAATAGAATTTACAGGTAGGGTCCCATACCAATCCAAAACTTTTCCTTTGAAAGACAAGGCCAACAACCTAATAGATACATTTTCTTGGGTGATATTGTGGATATTACAAAAGTTTATTATATTTTGAATGTGCTCAATGGAAGTAATAGGACCATCTCCACTAAAAGATGAGACACTTTTGAGGGCATCTCTTGGAATTTGATCAAATTAGGCGAGATGCAAGGGAGATGCCCCAGTGAAAGGCACAAAAGGTTGTCTTCTATTCATTTTGGAATGACCATTATGGATGTTAGGGATGGAATGTAACACAAAATTGGAAGCTTTAAACTAAAAATCTCTTTTGTAAGGGTGAGTATTGACAAACCTAAACATTTATGGTGAAATATGGAGTTAATTCCAAAAACTCGAAGGGTACACCTTTAAAAATAGACCTAGTGGTCACCTTTGGCATGGAAAATAGGACTGATCATAAACTAAAAACTTGAATTCTTTAATGGAGTCACTAGGTGCTGAATGTAGATGTTTATTTATCTTCAACAATGCTAAGATTAACACCAATCTTGAACAATATTCTAGGACTTATATGTCCCACCGGGTGTGCCAAAAATTGTTAACGCTTGGATTTTCACCCTTAAGGAGAAGCTCATCTCTTCTCATCCAAACAGTAAAATGGAATCATCTCTCTTGTTTTGGGTGACAAATTTTCTGAGATAAATCTCTAGATTAAGGGCTAGCTCCCCTTGATGCACCTTTAAATCTCTCTCTAATCTAAAAATTATGTATGAAAAGGGGTAAGAAAAAAAGTTAAGAAAATAAAATAGTGATGCACCAATATGTATTATCCTCCTTTTTGACTAAAAATCACTACTTAAAGGTAAACAAAGGATGTTCACACAAACTCACAACAAAAAGACATTGTTGCATTAGTATTTCATAAGTTAGATTCAGGAAGGTACTTGACACTTAGGAGGGTGATGAATGATTCCATGAAGAGAATAAACATATACCACTTCTAAGACCCTTATACACTTAGTAAATAATACTAACAGAGACCTTCAACAACATCCCTTTGGCACATTGATAAGTGACCATAGATGACATGCTGGAGAAGTAACTCTTTCACTAGTCATTATCAACAAGGTTCAAACCTATACTCAATAGCACAATGTGTGAATGGTGAAATCACTTGTATAATTATTCAAGAGTTATTCAAGTACAAATTTGGCTAGATTTTTTCCAATAACCAGTGGAGGCTATGAAATGTGCCAGGAGAATGCATATATATAGCCTTTGGGAGGTGGAACAATGAAAGGAAGTTCAAGGGTCACTTAGACATCTGTCATCTTGAGAGAAACAGTTACATTTGCATGTGGGAGAGAAGTGGTTGAGCTATGCCATGTCACCAAATGAATCAATTACAAATAAGTTACAACCGAACCAAATGCTTCAATTACAATTGAATTAGCTATAGTTGAATAAGTTACAACTGAAATAAATGCCTAGTTTTTATAGTCTAAAATTGACATTTTGTGGGTCATCACTCCTTGAGAATTTATTAAAGCATTTTTTCCCATGGTCATTTTTGTTTGCCCTTTACTTCCTTTGTATCGAACAAGTTTTTTGAAAAAATTCCTTGAACAATCTTTATTAAAGAATTCTTTTAGACTTGTGGTTGGCCCTTTTGGTTCTTTAAAATGAACCTTTGACAAAGTGAAAAAGGCCTTTTTTGAAATGAACATACCCTTCAGTTTTTTGCAAGTGACCCTTTGAAAGAGTTGAAAGTGACCTTTGAATTTTGGAAATGATCTTCTGAAAGGAAAAAACACCCTTCAGATTTTTTGAAATGGTCCACCTTCTCACAGAAACAATCTTTCGAACTTTTAAAAATATCCCTTTGGGAAATTTGAAATGCCCTTCAAACTTTTCAGTTTGAAAAGTACCTTTTGACCTTCTTGTAAATGACCCTTCGGGAAAGTTGAAAGTTTCCTTTAGATTAACAAAGTCCTTCAAAAAAATTGAAACATACCCTTCAAAAAATTTGCACGAATAATTTGTCTGAAAGAATTCTTTTGGATTTTTTGCTAAATGTCCTCTGTAAAAATGAAAGTACCCTTTAACATGTTGAAAATGTCCCTTATTAAAAAATTTAAGGTACCCTTTGGAAGATTTTTAAGTGTCCACTTTCAAAAAAAAATACCCTTCAGGGAAGTTGCAAATGATACTTTAGAAAAAATGAAGTGGACCTTTTCCCGAAAGGAAAGTACCCTTCAGGAAATTTGAAACATACCCTTTGGAAAATTTGCCTCAGAAAACTTTTTTGAAATAATTCTATTGAATAAAAAGTTTGAAATAAATACACTTACGGAAAAGCTTCGGACAAAAAGTCTAAAAAAATTCGGTAAAGGCTTAGAACAAAACTTGAAAGAACTAAGCAAAGGCTTAACAAAGACCAAAAATGAACTTTCCAAAAGGAATAGACTTTTACATTTATTGGGGCTTTGACAAAGAACACTTCTTTTGAATAAAATTTAAGTACTGGACTTGGCTAAAGATATGGACTTAGATGATTTTTTGCAAATAGGGGTGCCCAATTTTGGCCTGAAGGGGAAAAATTTGGTCAATAGTTACCTTATTCAAACATGCATATGAATCTGCATAAAATTGAATCCCTAACTTATTTATGACAAATTCATTCATATTTGTGATCAAAAAAGGGCAAGTGGACATTGAATAACCTGAAGAAGGAAAGAAATCCCAGAGTTTTTTATGAATGTGAATAAATCAAATCCATAACTTATTAACATAGACAAAATCCAAAACATACAAAGCAAGAATAGTTATGGGGAAAAAAGGAAAATGTTTTAGATAAGCACATTCATAGTGTGTTCATAATCCTCCTTTGCATAAATTATTTAGATGAAAATGAAAGAAAAGTAGTGAAGATTGTAATAATTCCTTTAAAAGGAGATTTGTCTTCAATTTATCTATATCTACTATTTCTTGGGCCATGTTTCTCCTTGCCAGAAGCCCACTATACATAAGGTTAAGCTCACCCAGGATTTGTCTCTATTAATAAGTTATTTTTATACATAAATACAAGCTTATATGTAGGGTCACATGCACTACAAATTTAGAGGAAGAGAGCTGTTCAATAGGGTAGAATAGGTGTATAGGATCCTCTCTAATATTTTCCAAGCTTTAATATCTTGAGCTCTATTTTTAATTCATGTGTTTTTATTCACCATTTCATGTGTATTTATGCTTACAAGTGCCTAAATGTACTCTATTCTTTGTGATGGGGTCATCATGTATGTGTGCTTTTAAGTACATTGAAAGTGTTACTCTTATCATATTTCATGTTTTTTTTTAGACTTCCACAACGTAAGAGTGTGTAAATCCATGTTTGTTGTACTCCCATTGTAGGGGTGTATAAAAGCCTCTATAGTATTTTCCAAGCTTTAATTTCTTGAGCTCTATTTTTAATTCATGTGTTTTTATTCACCATTTCATGTGTATTTATGCTTACAAGTGCCTAAATGTACTCTATTCTTTGTGATGGGGTCATCATGTATGTGTGCTTTTAAGTACATTGAAAGTGTTACTCTTATCATATTTCATGTGTTTTTTTAGACTTCCACAACATAAGAGTGTGTGAATCCATGTTTTTTGTACTCCCATTGTAGGGTGTATAAAAGCCTCTATAGTATTTTCCAAGCTTTAATTTCTTGAGCTCTATTTTTAATTCATGTGTTTTTATTCACCATTTATTGTGTATTTATGCTTGCAAGTCCTAAATGTACTCTATTATTTGTGATGGGTTCATTGATGTATGTGTGCTTTTAAGTATATTGAAAGTGTTATTATTATCATATTTCCTGTGTATGTCCAGACTTCCACAAAGTAAGAGTGTGTGAATCCATGTTTGTGTTTGTTGTACTCCCATTGCACTATGCAATGTATACTTATTATTGTTGACTTCTTCATTCATAATGTTCAGTGAGAATATTAAATATTTCCATCAATGTCTTTCATAGAGGCTGCAACTGAAATTAATTTTTTTGCATACGATCTCCATGGACTTGATATTTTAGGCTTCAAAAATATTATTGCTAACCTTTGAAATTTACAATAGGCATGTTTTGGTTCTTTTGAATTTTTCAAAATGTAATGTATCCATTACATTTTCTCTATCTCATCTACTACATATAAAGGTTCGTTTAGCTTGTCCTTGAATCGCCATATGAGGCATTGCCATATTATATAGATTATTTCCAAATGAATTGGTATGTTAAGTGTCTATAATGTGAAAAGACAATCTCTGCTTTGGAACGTTACACTATCTACAAAAAATGTAATGCCTTCTCATATGTACATTTCCTTATTTGAGGCTCATAATATATAATTTCAATATAGGGTGTCAATTTCATGAATAGTGGTTGCCCTAATTATTCTATGACTGCTACGTTATGTTTCTAACTAGTTAGATTACCCTAGCCTCTAGCACACCATTTTACTCTCATGGTGACCTTTACGGTGATTTCTATAATCATTTCATTGGTAAGGGTTAGTGTTGTAAACCATATTCTTAACTTTTTTGAATACAAGTTGTTTGTTGGCAACTAATACTATGAATTTTAACTGCTGTAGATTTAAGATGGATGAATGGAAATTAAATGATTGCCTCAAAGAACTTTATGCTGAGACCAAAAAAATGGTATGCATTTTCAGCTACTATACTCAAACGTGAATTTCAGTTGTATTTTTTTTGTTGATGTTAATCTCTTATGACATGCATTATGTTAGGAGAAAGAAGTCAATCAAAAGTCTCATTATGTGCAAGTGCTCAGTTTAGACGTTCCCCTTGCCCCCTCAGAGATCAAAGGAGGAAGCTATATGGATCATCAACAATTGGGGATGGTATCCCCACTATTTGAGACAACCATCCCCTGCTCGTGAATAACCAGGGGTGAAATCCCAATGTGAGATGGAATCTTTACCAAATAAAGATGAAAATAAGGGGATAACATAGGTAATTTTATTGATGGTCCATATATTTTAAATGCCTTCATTAATATTATTGCCACACATGTAAAATGCTCAATATTTGTGAACCATGCATCCCTCATTTTATTTGTTACATTGCCCTTTTTAATAACTGTAGGAGGAGGGGGTGGACCAGACCGAAGGTGACGAGGGTGTCCCTGAAGCACCCAATGACTGTTTCTCAAGAGATGTATGGGAACCTTTTTCTGCCCTTAATGTTTGATTGTTCCTCATGTTTAATAATGTTTCTTTCTTCCCTCTTACACCAATTAAAATTATAATACTTTTGATTGACACACCATGCATTTTTCTATGTTGTTTTTGTTTTGTGTTTTAGTTGGAAGGGGTGGAATGGAGCCATGTGGACATGGATGATAATCACCTACATATTGACTCTATCGCTATAAATGTGCGTATTTATTATACTCTCTCTTTCATTTTCCATGATCAATAATTACAAACCACACATCCCTATGTTTATATGTTATATATTTTTTAATACTGTAGGAGGAGGGGGTGGAGTAGATAGAAGGTGAAGAAGGTGTCCCTGAAGTATGCAATGACTATTTCTCAAGAGATGTATGGGAACCTTTGGTTTCCCTTAATGTTTGATTTCTCTTCAAGTTAAATAATGTTTCCTTCTTCCCTCTTACAACAAACAAGATTAGAATTCTCTTGACACACCATGCTTTTTTATATGTTGTTTTTGTTTAAATTGGAAGGGGTGGAGCAGAGCCACATGGACATGGTTGATAGTCACCTACATAATGACTTCATCTTTATAAATGTGCATTTTTTTATAGTCTCTCTTTCTGTTAATATGCTCATAGCCCTGTGTTTGTTGTTCCATATATGTTTGGAGTTAGACTCACATATATATGTCCACCTATGTGGCAGGAGGAGGTGGATTCATATGACCTTGATGAATATGTTGATGATGATGATGATGACAGTGATTAGCTTTCAGATGCTTCACAATCTAAAATGGAGGAAGAACCAAATGTTGTAAACACATTTGATTGTCTTTGATGATGTTATCTTATGTTTATTGTTTTATGCTTTTAACATTTTATTGTGTTTGATGACGTTATATTTTGTTTATTTCTTTATGCCTTTCACTAACCAATACCAAAAATACAAATAAATTTAGATGTAAATAAAAAGATTTTAAAATATTTGACTTTAAACATTAAACCTAGTTAGCCAAAAGAGCAACTCAAACGTGCATATAACTCTGCATAAAACCAAATCCCTAACTTATTTATGACAAATTTGTTCATATTTGTGATCACAAAAGGGCAAGTGGACATTGAATAACCTAAACCAGGAAAGAAATCAAAGAGTTTTTTTATAAATGTGAAACAATTGAATCTATAACTTATTAACACAGACAAAATTCAAAACATATGAAGCAAGAATAGGTATGGGGGAAAAAGGAAAATTCTTTAGATAAGCACATTCATAGTGTATTCATAAGCCTCCTTTACATAAATTATTTAGATGAAAATGCAAAGGAAATTAGTTAAGATTGTAATAAATCCTTTAAAAGGAGATATGTCTTCAATTTATCTATATCTAATGTTTCTTGGGCCATGTTTCTCCTTGCCAAAGGCCCACTATACATAAGATTAAGCTCACCCAGGATTTTATCTCTGTTAATAAGTTATTTTTATACATAAAGACAAGTTATATGGAGGGTCATATGCACTACAAATTTAGAGGAAGAGAGCTGCTCAATAGGGTGTATATGAGTCTCTCTAGTATTTTCCAAGCTTTAATATCTTGAGCTCTATTTTTAATTCATGTGTTTTTATTCACCATTTCATGTGTATTTATGCTTTCAAGTTCCTAAATGTGCTTTATTCTTTGTGATGGGGTCATCATGTATGTGTGCTTCTAAGTACATTAAACATTAAAACAAATCTCAATGCTACCTTATTCAAACGTGCATATGAGTCTGCATAAAACCAAATCCCTAACTTATTTATGATAAATTCATTCATATTTTTTATCACAGAAGGGCAAGTGGACATTGAATAACCTAAACAAGGAAAGAAATCATAGAGTCTTTTATAAATGTGAAAAAATCGAATCCATAACTTATTAACACAAACAAAATACAAAACATACGATGCAAGAATAGGTATGGGGAAAAAAGGAAAATGTTTTAGATAAGCACATTCATAGTGTGTTCATAAGCCTCCTTTGCATAAATTATTTAGATGAAAATGCAAAGAAAAGTAGTGAAGATTGTAATAAATCCTTTAAAAGTAGACATGTCTTCAATTTATCTATATCTATTGTTTCTTGGGCCATGTTTCTCCTTGCCAAAGGTCCACAATACATAAGGTTAAGCTCACCCAGGATTTTATCTCTGTTAATAAGTTATTTTTATACATAAAGACAATATTATATGGAGGGTCATATGCACTACAAATTTAGAGGAAGAGAGATGTTCAATAGGGTAGAATAGGGTGTATAGGAGACTCTCTAGTATTTTCCAAGCTTTAATATCTTGAGCTCTATTTTTAATTTAAGTGTTTTTAGTCACCATTTCATGTGTTTTAATGCTTGCAAGTGCCTAAATGTGCTCTATTATTTATGATGGGGTCATCATGTATGTGTGATTTTAAGTACATTAAACATTAAAGTAAAGCTCAATGCTACCTTATTCAAACGTGCATATGACACTACATAAAACCAAATCCCTAACTTATTTATGAAAAATTCATTCATATTTGTGATCGAAAAAGGGCAAGTGGACATTGAATAACCTAAACAAGGAATTAAATCACAGAGTTTTTTATAAATGTGAAAAAATTGAATCCATAACTTATTAACACAGACAAAATCCAAAACATACGATGCAAGAATAGGTACGGGGAAAAAAGGAAAATTATTCAGATAAGCACATTCATAGTGTGTTCATAAGCCTCCTTTACATAAATTATTTAGATGAAAATACAAAGAAAAGTAGTGAAGATTGTAATAAATCCTTTAAAAGGAGGTATGTCTTCAATTTATCTATATCTACTGTTTCTTGGGCCATGTTTCTCCTTGCCAAAAGCCCACTATACATAAGGTTAAGCTCACCCAGGATTTTATCTCTATTAATAAGTTATTTTTATACATAAATACAAGATTATATGGAGGGTCATATGCACTACAAATTTAGAGGAAGAGAGATGTTCAATAGGGTAGAATAGGGTGTATAGGAGCCTCTCTAGTATTTTCCAAGCTTTAATATCTTGAGCTCTGTTTTTAATTCATGTGTTTTTATTCACCATTTCATGTGTATTTATGTTTACAAGTGCCTAAATGTACTCTATTCTTTGTGATGGGGGTCATCATGTATGTGTGATTTTAAGTACATTAAACATTAAAGCAAAGCTCAATGCTACCTTATTCAAACATGCATATGAATATGTATAAAACCAAATCCCTAACTTATTTATGACAAATTCGTTCATATTTGTGATCACAAAAGGGCAAGTGGACATTGAATAACCTAAACAAGGAAAGAAATCATAGAGCTTTTTATAAATATGAAAAAATCAAATCCATAACTTATTAACACGGTCAAAATCAAAAACATATGAAGCAAGAATAAGTATGGGGGAAAAAAGAGAATGCTTTAGATAAGCACATTCATAGTGTGTTCATAAGCCTCCATTGCATAAATTATTTAGATGAAAATGCAAAGAAAAGTAGTGAAGATTTTAATAAATCCTTTAAAGGGAGATCTGTCTTCAATTTATCTATATGTACTATTTCTTGGGCCATGTTTCTCCTTGCCAAAGGCCCACTATTCATAAGGTTAAGCTCACCTAAGATTTTATCTCTGTTAATAAGTTATTTTTATACATAAATACAAGCTTATATGGCAAGTCATATGCACTACAAATTTAGAGGAAGAGAGTTGTTCAATAAGGTAGAATAGGGTGTATAGGATCCTCTCTAGTATTTTCCAAGCTTTAATATCTTGAGCTCTATTTTTAATTCATGTTTTTTTATTCACCATTTCATGTGTATTTATGTATGTGTCTTTTAAGTATATTGAAAGTGTTATTCTTATCATATTTCATGTGTATGTGTAGACTTCCAAAAATTAAGAGTGTGTGAATCCATGTTTGTGTTTGTTGTACTCCCATTGTCCTATGCAATGTAGACTTATTATTGTTGACTTGTTCATTCATAATGTTCAATGAGATTATTAAATATTTCCATCAATTTCTTTCATAGAGGCTGCAACTAAAATTAATTTTTTTGCATACAATCTCCATGGACTTGATATTTTAGGCTTCAAAAATATTATTGTTAACCTTTAAAATTCACAATTGCCTCAAAGAACTTTATGTTGAGACCGAACAAATGGTATGCATTTTCAGCTACTATACTCAAATGTGAATTTGAGTTGTATTTTTTTATTGATGTTAATCTTTTGTGACATGCATTGTGATAGGAGAAGAAGTCAGTCATAAGTCATCATTATGTGTAAGTGCTCAGTTTAGACGCTCCCCTCACCCCCTCGAAGATCGAAGGAGGAAGCTATATAAAGCATCAACAATTGGGGATGGTATTCCCACTGTTATGAGACAACCATCCTCTGGTCGTGAACACCCAGGGGTGAAATCATAGTGCGAGATGGAATCTTTACCAAATAAAGATGAAAATAAGGGGATAACATAGGTAATTTTATTGATGGTCCATGCATTTTCAATGACTTCATTAATATTATTTCCGCATATGTAATTTTCTCAATATTTGTGACCGGTGCATCCCTCTCTTTATTTGTTACATTGCCCTTTTTTAATACTATAGGAGGAGGGGGTGGAGCAGACCGAAGGTGAAGAGGGTGTCCCTAAAGCACCCAATGACTTTTTCTCAAGAGATGTATGGGAACCTTTTGGCTGACCTTAATGTTTGATTGCTCCTAATGTTAAATAATGTTTCTTTATTCCCTCTTAAAACAATCAAAATTATAATACTTTTGACTAACACACCATGCATTTTTCTATGTTGTTTTTGTTTTGTATTTTAGATGGAAGGGGTGGAGTGGAGCCATGTAGACATGGTTCATAGTCACTTGCATAATGACTATATCACTATAAATGTGCATATTTATTGTACTCTCTCTTTCATTTTTCATGCTCAATAATTGTAAACAACGCATCCTTATTTTTATATGTTACATCTTTTTTAATACTGGAAGAGAAGGGTGTGGAGTCAATAGAAGGTGAAGAAGGTGTCCCTGAAGTGTGTAATGACTATTTCTCAAGAAATTTATGGGAACCTATGGTTTCCCTTAATATTTGATTGCTCCTCTTGTTAAAAAATGTTTCTTTCTTCCCTCTTACAACAAACTATATTGGAATTCTCTTAACACACCATGTGTTTTTATATGTTTTTTTTAATTTGAGTTGGAAGGGGTAGAGTTGAGCCATGTGGACATGGTTGAAAATCACCTACATAATGACTTCATCCCTATATATGTCCATTTTTTCTAGTCTCTCTTTCTTTTAACATTCTCATAGCCTTGTGTTTGTTATTCCATATATGTTTGGAGTTGGACTCACATATATATGTCCACCTATGTGGCAGGAGGAGCTAGAGTCATATGATCTCAATGACAATGACGATGAGGATGTTGATGATGATGATGATGGTGATTGGCTTTCAAATGCTTCACAATATAAAATGGAAGAGGAACCAAATGTTGTAAAAACATTTAATTGTCTTTGATGATGCTATCTTATGTTTATTATTTTATGATTTTAACATTTTATTGTGTTTGATGACGTTATATTTATTTATTGATTTATGATTTTAACCTCACATCTCTTCCTTGTTGAATGATAGTATATAGGCGAGTACAAAATTGAGGATTAGGGTATTATGAGGAAAAATGTATGGCTTTACTTGTTGAGGCCATGTGACACATTTAGAGCTGATGGTGGCCATCCATTTTGGTCATGAGACAAACTTAACACTCATCATCATAATATTCATGGTCGACAACCCATTTCAAGGAAGCACCCTAGGCATGCCAGAAGTGGGAAATGTAAGACTAAGGGAAGAGAAATCAATAAAAGGTGAACAAAAAGGAGGCTAATAGACCAAATCTTGAAAAATTAGAGCATCAACAAGAGAGACAGGTTGGAAAGATCATGGCTCGCTAGGGAAGATGTTTCCAAGTTATGTTATCTCAGCAAGACAGCCTTGAAGTCTATTGATGACGATATGGGTGCATATGATTCGAGTGAAAACTTGGCATGGAGAAGGGAAGCCTACAGTCAACAAAGAGAATATCATTGACAAATGGAGAAAGAAAGAGAATGGGTGAAACAATAATAAGGTGCATGTAACAATGGACCTCAGGTTAAATGCATTCTGTTTATTGGTTTTCATGAAGTTAATGTTAAGTTCAATTTAGCTTACTCAATATTAACATTAATATTTCTAAAAAAAATGCCATTTTGATTACATAAGGATGACCTCAAGTCTATTCTAGTGATGAGGATCACATTCCTTTGAGAGAAATGTATTTTCAGAAGATATGTTCGTCTTGGGGGGGGGGGGGGGGGGGAAGGGTGGTGTAACAAATGAAAGTGCACATGATAGGTTGCCTCACAAGTTAATATTGTACTTCTAATGATGACGATCTATTATATGTACTCTTATTTATTCCTCATGCCTTTCTTTCAACCCTACTATTACATATTTTGATAGTGTTGTATATTATTATTGTGTATAGACTTTTGGTGGAGATGAGTTAGCACAGTCATAGGCATGGATGGACCATGTTTAGGAGGTATGCTAGTTACTTCTTATTTACCAAAATTGACAAGTTTATTCTTCATGTTGGTGTCTTATTCTTGCATTTTGTTAAGATTTCTAAACTATACATTTTCAAATGCAGGTGTTCAGGGTGGCATGCATATACGTGCATTCATGTGGTTGACTACTTCCACTTTGATGTCCATTTTCATAGGCCTCATGGTCACGACATGAGCATTGATATTGTCTTGCAGCTACACTATTATTTATATAAATACATATTTGAATAATATGTATGACATGTTTGATGTGTGGTCAAACATATTATTTGGAAAGGAGATTTGAATACAAGTGTTTCATTTTTAGTTTGTGTTGGATACGTAGTTTTTTGTTTATGTAAAATTTAAGTGATGATTTGGTGGTTAATTTGCATTTACTGATGTATTACACAATCATTCATTGTTTAGTGATGCAATGCTTTTCCCATGTACTCATAATATATTTTTTATGTATATGGTATTTGATGTTTTTGACTGGAGATCTTTCATCTTCACATGTATAACTTATTCTCCTTTCATTATTTTACATGTTGGTGACAAAGTTTACATGTTTTCATGCCTCTATGTCTATATAAAAGTAATCATGGTGGGAAGGATTGTAATATAATATTTGTATGCATGGTTTATCTCTCTAACCTTTCTTTGTCTCATATCATGTGTTTGTTTGTTTAGGCAATCAACACAATAACTTTCGATGTCTATGGCTTGTGGTTTGAGGCAGGGGAGGAAGGGTGAGAAGGAATGTGGAAACACTCCAATACATGCAAAGCAATTTTATCAAAGTAGTAGGAAAAAAAATGCCTTTATGATGTCAGCAGAGTTGCCGATATTGATATTGATCATGATGAACTAGACAAGAATGTGCAACACAATCATCATAGTTGTGTTGAATTAGTTGAGGTAATATAATAGTTGTCAGTTATCTATCCCAATGTTTTATCATTCTTCATTCTTAAAATGTTCTTTTGGATAAAAAATTATAGCTTTAGCATTCTTTAAGTTGTAATTTAATCTATCCCAATGCTTTGTCATTTTTCTTTTGGACAAAAATCTATAGATTTTGCATTCTTTAAGTTATAAGTTAATCTGTCCCAATGTTTTGTCATTCTTCATGCTTAAAATGTTCTTTTAGAAAAAAAATTATAGCTTTTTCATTCTTTACTTGACTTATATTAAATTTTTTTGATGATTAAACCACATGTAGAGCAATATATGAAAGTAGAATGAAAAGAAAAATACCCTATCAATAGAGCTCTCTATAAAACTGTACAACTTCATGTCAATGTTGATAGTGATAATTATGATGATGAAATCAATGAACATGCACATGATATTCACAGTATAATTAGTCATGATAAACTCAAGGTGAGTGCTATGAAACCACATGCAAGTAAGTACTATTCAAGTTTTGGGGTGTTTCTAAAAGAGCATTTAGCTTCCATTTTGGAGTCTTCCCTATTCTTATAGCATTTATGACAATAGCTGAGTCACCTTCAATTTCCACTTTATTAGCTCTAATAATTTTACACAAAAACAACCCATGCAATAAGGCCTTAAACTCAACTTCATTATTAGTGCCTTGTAGAAGTGACTAAAGTTCTTGCTTGCCAATCCCTAATTATACATCTTGCTCTTGAAGCCCCCAAATTGCCTGTAGTCGATCCATCAAAATTTAACTTTACCCATCCTATTGGAAACTTTCTCTAGACTACTTGTTGAAATTGTTCTTTTTTATTTTGACCCTTTGAGCCAGAACAAGGGGGAATTCTCAAACCACCCCATTGGAGCCTCATACTAGCATCCCAGTCTGAAAAAATAGCCTCTTTTAACCTAATAGAGTTTAATTTGTTGTTAATTATTTCCATAATACTTGCTTAAATCATGTTTTGGAGTGATTTGAGACTCATTTCCTTATCTTAAAACAATCTTCTATTTCATTCCTTCCAAATTTCCCAGATTAAAATTGTGGGACTTATCAACCATAAATAATGATAAGTAGAATGTCTTTTGATATTGGGCCAATATTGAAACAAAATCATTATATCATTGGGAAGGGAACTCTTCCATCCTAAATTCATGCATAACCACCTCTAACATTCAAAAGAGAATTGACAACCAATAATAATGTGATCCATTGTCTCCTCTTGGGATCTACATAAAGGACATTGAGAAGGACCATAGAAACCCATCTTCCTAAATCTTTCAGCAGTCAGAATCCTTTTCTTCAGAATTTTCCCAAGTGAATAATCCTACTTTAGGAATTCCAAACTTATTCTAGCAATATTGAAGAGGGATGATGCTCCTCATACCTCCTTGTGTCTTTACTATACTTACATAGCCTACCTTAACTGAATAAATCCTAGTCTTTGAACCACACCAAATAATGGAGTCCTCTCCTTGTCTAAAAACCAATGTTCTTTTCTTTAGTTCCTAGTTGAGACTATCCACCTCCTGGGGGTTAAAATTTAATATTGAAAATCCCTCCTTTTCTAGCCTACACCTCCTTCTATTGGATCAATAATTATGCAATCTTTAACCTTTTTCCCCCAAACCCTAGAGAGGGTCTCCTTGATATGTGAAATGTCTAGAATATCATCCAATTTTGGATATCCTGCCCAAGAATTAAACCAAAATTTAGCTTTGTTACCATCATGAACATCTGATGATATTAAATCCATGATGACTGATTTGCAATGATTCATGAAGTTTCATATCCTTAATCCTTTTGGGTTGTTTATGACTGTCAAAATACCTTCAGAAGAGACATCACCCAAATATTTCCTATTCACAATCTAGGCCCATTTACTATGGGTTCCTTATGCATCTTCCAAATTAATTTGGCTCCTAATATTTTATTTTGAATTGCTTGATTTCTCAAAATAACCCCACCTTGTTTGGATCTACAAAGTTTGTCCCAAGACACAAGAGCTATTTTGTCCTTCTCCTCTATGCCTTGCTAGAATTTTTTTTGCATGAGTTGATCAAGTTTGTTCTCTACCCCCTTCAAAAGCTCCAAGCAAGACATGATGTAGATTTGCATGGCTGAGATAATTGCTTTGATCATTGTCAGTCTCCTAGCCCATGAGAGCCATTTTCCTTTCCAAGAAGTAATTTTATCCCACATCTGTTAGATCAAACTATCCTAAAAGGTTAAGGATCTCAGGCCTTTGGTTAAGGGTTCTGGTTACAGGGAAACCCTCCCTATTATTGGGATCCATCTTATGCTTAGGCCCTTCTTTTTTGTGGCCAATTTCAATCATGTTTGTTCCTGTTAAAATCTTCTCCCTTTGACTCACTTCAACTTTGCCATATCCTAAATTTCCATCAACACATTGTGAATCCCCTTTCCTTAGGTCACCATTTTCTTCCTAAAGAACCCATAATCGGTTTGAATTTCCTCTACAATTCTATATGTGGCCATTACCCCACTCCATTTGTACAATATAACGTGTATTTTTTTATAGTTTTTTTAGATATTTATTGATAAACTCCAAGAAGGGGATAAAGTCTAGGTGTTGGATCCATTTGATGATGTTATTGTGGGTATTGGGCAAATTCACTCACTATCTATTATACATGGAGTCAAATTGAAAGGAATGGGAGATGTAAATGTAAATATTTTAAAGGTCACAAGTAACATACCCCTTGCTTATGAAGACAAAATAGATGGAGTTGTCCATCTAAAAGAGAAATAAGGGACCTTCACATGGTGGCCACTAAAATATTTTAAAAAAAATGACATAGTTGATGTTTATCATGTACTAGTTGTTAGACAGCTTGGCCCACTAATTTATGCAATTGTTTGAATGCGTTGTTTAGGTATATTTTTAGTGTTTTTTTGTCTATTTTAGAGTTGTATAAGAAAAAAGGCAGTGTAACTTAGTTTTCTCAATAGCATTGAGAAACACACTTTGTATTAACACATTTTTCAAAGCAAAGACACATATTTATGTCTTGTATCTCCTGTAAGAACACTTTTTCTCAATAAAATTTTAGTATTTTGCCTTCTTAATAGTTTTTTCATTATGTGCAAATTAATGATTGATTATGTTTTTATGTGTTTTATGTCATATGTTTTAAAGTCTCATCATTATGTCATATGTTTGGTGGCACCTATATCTAATACCCAAACATTTATTAATTCATCCAAGTTTCAAATTAGAGTAAGCTATATTCCCTAATGCTGTAAATGTTGATTCATGATAAATATTCATGGATTTATCATATTCATGCTCTGCATATTGAGAAAAATAATATTTATGCATTTTATGTGGTCTGTGAATAAAATTAAGGATCACTGGCATACAACATGGGCCATTTAAAAGTCTCATGGCCACATGAATCTAGGATTGTTGTTAGTACTATAATTGGAGGTGACATAATTAGTTTCTATCAAAATTGGATCTAATTTTCTTGTGCCTAATATTATGGTACTTTCATTACTTAATTGGAGGTGACTTAAGAAATATGTAGCCTAATTGGAATTACCTTTCTTGTACTTAATATTATGACTTAAATTTTTTCATACTCTTGCCAGCTATAAATTAATGAAGAAGTTAATGGAGTATTAATTAGTATGGTATGTGACAAATCTAAAATAGGAGTCTAAAATTTGATATCTCTCTACATTTTTTAGATAGATATATTTAAAATATCTATACTACTACTACTACTACTACTTATGCATCCAATAGAAGTTGAAAAGATACCCCCAACTATAGAATGTAAAAAGTGAAATAGTGTAATGGGTGTCTGTAATCATCATTTGGAATCCATATTGAAGGTTTTCTAAATTCTTCTTTCAAGAAGTGACCATTTACAGTTACATCGATTATACGTTGTTGCAGCTAAGTTTCCCCAAAAATGCAATAGATGTGATTAGGACACAATGATGACCAGTGAAATTAGTGAATAAAAATTACTAAATATGCTACCAAATTGATCAAAATGATGATTAAAATTAATGACTAAATACACTACCAATAGACAGAAATCAATGAATAAAAATGACTAAATAAGTGACCAGTTAACAAAAATCAATGACTAAATATATCAGTGAATAAAAAATGACTAAATAAGTGACCAGACTACAACAATCAATGACTAAACATAATACCAAATCGATCAATCAAAATAACCAATAAATGACTAAAAATGGTTTAGTCATCAATTTGGTAGCCTTATAAATGACTGGCAATAAACTACTAATGGTCACGTGATCATGTTTAGTCATTTATATTCAATTTTTAGTAGTTTTTTTCATCATATATTGTTTTTTCTATACTAGTGTATTGTTTCATCATAGTTATGCCTCTAAATCACATTTATAGGTAAATTCGTTGCACTTGAATTACTTCATACATATCCTAACATAGCTACAATAATGAAATTTGGACATCATCCCTCTAAACCATTGAGAAGAAATAAGGTTAAATAATCATTGAACCATTGCTCCATATTACCCATTTGATATAATTAAATGGCGTAAATCCTAACAAGTGGAAATTCTAATTATATATAGAATTTATGCCCATGTATACATAACTCCATCTAAGTAGGTGTTAATGATAGGTCAAACCTCTTTTAGTAATGTCTAAGTACCATGTATCATTCTCTTTCACGTATGTTTATGCTTCTTTCATGTACCGTCAACTATAAAGAAAGGATGGGATTTTTCCATGTATTGATGGGTATAAAGGAATGGTGCATATAAATAAAGGTTTGGTATATCAGACTAACATTATATAGAAAGAGAAACCTTGATAACTATATTGATAAGGAACCAATCCATCACCTATGGTTACATTCCACATAATGGCTAGAATTGGTATAAAATTCTTTTTGCCAGACTCATAACTTATATGTGGAGACAACTATGTCACTTGGAAGATATAAATCATGACACATATGGAATTTGAAGACCTTTAGCCTATTTTCGATGGCACATTCACCCAACATGTCATTAATGTTGATCAAAAATGTAAGTTTGATAAATTAAACTAGAAGGTAAAACTGATAATAATGTTCAGAGCATTGAATGAGGTATAACATCATATTCGTGAGGCCACAACCACTAAAAATGCTTAGGATAAACTCCAAACAATCTATGAGGCCAAAAATGAATGAAAATTTCTTCATATTTAGATTCAACTTCATTCACTCAAATTTAAATCCAGTGAGAAAGTAAAAGCTTTTATACGATGTGTTGTAACCTTGAGGGATTCTATCCAAGCATTAGGCAAGATAGCGTTAGATGCATCTATTGTACCTATTGCCTTGAGAGCACTTCCACCTTCCTACATGATATTTGTGATTACTTTGATAGTCTCATAACAAAAACTATATTTTTCCAAGTTGGTAAGCATGTTGCAATAAGAAGAGTATATGCATACAGAAAAATAAGAAGAAGAATCAAAGGAACATGCTCTTGCCTTTAATCAATAGAAAGGTAAAAAGTAGATCAAGTCTTATAAACCAAAGAAAGGTCTTCATCACAATGCACAAGGGAATAAATAATATAAATTCTACTTTAATGTGTAAAGAAAGGCTAGGACCTTAAGTATTATTGGTATAACTCATTTATATATGGCTCTTCAAGCAACAAGAAGCCTAGTAACAAAAAATCATATCATCCACACAAAGGACAAGAATATAATAAAATTCATTGGAAGAAGAAATATAATAAGTAAGGCAACATTATCAAACAATAAGAAACCCCTTCAGATGTGGACTTCCTATATACTACACAGTCTCATGAAGAATTAACATCACAAAGTTTTATCTAGTATGTAGACTCATGTGTCACTTGACACATGACTAGAAGACAAGATTGGCCCTACAATATGAATGAGACTTCTCCTAAAAATCATGTTTCTTTTGGTGATGATTCATAATACTATGTTTAAGGTATTGGGAATATCTCTTTACCACTTGGACACAATGCCTACAAAATATCAAACATTCTGTATGTTATAAGACACACAAAAAATCTTTGATCAGTCAATTAGTTACTTGACCACAACCTCAAGGTTGATTTTGACTGAAGAGGTGGAAAAAAGATGTGTTTGATCAAAGATAATAAAAATTTCTCTAAAATTATTGAATGATCCTCAAGATTTGGGAAAATGTTCCAACTTAACATCATGTAGAAAGCCAAACAAGCACTTATGGTAAAAAATACAACCTCAGCATAATTGTGGCACATAATATTTGATCACATCAGTTTTAGATATCTTGACACACTCCAATATTATAAAAAGGCAATAGGATTACCATATCTCAAAAAAGGTACAAACAAATGTCAACATTGGTTAGTAGGTAAACAACATAGAACTCCATTTCAATAAAGTACACATTAGGCCCATGGAATACTAAATTTGGTATATAATGATATGTGTGGACCAATGTCACCTAGCCATGTTGGGTTTAAGTACTTCATACACTTTTTTTTTATTATTTTTCTATAAAAATGTGGGTTTACTATCTAAATAGAAAGATCAAGCCTTTGAAACTTTCAAACAATTCAAAATTGTTATTGAAATAGAGACTAGTTAGATTATCAAAACCCTCTGATCAGATCATGGGTGAATTCACCAGTAATGAATTCAAAGCATTTTTGAAAAAAAAACATCATTTGACATCAAATGGCATTTCCACATACACTACAAAAAATGTTGTTGTTGAATGGAGGAATTATACTATTATGGAAGTGGTGTGATGTATACTACATGATTCTAGTTTAACAAAGGCATTTTGGGTAGAAGTAATCAAAACCATAGTCTATATGCTCAACAAAGATCCCATTATAACTCTTGATGAAATAAAACCACAATAACCATGGTCAGGACACAAGCCATATATAGTACATCTTCAATTATTTGGATGCAAAGCAAGTATGCATATTCGCAAAGCATAAAGGACTAAACTTGACATGAAAGTAGAAAAGTATGTCTTTTTAGGATAAAATGAAGAAGAAATTACCTATAGATTAATGGATACAAAGACCAATAAAATATACATAAGTAGGGATGTTGAGGTTTTTGAGAAGATAGAAGCAGAAGTTCCTTCTGTAGGCTCACTTGGTTCACCAATCAGTCTCATAAAGAATGTAGAGTATGGAAATCCACCAAATAAAGATAGTGATGATGATGGGAATAATGGTGCAGGTCTACCACACATGGAAACCACTCAACATATGCCTAAATGGTATACAAGTACACTAATGGATGTTAAAATAGAGAGAATTTTAGACACATCAACTACTAGACCAAGGACTCATAACATGATTTAAGGAGAGGTCAATTTGGTGTTAATGAGCACAGTTGTTGAATATATTGATCTTTGTACAATTCAGAAAGCCTTAGAGTTTAAACCTTAGAAGGATGCCATGGATATATAATTTTAATCATTGATGAAACATAAAACCTGATAGTTTGAAGATCTTCTACCAGGGAAGAAGCCAATCGAATGTAAATGGGTCTTCAAAACTAAATACAAATTTAATGGTAGTATTGAAAATCATAAAGATCAATACGTAGCAAAGGGATATATACAAAAATAAGGCATAGATTATGAGGATACATTTACTCGTATGGCTAAGATAAAAGCAATCAGAATAATATTTACTTTGGCTACATAATGTGGATGGAGGATCCACCAAATGGACGTAAAAAAGTGATTTTATCAGTGAAGCTCTACAAAAAGAAGTTTAAATGACATAACCAAAATCTTTTATCACTCCTAGTAATGAAGGAAAATTACGTAAACTCATCAAATATACGTACGATCTTAAACAAGCTCCTAGAGCCTAGTACATAAAGATTGATAAACATCTCATTCAGCATGGATTCCAAAGGAGTCCCTATGAATCAAATCTCTACCTCAATAATAATGGGGATAGATTGTGAGTGTTTTTGTATAAATTGATAATCTAATCATCACTAGCAGTTTAGTTGAGATGATAGATGCAATCAAGAAAGATCTTAATTGATCATTCAACATGATAGATATTGGGATTCTACACTATTATCTTGGATTAGAAGTATGTAAAAAGTAACACCACATATTTATGTCCCATATGAAATATTCCAAGATAATTTTTGATAAATCTAAGATGGTGGATAGTAATCCAATTGCTACACTTGTGGAGACAAGGCTTCAGTTGTCTCGTACAGATCCATCACCATAAGTAAATAAAAATCTATATATATAGTTGATTTGGAGTCTTATTAACTTAAAATATATTAGGCAAGACATCAACTATGCAGTTATCTATCTTTCATAGTTCATGCAGGAGCTGAAGATGTCTCACTAGAAAGTAACAAATCAAATATTGAGATATATCAAGGGTACAATGAACTTAAGTCTAGAATATAAGAAGAATGATAATTTCTTCTTGAAAATATATTCAGACTCAAATCATGAAAGAAATATAAATGATAGAAAATCCACTTTTGGAAATGTATTCTTTTTGGGATCTGGTCTTATATCCTTGGGGAGCAAGAAACACAAATATATTTCTCAATATTCCACTAAAGTAGAATATCATGTTACAAGAGGAGCTATTTGCAAAGAGATATGGTTACATCACATACTGGAAGGATTGAGAGTACAAAGGAAAACACCTACCATCTTGTATCATGACAATGAGGGTATTCTAAAACTTGTTTATAATCTAGTCTTTCATGAATGATCAAATCACATTGAAGTACAAGTTCATTTCATACATGAACATGTTCATCAACACAACATTTAGCTTTATTGTAGCGCTATAGAAGAACAACGTTCAAATGTCTTCACCAAGTCGCTTGCATGTGATAAATTTAAGGAATTTATAGAATATCTATCATATTCACTTGAAGCTATGCTGAATTAAGGGAGGAATGTTAGATTAAAGTAAATGGTGATTATTTCACCATAGTAAAATAATGTTAGGTTTTTAATTTTTTTCACCCATGATCTCTATTCCAAGTTCTTTGTTATTACACCATTCTATTATTTTAGATATTATTCATGCATATATTTTGGCTATTTAATAACCCATGTAATAATTCATTTTTATCTAAATTTATAATGATTTGTGCTCTACATTTGTCATCAAATACTACTATACACATTTGCACATTCAAAATAACTACCCTATTTTTTTGAATTTATCCATCAGTCACAAGGAACAAGTCTCATATAAGTTTAAATCATGTCAAAATTATCATTTTTTAAGTATCAAAATCTAAATCACATGTTGCATTCATTAAAGAATCAAGATTGTACACATACACCTAATAAGGAGAACTATATGAGATTTGTCTTCCCTCTTCGAAGTATTAAATATTTAGGAAACACTTAGTCATTCATTGGGGATTGGTTGGGTTTAGTTCAACCCATCTTTCCGCCCATCTTGTAAGCCTAAACCTAGTGTCGAAAGTGGAAGTATG
This sequence comes from Torreya grandis, assembly GCA_037957365.1. NCBI lineage: Eukaryota > Viridiplantae > Streptophyta > Pinopsida > Cupressales > Taxaceae > Torreya > Torreya grandis. The sequence goes on along the minus strand of JARHVA010000213.1, from coordinate 1,522,097 downwards.
GTTTCAAATAGGCAACATGTTTCTATAGTTGCATGCAAAGATAGCTCCTAAAAATATTACACATAGATGGTTTAAAAATATGAGTGACATGTATGGAAATATATAATAAAAATCCAATCAGATGTATTTTTTAGGTTTCATATACTAAGGTCAATTAGTACCATCTAGAAGTTGATGATTATATTCATGTGCAACTAGAAACATATTTCCTGATCCAAAGGACACTTGACCCAATTTCCCACCCTTTTTTCCATATGCATCCACTTTCAAACATGCACAATACATTAAAATTATAATTATCTTATTCCATTAGGTCTTTCTATTTATAATAAGTGTAATTGTCAAATCATATTTTAAGTTTTACATTTAGGTTCATGTTTATTGTTATATTCTACACAATTCAAATTAATTAAAAGCTCTATATTATTAAGTTCACATTAATTTTTTTTATTCTTTTTATTGTATAAATTATTTGTCTTTATGAATTCTAACTACTTGTCATTCATATTCAAATTTTATGCATTGATGAACAATTAAAGGAATTACTTTTGTTTAATATATTCAAGGTGTACCATATAACATGTTATATAATTTATTGGTAAGTACTATGAAAAATAATATTTATATTTTATTTGTACCTATTTGGATAGCCAAGATGATACACCTTAAGAGTTATGTTTCTATGTTATCATATCCATTGATAACTATTTATGAATAATAAAATAACTCACTGGTGCACACATTAAAACTTGAACTACTATCAATCATGATTACATCCCTTTCTTTTCCATTTATGAATGATCTAATGAATAAACAATTATTTTATGAACTATCAATTAAAATTTTAATTTCATCAAATGTAATTTTAATTGAAACTTTTTTCCTTTTTGGTTGTTTCAATTATGCTAGTAAAATCATGCAGCGGATGTGACATATAATTTGGTTGTTCCAACTATGCAAGTAAAATCATGCAGTGGATGTGACATATAATTAAATGAGATTTTGTTATATATCTTTTTTTCTCATCAATTATATTTACATTTATGACCTTGTTTTTTCATCAATTATATTTATATTTATGATCTTGTTTTCTCATCAATTATATTTATAATTGTGATGTTTCCTTTTTTTCTTGGATATGATTTACAAGAGGATTTGTGAAAATTTTCAAATATTAAATTGGATTAACTCTACAAATTTATTGATGTCATTGTTTCCTCCTTCTATTTAAAATATATTTTCAATAAGATCTTGGGTCTTTTACTTAAACATAATACATATATGCAATGGCTATCTTTGAACTTTATAATAATAAAAAATGATTTTAAATCATAATTCCTATAAAAAAAACTCTTGAAATATCAAGTTATTTTAATTGAGATAAAAATATCATTTAACACCTAATTAATTTTTTCAAATATTATTAGGGACTTTCACTATTACCAGTAAATTTCCCTCTTTCTATGATAGTTTTTATATGACATTGATTACATTCATAAGATCATTCATGGTTATCTATCCAATATCATTTCTCTTATTCTTAAAATTTAATGTATTTTAAATTTTTGAAGCATTAGAATATTAAGACATATTAGAATAGTATTTAATAATATTGGTATCTACAAGCTTTAATAATAATAATAATAATAATAATAATAATAATAATAATAATAATAATAATAATAATAATAATAATAATAATAATAATAATAATCCTTTAGACTTCCTTAAAAATCATAGTCAATTATTTATTATCATGAGAAAAATTTAATAAAGAATTTTGAAAGAATCTAATATAACGTATTGGATCTCTTTTTATATTATATGTTTCAAAATTTAATATAATAAATCGAAATGGAAAAGAATGAAAAGTTAATTCATAAGCCGAAGAATTTAAAAAATTATCATTACAAATAACTATTTTGGTATATTCTTCAAACTTAGACTTTTTATATTATGAAAGGTATGCATTATGATAGCCATTGCAAGATTTTGAGATGGAGATGAATGTGAAGTAGAATCAATCATTAGAGTAACACATGTTATAGTGGATATTGGAGGTGAGGAGGTATGTGACTAGATTTAGAAATGAATAATATGCATTGACTATGTGGAATGGGAAAGTCTTGTTGGATGGTATGGTTTCGAGAAATTAGATAAGTATTTTGAGAAATTTGAGAAGTGTTTAGAGGATTTTGAGAAATTTAAAATTAGATTTCAAAAGATCTTAACCAATTTAATAAAATTTTAGAGAAATTTGACGAAAACTAAATTTGATAAAATTTTAGATAAATTTGACGAAAACTATTATTTCAAAACATTCATCAATCCTTTAATCTCTTGATGATTATTTATTAGAAACTTTTTAAATTGAGTAATAATAGGTCAGAGACATCTTGGGATGTGGATGGCTAAGTACTATCAATATTACCATTGCCTCTAGCATTTAAATATACATTATCCACATCAAAGAGCTCAATAATAGAAGGAATATCATCATAATATAAATATACATTATTTACAAAATAAACTTTGATTTTGGAAGCTTTATGCACATATTTGGAATTCATTTTTTTCAAATCTAAATTAAATCTAGCAAAGGGATTTCAACAACATAGATTTTTATTTGGCAAGTCTAATACTTCTTCAAATTAAAGCTTTAAGCCTATTTAATTTTAGTATCATAAATAAAATATAAACAAATATACCATATGAATTCAAATACATTAGAGTTTTTGTATTTTTAAGAAATTAAAATGACGTAAGATTTCAGATCTAATTAAAAATAGAGATACGAATTCAGATACATATAAATGTATAATAAAATAAAACTTTAAGATGTATATAAAAATTGTTATTCAATAAAATATATAACTTTACAAAGATGTAACATAATTTAGACTTTAAAAAAAAAATTAATTAGACATCCATAATACATTAATACAATATTAATACCTAATTAATAAATGAAAAAAACACAAATATAAAATAGAACTAAGAATTTAGATTTACGAGCATAAAATAAAATAAAACTGTAGGTGGTACTTTAAATAATTTAAGGTGCACCCCTAAGCTAATCAAGTATTTTGTTGACTAAAAATAAATAAAGTGCCGAAGACATTATTAGAAACTTAAGTTACTTAGTCAATTTGACCATCAAGACGTCGGCCACATCCTTATTTTGTCCCCCTGCCCGCTTTGAAAGACACGTGTCACACCTCTCCGCCCACTCTCACATACCACCTTTACCACCGACTAACTTGGACCATATCAACTGTGAAAGCGTTGCTGACTCAGCGAATCCACGTGGTACGGAGCAACCCCACACTCAAATGTCCACCCCTTTTGCTCACATGTTGAAACACCACCAACCCCTACATTTGAGTTGGCATTACCCAACATGCCAGCCTCTTATGTTTAGAATTTAACATCATGAAAGCCTCTTCAAAAGTCCACGTACTCCTTTTTATATAATATTATTTTATGAATGTTGGTGCATTTATTTATATGATTGTTTTATTATTTATTATTTTTTTAATTTTATTTTAATTAAAATATTCATTTATTTTATTTTATTTCAATTTAAACTATTAATTATTAAAAATTAATATTAATATTATTAAATATTTAGATAGAACATTGTTTATAATTGTGGAGATAATTATTAGAATATCTATTTTAATTAAGATTTTGATACAAACTTTTAATTTTATTTTCATAATATTAAATTAAATAGATTATGATTTTATTTATATTTTTTAATTTGGTTTTATTGATTAATGAAAGATTGAATGGATTCATACTCATTCGAAAGATAATATACGGTCCAATCTCCCTAACAATAGTTTTTAATAAAATATAAATGAAAAGTATGTTTTATATTTTTTAACATATATTTTTTAATTAATTAATGAGATTTAATAGATCCACATTTATTTATAAAGGTCCACTTCCAAAATAACATTTTGTCAATCAAATTCATTCATTTGAACACAAATAAAAATTCAATCATCAATCAAAGTCATCCATTTAAACACAAATAGAGATCTTTCTTGAACCATCAATATACCAAATTAAATTGTTAGGATCTTAGAGTACAATTGATTACTTTTGTATAAGCAACTAAACACGGAATTGAAACCAGAAGTAATAAGTAACTAGAAATTAGAAACAACAAATAATAGGAGATACAAGAAACAACCAATCTGTATTAAACTCTTCCAGAAGGAAATACAATGAAGAAATCTCTCTCTCCTCACACCTCGCAGATGTACAGTAATTCTCCCTCAAGAGTTCTCTCTCTCAATCAATTACAATCAACTCAATTACTGAATTGTACATGCTATCAGGATCTAACCCTACTATATAGTATACTACAACACTAGGGTTCATGAGCCATGCATTTGCCACCCTTAGATCCACCTCTTAAATCAAAGGCTCAAATCTGTTCTCCTAAAAATAAATTTTTTGGAAACGCACAAAATTCGGTGTCGGTCTGAAGATGATCGATGCCGGTCGACCCTTAACCGATGCCGATCGACCCCTAACCGATGTCGGTTGGTTCTGACCGATGCCGGTTACTGTGTAAGCCTAGCAACCTCCACATTAGCTCATTAGTGAAGCTTTTAGCTCCACAACTCAACAATCTCCCACTTGGAGATAAACAGCTGCACCTGTACCTGTATAGCAACATCCTCTAAACATCTCTGGCTTGTTTCTCCCTCTTCAAGTTCAATCTTGAAGACCAACAAAAGTTGAATGAAGATTCAACTTCTCCTTTGTTATCGGCTTTGTTAACATATCAACAGGTTTCTTATCCGTATGGATCTTTTCCAGCTTCAACTGTCCATCCTCCAATACCTGTCTAATGAAGTGGTACATAAGCTGTATATGTTTGGTTCTTGAATGAAAGGCTGAATTCTTTGCCAAATGAATTGCACTTTGACTATCACTGTACAATTTGCAACTCTCTTGCTCCTTTCCCAACTCTTTCATGAACTGAGTCATCCAAATCATTTCCTTACTAGCCTCTGTGACTGCAATGTATTCTGCCTCTGTAGTAGACAAGGCAACAACCTTCTGCAACTTTAAAATCTAGCTAACCGTCGTTCCACCAATAATGAACACATATCCTGTGGTGCTTCTCCTACCATCTAAGTCACTTGCCATATCTGAATCTACATACCCATGTAGAGAAGTGTTTGACCCTCCATAACATAAATGCCTACTGCTAGTCTCTCTCAGATATCTGAGAATCCACTGAACTACTTTTCAGTGTTCCTTTCTTGGATTAGACATAAACTTGCTGACAAATCCCACTGCTTGGGCAATATCTGGTCTAGTACATACCATTGCATACATCAAGTTCCCAACTGCTGAAGCATATAGAAATCTACTCATGTACTCAACCTCATCATGTGATTTAAGACACTGTTCTTTGCTCAACTTGAAGTGTCCAGCCATAGGTGTGCTTACCGGTTTTGCATCCTGCATATTGAACCTCTCCAACACCTTATTCACATAATCTTTTTGAGACAAAATCAAACTGTAATTTTTCATGTCTCTCTTAATACTCATGCCAAGGATTTTCTTTGTTGCTCCTAAATCTTTCATGGCAAATGTGTGAGCTAATTTTACCTTAAGCTTAGTAATTTCCTGTATGTGTGAACTTACAACAAGCATATCATCTACATACAGTAACAGGATAATATAACTACCATTATCCAATCTGTTAAAATAAACACAATGGTCAGATTGACATTTACTAAAGCCATGCTCTGTCATAAACCTGTCAAACCTCAAATACCATTGTCTTGGAGCTTGCTTAAGACCATATAAATTTTTCTTCAATCTGCACACAAGTTTCTCCTTACCTTTGACCTCAAAACCTTCCGATTGATCCATATATATCTCTTCATCCAAATATCCATGAAGAAATGTTGTCTTAACATCAAGCTGATAAAGATGCAAATCCTCAATAGCAACTAAAGACAATACAGTCCGAATAGAAGTCATCTTTACTACAGGAGAAAAAATTTCACCAAAATCAATATCTGGTTTCTGTGCAAATCCCTTTACTACCAACCTGGCCTTATGTCTCATTTATCCATTCTCTCTTTCCTTTAACCTATATACCCATTTGTTTTTCAGTGCTTTCTTTTCGGCTGGCAACTCAACCAAATCCCATGTATGGTTCTCTTCTAAGGAATCAATTTCCTCATTCATGCCATGCTCCCACTGTTTTCTAGATTCTACCTGCATTGCCTCATCAAAACTTTTTGGTTCTCCACCATAAGTGAGCAACAAGTAGTATAAATAAGGGGAATAACTAATTGGAGGTTTACTTACCCTTTCAGACCTCCTTATGGGCGTTTGAGACTCATTTACACCTTGTTGTCTGCCTAAATTTTCTTCTGACAGTGACCGATCCCGGTCATCTCTGATCGATGCCGGTCTGCACCCAACTGATGTCGATTCCGCCTGATCGACGTTGATTTCCACCTGACCGATGTCGGTCTTTGTGTTTTTCTGTGAGTGATGATTTTTACCTGCGAGCTCATTTTGGATCATAACCTCTTCCAAATCAAGATTGCCCTGCTCATAGTTATTCAGCCTCTTGAGCTGATCACTGTACATCACCTTCTCATTGAAAACTACATCATGGCTTCTAATAATTTTGTTATTTTCTAAATTTCACAACCGGAATCTGAAATCTCCAAAATCATAACTAATGAAAGTGCACCGCATAGATTTAGCATCCAGCTTCTTTCTATTTTCTTTATCAATGTGCACAAAAGCTTCAGAACCAAAAACTCTGAGAAATGAAAGATCTACCTTTTTACTTGTCCAAGGCTCTTATGGAATTCTACCATCCAGTGTAGTAGAAGGTCTTTTGTTAATCAGGTAAACCACAATATCTACAACTTCTGCCCAAAATTGTAAGGGCAAACCAGCATGCAACCTCATACTCCGTGCACGCTCCATTTTTGCTCTATTCATCTTTTCAACAACTCCATTTTGCTGAGGTGTTCTTGGAACCGTCATTTCCCTCCGTATTCCACTCATAGAACAATAACTATTGAATTTATTGCTTCAGTACTCACCACCATTGTCAGATCTAAGGCACTTCAATCTCAAACCTATTTTATTCTCAACCAAAGCTTTCCATTTCTTAAATGTGTCAAAAACATCATATTTCCTCTTTATGCAATAAACCCATACCTTTCTTGTAGCATCATCAATGAAAAAAACATAATACTGTGATCCTCCAATAGAAGCTACCTGAGCTGGTCCCCACACATTTGTGTGAACAAGCTCCAACTTGTGCTTCTTATTTGTTGACCCAGTTTTGAAAAATCTCACTTTTTTCTGTTTCTCAAAAATACAATGCTCACAGAAATCTAGATCTATGCTTTTCAAATCTGAAAGCTTGCCTTTTGACTTAAGAACATTAATTCATTTCTCACTCATGTGACCAAGCCTACAGTGCCACAACTTTGCATCTACATCTGAAGTAAATAAAATAGGAGAATAATCAGTAATACAAGTAAATAGATAAAATGTACCTACTCTCTTACCTTTTGCTAATACAAGTGCACCCTTGGAAACTTTCCAAGATTCACCTGTGAGAGTTATTGTGCAACCCTCATCACCCAACTTTTTTGTATAAATCAAATTCCTCTTCAGGATGGGTACATGCATGACATCCTTCAACACCCATGTGTCGTCATTCTGCAATTTCAGCTGCACTTTTCCTTTGCCAATAATTTTACAAGGCTCATCATCCCCTAAATAAACTTTTCCAAAATCTCCATGGACATAATCATTGAAAAATTCTCTACTTAGGGTTGCATGGAAAGAGGCACCAGAATCTAAAACCCATGATTCTAATTTATTATCCAAATAAAATATAAGAGCATCCTGTGCAACAATACCTGTAACTTTTGCTTCTTTATTACCTTCATGCTGATTTTCTTTGTTATCCTTCAACCAACAATCTTTCTTTACATGCCCTTTCTTTCCACAATTCTAGAAGGTTATTCTTTCATTTCTGGATTTGGATCTACTTCCCATCTTTGACCTTGATTTCTCTTGCTTGCCCTTCTCTCTTTTCCTTCCCCTGCTTTCAACACTTAAAGGATTACATGATGTTTGCCCTGTGTTTTTTCTGCGAATTTTTTCATTCAAGATTACACTAACAACATCATCGACTTTCAAGATATTTGAAGCAAATGCAGTATTACTAACTGCCATTACCAAACTATGCCAACTTTCAGATAAAGAGCATAAGATTAAGAGAGCCTTAATTTCATCATCAAAAACTATTTTGACTGAATTTAACTGATTTACTATTGTATGAAAATTATTAAGATGACTAGATACAGATCCACCTTCTTGCATTTGCAAATTAAATAATTACTTCATAAGATATACCTTATTCGAAGCTGAGGGTTTTTCATATAAATTTGTCAAAGTATCCATTAACTCTACCATTGTCTTTGCCTGTGATAAGTTATAAAACACAGAAGCTGTCAGGCTCAACCTTATAGATCCAAAAGTCTTTCTATCAAGAACATTCAATTCTTCATCTTCCATATCTGTGGGCTTCCTTGAAACTCCACCCAACGGTAAATACAGATCTTTCTGATACAGATAATTTTCAATCTGCATCCTCTATAATTGATAATTCTTGCCATTGAATTTCTCCATTCTTAGTTTACCTTCTTCTGCCATTGCTTTGCTCCCACTCAATCAGAAACCCCTGTGAGTGAATTTTGTAATCAACAAACACTAACACGCTCTGATACCAGTTGTTAGGATCTTAGAGTACAATTGATTACTTTTGTATAAGCAACTAAACACGGAATTGAAACCAGAAGTAATAAGTAACTAGAAATTAGAAACAACAAATAATAGGAGATACAAGAAACAACCAATCTGTATTAAACTCTTTCGGAAGGAAATACAATGAAGAAATCTCTCTCTCCTCACACCTTGCAGATGTACAGTAATTCTCCCTCAAGAGTTCTCTCTCTCTCTCAATTAATTACAATCAACTCAATTACTGAATTGTACATGCTATGAGGATCTAACTCTACTATATAATATACTACAACACTAGGGTTCATGAGCCATGCATTCGCCACCCTTAGATCCATCTCTTAAATCAAAGGCTCAAATATGTTCTCCTGAAAATAGAAATTATGGAAACACACAGAATTCGGTGTCGGTCTGAAGATGACCGATGCCGGTCGACCCCTAAGCGATGCCGGTCGACCTCTAACCAATGTCGGTTGGTTCTGACCGATGCCGGTTACTGTGTAAGCCCAACAACCTCCACATTAGCTCATTAGTGAAACTTTTAGCTCCACAACTCAACACTAAATGTCCTCCATTATAAATCACTTAATTGTTGGTTGACACTTTATACATCCACTTAACCATTATAAAACACTTCATAAAACTTAAATATTATGAAGTAAGATGATACACAGAAAAAAAAAAAAAACAGAAAGGTCAAGATAGAATAGAAGAGAAAGAAATTGAACAATTATATCAAAAAATCAACTTAAAATTTTAATGGATTTGAAGATCAAAAAGTTCAGAAGATTTTTTTTCTTTTTCTTTTGACCGAACTTCTATTTAACCAAGCTTAGAAGCCTCCCTTACCAAAACTCTCATATACATAAAAAGTTGAAAAGTTTAAACAAAACTATAAAAACCACAATAATTTCAACTTAAATCTTTAATAGATTTGAAGATCAAAAAGCTTTGAAGATTCTTTTTCTTTTTCTTTTGACTGAACCTCCAAGACTCCCTTATACATAAAAGAGTTAAAAACTAAAAAAAAAACAAACTATAAAAACCACAACCATCTAATCCAATTCACACTCATTAACCACTTCTCAGTAAAAAGATGAAGAAATTAAATATATTCTTTAATATATTTGATTGAATTACTAGTTAAACATTATTTACTTGTTTATCAATTTTCAATTAAAAATAATTTATTTATAATACTATACACATACCAATACGTTATATCTAAAAACACTTAAGTGTAATGCCTACCAAAAAAAAAGTATTTTCTTAATATTTCCATCAACCAACTCCAAAATAATTAACAAATTTAAATATTATAAATTAAAAGATTATGAAATAAAATTGAAAGGAATGAATTAAAAAACAGTGATATAAAAAATTTATATATAAATTAATGAAAAATTAAAAAAATTGTATATTTAATATTTTATGTTAATTTATATATATTTAAAAAATTAAATTGAAGATAAATTTTTTTAAATTGTAATAATAAATTTAAAAACTAATTTTAGACATTGATATTATTCATAAACCACATCACAACTTCTCTATCATTTAATATCAATTAAAATATTCATATAATATTTATTTTAGATAAATTTATACATCAATCAAAAAAGATTATAAAATATTTGACAAATTTATACAGCAATCAATAAAGATTATGTAATATTTGACAGGGAACATTATACTTGGCCGACAGAGCAGCTCATGAAACATTTGAAAAAAAAACAATGGAGGGTGTCTTTGCTGTATTGTTGGAGCTGTTCCATCTGTAGTTTAGATAAGATGGTGGGCATGTTCAGAGTACCGACATTGTAAGGATCTGTGGGACACTCCGAATAACAGAGACAGATTCATGTACTAGAAAATTGTGAGATTAAAGTTTCATTACTTAATAAAGAAGATTTCTGGTCATAAATTTTTTAAACTTCAATAGTTTTTCAGATTTGCTTTGTACATTTTATAAGAATTCGAAAGAGCACCTGTATTTCTTTGACTTGTTAATTCTACTTTTTGGTAAGTTGGCTTGGCGATTTTTCTGCTTTAATTCTTTTTATTATTCCTTTGGTGTCCTTGTCTGGACAGATGGCTTACAGGCAGGATTCGCATTTTTTGCCCTTTGGTGTTTTGTTCCATAGCTATTCAATAGCCTCCTCAAATTTTCATTCTTTTTAAAGCATTTTGTTTTGTTGGTATTAAGATGTATAGATAATCTAATTCTTTCAGTTTACTTGTAAAGTTTGAACGGTATATATTTTGTCAAAATTATTTGAGATTTTATTGAATAAATTATTTTTCTTTTTTTCTATAATTTTTTATTTTTATATAAAATTTTAATTTCTCTAAATTTTATATAAATCAAATAATTTCGTTAATAGATCAAGATTTTTCCTCTTTTCAATAATTTAAATAAATGAATTAATAATTCTATAATATAATTATTATAAATAAATAATTACAAAACTGCTTATTTTTTAAGTGGAATTTTTTTTAAATAAAAATGTTGAAGAAAACCTTAAATACTATATAGTTAGACAACAAAGTGGCTAAGTGGATAGTTCTATATTTGAGGCAGTGTTAGTGCTTCTCAATCAATGGTTGGTGGTGAATACTAACAAATAACATTACAAAAACTTTTTTTTTATCCTGCACTTAAAAGCAAAGCTTTGAAGGGAATATAAAAATAGTTTTTTTTTATTTAAAAAAAAAAAATTAAATTTATAAATTAGATCATTTTATATGCTTCTTTTAAATTAATTAATTAATTAAACTTATTTTTTAAAATAATTTTTTTTTTTTTTTTTAGTATTGGTTTCAATTTTTTCCTTTTTGATGATGGATTGGATAGGGAGCGGAACGTTGGAAAATAACTTTGTTATATAGTTGATTCCAAAAAAACTTTATTATTATACTATAAAAATACTAATATCAAAATTAAGACTTCTAAAATTTTAAAAGATTGTGTACTCTTGAGAAAACATGTGTTGTTAGAATTTACATGTCTTTCTTACACCTAGTTATCTTGGCTTTCCTTATATCAAACTATATCTACTGAATTCCCAAGACAAGTTTACATTTAATTCAACTTTATAGTGCAGATAAATAGTTTTTTAAAATGACCCTTAACCAATCTATTGCAATTATTATTTCTAACATTGAGAAGGATGGTGTCGAAATGAAATCAAAATATCATGTTACAACTTATTAATTTCTTCAAATATTGTTATGGACTTTCACTACTACTAGTAAATTTCCTTCTTCCTCATTGTGGGATTGAAATGAACTTCTGTGATAGTTTTTCTATGACATTAACTACATTCATAGGATCATTCATGGTTGTCTATCCAATATGATTTCTCTTATTCTTAAAGTTTAACATGTTTTAAAATTTGGAAGCATTAGAAAAATAAGAAATGTTGGAAGAGTATTTAATAATATTGATATTTACAAGCTTAAATTAAAATTATCTTAAAACAACACGAAATATCCCATTAAAAAAAAGGATAAAAACTTGATGATGATGATGATGATGATGATGATGATGATGATGATGATGATGATGATGATGATGATGGCCATCATAGCTCATCTTAGTATCCATGTATTTAAAGCTAAATATATAATTACTAATCTATAGATTCCAATCAAATGATTAAGCCTTTAGGCTTCCATAAAAATCATAGTCAACTATCTATCATCATGAAAAAAATCTAATAAATAAGTTTGAAAGAATCTAATATGATGTGTTGGATCTCTTTTTATATTATATGTTTCAAAATTTAATGTAACAAATCGAAATGGAATAGGATGAAAAGTTGATTCATAAGTCAAAGAATTTAGAAAAATATCATTAGAAGTAACCATTTTGGTATTTTCTTCAAACCTAAACTTTTTATATTATGAAAGGTATGCATTATGATAGCCATTGCAAGACTTTAAGATGGGGATGAATGTGAAGTAATCAATCATTGGAATAACACATGTTATAGTGATATTGGACGTGAGGAGGTATGTGATTGGATTTAGAAATGAATAGTATGCATTGATTATGTGGAATGGGAGAGTGTTGTTGGATGGTACAGTTTTGAGAAATTAGACAAGTATTTTGATAAATTTGAGAAGAATTTGGGGGATTTTGAGAAATTTGAAATTATATTTCAAAGGATCTTAACTAATTTGACAAAATTTTAGAGTAATTTGATGAAAACTATTGATGGGTTTTGAAAATTTAAGGTAGAAATTAGAAGATCTTGAGAATTTAGAGAGTAATGAGTCTTTTGAGATGAAAACCATCACATTAAGTGAATTATTTCAAAACATTCATCAATCCTTGAATCTCTTGATGATTATTTATCAAAAACTTTTTAAATTGAGTAATAATAAATCATTAAGAGACATCTTGAGATGTGGATGGCGTACTAAGTACTGCCAATATTACCATTGCCTCTAGCACTTAAATATACATTATCCACATCAAAGGGCCCACTAATAGAAGGATTATCATCACAATACAATATACATTATTTTGAAAAGGTACATCATTTACAAAATAAACTTTGATTTTGGAAGCTTTAAGCACACGTTTGAAATCTATTTTTTTCAAACATAAATTAAGTCTAGCAAGAGGATTTCAACAACATAGATGTTTATTTGTCCAAATCTAATACTTCTTCAAATTAAAGTTTTAGGCCTATTTAATTTTGGTGTCATAAATAAGACATAAACAAATATATCATATGAATTTAACAACACTAGGGTTTTAGGAATTTTAAGAAATTAGAATGACATAAGATGATCTAACATAAAATAGAGATAAGAATTCAGAGGTATGAACATACGATCAAATAAAACTTTAGGTGTATAAATTTTTTTATTCAACAAAATATATAACCTTACAAAGATGTAACATAATTTAGGTTCATCAAAATGTAATGTAAAAAAAACATTAATTAGACATCCATAATACATGTACAATACAATAATAATGCCTAATTAATAAATGAAACAAAAAGTAATAAAAAATAGAACTAAGAATTTAGATCTATGAGCATAAAATAAAATAAAACTGTAGGTGGTATCTGGAAATTTTGATGTAATACACTATGTAACCTTAGAGGGATATAAGATAATCAAATTCACCAAGATATAATACAAATGAATGAATTACATTTAATTACACATGTATAAAATAATAGTAATTTCTAATTAATAAATGGAACAATTATACATTAAATATAATGGAATAGAAATGACATATTTTGTGTAAAATATTGCAGAAGATTTATCGTTGAAATTTGAACTATCACCATGAAGTTTGAATTTGATTATAGAATGTTTTCATGATTGTACAAAATGTTTGAAGATTGCTAGGTGTTTGGAGTGGAAACTTCGCTCCTGGCAAAATATTTGTAGTTAAAATATAAATTTATAAGTTTGTTCCCTTGGTAATGTGTTTCGCTTTTGTGTTCTTAGTTTATGCAGTGTGACTCGTGTACTTGCAATATCTTAATCTCTAACCTAGAGGTGTCATGAAAAATGTATTGGGTGCATATATGAGGGTTTGGGTGGCTAGTGTCTACTAATTAGTGCTCTATAAATCACACCTGTGTAGTAGAACAATACAATCTTAGAAAAGCTTGGAATCATATAATACACTTCTCATAGAATGAAAATATGATCAATCTTAAATGCCTAAATGGATGTGCTTTTATATTTAAATGGATCACAATACATATCTATTTTATGAGTGACATTGAATTAAAATTTGATAATTTTAATATATATATAGACTTCAAATAATTAGAAATGTGAATGATGAAAAAGGACGAATGAAAATATATAATTAAAAGAGATTAAATTAAAAAACTCCAAATAAAAGAGATGAAATTTAAGATTAAAAAAATTAAAAAAAAAAAAAAAATTCTAAAAATCTAAAAAAATAATTTTAAAAATATCAATAATATTTAATTTAAACCAAAATAATTATATATAAATATAGAAACACATAAATTGAGATTAATTAAAAACCATGAAACCATTTTAACATAATAAAATGTAACATATTAAGATTTGATATTTAGGAAATTTACCACTCGAAGGATAACACTACATAAAAGTAACCCCTTCAAAAAAAAAAGAGCACAAAGTAACATATGTATGTTTGGACATGTACATACGAAAATCTTAGAAGGGAAAGTAGAAAAAAGATGTGTAATTCATTAAAAAAGGGCCTATTATCCATACCACATTAAGTGGTAAACATTTTCACATAAGTCAACAATATCAAATCGATGAATAAACCATACTTCCTTTTCAGTGGTACTTCAAATAATTTAAGGTGCACCCCTAAACTAATCAAGTATTTTGTTGACTAAAAATAAATAAAGTGCCGAAGACATTATTAGAAACTCGGCCACATCCTTATTTTGTCCCGCGTTGAAAGACACGTGTCACACCTCTCCGACCAACATGGACCATATCAACTTTAAAACATTGATGACTCAGCGAATCCACGTGGTACGGAGCAACCCCACAATGAAATGTCCACCCCTTCACAAACAAAGCCAAAATTAGGTCACATGTTGAAACACCAGCAGCCCCTAAATACATTTGAGTTGGCACTCTCTACACAAATTAACATCATGAAAGCCTCCTCAAAAGTTCACATATCTTTATAAAGGTCCTCCTTTTTATATAATATTATTTTATGAATGTTGGCGTATTTATTTTTATGTTTGTTTTATTATTTATTATTTTTTTAAAGTTCGGATATTTGTTTTTTAATTTTCTTTCGATTTTTATTATTATTAATAATTAATGTTAATATTATTAAATATTTAGATTGAACATTATTTATGATTGTGGAGATAATTATGAGAATATCTATTTTAATATAAATTTTTAATTTTATTTTGATAATATTAAATTAAATAGATTATGGTTTAATTTTATTTTTTTTATTTTTTTAAATTTATTAATGAAAGATTGAATAGATTCATGTTTATTGGAAATACAATATAAAGTTTAATTTTCTCAACAATATTTTTCTAATAAAATATAAATAAGATAAATATTTTTTATATTTTTTAACATATATTTTTTGATTGATCAATGAGAGATTTAATAGGTCCACACTTATTTATAGAGATCCACTTCCAAAATAACAATTTGTCAATCAAACCCACCCATTTAAACACAAATAAGAATCCAATCCCTCAAGCATCAATATGTCAAACTAAACATAATCAATGTAATCCATTTGAACATAAATAAGAATCTTCTCCGAGCCATCAATATAACAAACTAAAAATCCTCCATTATAAGTTATTTAATTGTTGGTTGACATTTTATATATCCACTTAACCATTATGACATAGTTCATAGAACTTAAATATCATGAAGTAGAATGATACACACAAAAAGAAAAGCACAAAGGTTAACATGGGAAAGAGATGGAAAAGCAGAGAAAGAACTTGAACAATTACAACAAAAATTCAACTTAAATTTTTAATAGATTTGATGATCAAAAAATTTGGAAGATTGTTTTTCTTTTTCTTTTGACGGAATTTCTATCTAACCAAACTTAAAAGCCTCCCTTACCAAAACTCTCTTATATGTAAAGGAGTTGAGAATTTTAAATAAACTATAAAAATCACAACTATTTCAACTTAAATCTTTAATAGATTTAAAGATCAAAATATTTTGAAGATTTTTTTTCTTTTTTTCATCAAACTTCTATCTAATCAAACTCAGAAACCTATCTTACCAAAACTTTCTTATAAATAAAAAAGTTAAAAATTTTAAACAAACTATAAAAATCACAACCATTTAATCCAATTCACACTCATTAACTATTTCTTAATAAAAAGTAGAAGAAATTAAATAAATATTTTGAATATATTTAATTGAATTATTAATTAAAGATTATTTATGTATTAATCAATTTTCAATAAAAACAACTTATTTTTAATACTATATATATACAAACATATTACAACTATCGACACTTAAAAAGAGGGTATTTTCTTTCACTTTCCATCAACCAACTCTAAAATAATAAAAAAGTTTAAATATTATAAATTAAAAAATTATGAAATAAAATTTAAAGAAATGAATAAAAATTATTAAATTAAAAAATTTATGTATAAATTGAAAAAAAATTAAAGAATTTGTATATTTTATATTTTATATTAATTTATATATATATAAAAAATTAAATTAAAAATATATTATTTTTATAGTAATGATGAATTTAAAAAGTAATTTTAAACATTAACATTATTCATAAATCATATCACAACTTTTCCATTATTTAAAAAGTAATACTTCGGTTAGATAACTTTATCTATCAATCAGTAAAGATATAGAATATTTGACAGGAAACATTATACTTAGCCGAAAGAGCAGCTCATGAAACATTTGAAAAAAAAAAAAAACAATGGAGGGTGTCTTTGCTGTATTGTTGGAGCTGTTCCATCTGTAGTTTAGATAGCATGTTCAGAGTACCGACATTGTAAGGATCTGTGGGACACTCCGAATGACAGAGACAGATTCATGTACTAGAAAATTGTAAGATTAAAGTTTCATTACTTAATAAAGAAGATTTCTGGTTATAAATTTTTTAAACTTCAATAGTTTTTCAGATTTGCTTTGTACATTTTATAAGAATTCGAAAGAGCACTCCTGTATTTCTTTGTCTTGTTAATTCTACTTTTTGGTAAGTTGGCTTGGCGATTTTTCTGCTTTAATTCTTTTTATTATTCCTTTGGTGTCCTTGTCTGGACAGATGGCTTACAGGCAGGATTCGCATTTTTTGCCCTTTGGTGTTTTGTTCCATGGCTATTCAATAGCTTCCTCGAATTTTCATTCTTTTTAAAGCATTTTGTTGGTATTAAGATGTATAGATAATCTAATTCTTTCAGTTTAATTGTAAAGTTTAAACGGTATATATTTTGTCAAAATTATTTGAAATTTTATTGAATAAGGTTTTTTCTTTACATAAAATTTTTAATTTCTCTAAATTTTATATAAATTAAATAATTTCATTACTAAATCAAGATTTTTCTATTTTAAACAAATTAATTAATAATTTTATAATATAATTATTATATATAAATAATTATAAAATTACTTACTTTTTATATAAAATTTTTTAAAAATAAAAATGTTCTAAAGAAACTTTAGGTGTTATATAGTTGGATAATAAAGTGGCCAAGTGAGTAGTTCTATATTTGAGGCAGCTTTAATGCTTCTCAATCAATGGTTGGTGGTGAAGACTAGCAAATAACATTGTAGATATTATTTTTATCTTGCATTAAAACCAAAGCTTTGAAGGAGAATATAAAAATAGTTTAATTTTTTTAATTTAAAATTATGAATTAAATTATTTTATATGCTTTTTCTCAATTAATTAATTAATTAATTTAAAATTAAAATGTTATTTTTAAAGTATTGGTTTCAATTTTCTCTTCTTTGATGATGGATTGTATAGAGAGCCGAAACATTGAAAAATAACTTTACTACATAGTTGATTCCAAAAGAACCTTATTTATCATTATACTGTAAGATACTAATATCATATTTAAATATTTTAAAGGTTTAAAAGATTGTGTGCTCTTGAGAAAACATGTTTTATTAGAGTTTACATGTCTTTCTTACACTTAGTTATCTTGGCTTTCTTTGTATCAAACTATATCTACTGAATTCCCAAGACAAGTTTACATTTAATTTAACTTTAAAGTGTGGATAAATAGATTTTTATAATGACCCTAAACTAATCTATCATAACTATTATATCTAATATTGGGAAGGATGATGTTGAAATGAAATCAAAATATTGTTCCGAAGGTCTAATATGAGTTACATATTCTAATAATCCTCCTTAGCCCAATATTTTTTTCAATTATATGTTATTGAATATATTTTTAGATGGTATGAAAATAATTGTCTCATTGTTTACTTTGTTGGTTGCATACCCCTAAGAATTCCCTCAATTCCTGTATTTTACACCACGAGTAAGTACCAATTTAATTTTGTAGATATGTAAGCAGGTAACCTATAACTAAAATATCAAGAGGAAAAGGTTGCAAATCCTAAGCCTATGACACAAGGATATAACTCTCACTAAACCTCAACGAAGGTAAATGATTGTAACTATGGTTGTAAAGATGATAATAAAGTAAATGGTTGTAAATGGATACAAACTAAAGTAAAAGATGAGTTATATGATTGTAAATGGATGAGGTGTAATGTTCAACCAAATGGCACAAGTCTATGGAACCTAAGGTGATTAATGACAAGTGTAAACAATCCTATATCTACACCAGCTTATTGGACATATCAAAGATCCTAACCAAGGATACACATACATTCGTTTACAAATCAACAAGAAACATCTATTCTAATGAGTAAACAAATGAAAGAGTATAGGGATATAAATAATTATCTTTGGGTGGACTTGTCTACACTTCAATCTTCACCTTGGCTTAAGTGGAACTTTGCAAGAGATGTTTTAGATTGAAGAACTTAAATGGCAAGGATGAATTTTTAGATATCCTCAGTTAGGAACTCCATATGACCTTTCATATCGAGATTGAAAGACACCACAAGATAAAACTCCTTATGATAAGACTCTAATACACTAACTATCCTAGTTACTACTTAGGGAAGAAATACGAGTGTAATTAGAGTGTATAAATGTGATATGATATGACATGAATGAAACATGACCCATATTTTCTTATTTAATACCCCAAACCTCCCTAAAATCTAAGACGATAGTATCATTTAGATTGATAGAGTGGGAAGATGTCAGCTAGCACAATACAATATCAACTAGGCAAATACAATATAAATGTTAGATGATAGACTTAGAACCATATTGGGCTAGTTGATACTTGATAAAAGAAGGATAAAGACAAAATATATGGAATCAATTAGGTCAATATTGTAGGATATAGGGAATCTATCAAATCTAAACAAGAAGTAGATTGAAGGGATAGATTGATACAAACATTCTTCTTCTATTGTAGCCCTTCCTGGCAGGGGTTGCCAGCTAGCCCTTATGGAACTATAGTGTAGTCTCTTGATGTATGGGACATTATTGTTTCTTTAGATCCTTAAGACCCCATATATGGTTTGGTGGCTCTAGATCCTCCCTTGGCAGTGCCTTCTTCTTAAATGACTTTACCACCCAATGTTGATCTTTCACCTCCTCCTTATGGTATGGTACCCTCTGGCTTAGTTTAGTTTTATGTGCATGAGATATTTTTAATGATGTATTTTTGTTTTCAATTTTCTAGCATTGATACTTGAACTTGTTTATTTTTTGTCATGTTTTGAGCTGGCATTTTCTTCTGACAAGGAGTTTGATCCGTGGACATCAACTAACTACTTTACTGCATGACCTTTTTTAAATTATTATTTTGATTTAATAATATTTTTATTGAATTATTCAAATAATAAAAATTAGGGAAGATGATAACCTATAAATCAATAAAATAAAGAACAATTTTTATAAAGAAATAACCCAACCAACAAATATTTGAATGATTAAAATTACTAGAATAATCTATGATCCCATAAACTGATAAGTCTCCCTACTGTAATTAAAACCATTCCATTTCCCTACGTTAAATCACAATTCACATTATTACCCTAAGATTGAAATTAACATTTATCTATGGGAATCTATGTTTTCAAACTTATAAATTATAGTTTATGTGATGTGAATGTCCATTTTGTGTTTTACCAATGTCAAAAACACTCCACATTACATCTCAATTTTAAAGCAAAAAAAATGGATACTGTTGGCCCAAAATAGAACCATGTAAAAATATGTCCTCAATGTTAGAAATATAGTAATTTGAATCATGCATCATCATAATAACTACAACCTCTTGTTTCACCATGGTTATTTTCCCTATGGGGCTTTGATTTGTTTGGAAAAATTAATCCAAAATAATCAAAGGGTCACAAATTAGTTATTAAAGCTACATAGTATTTAACAAAATGGGTGGAATTTGTCCCATTATAATAAACTACAAGAGATGACATATGTAAGTTCTTAATGAGAAACATCATTTCATAATTTTGTCTCCCATCATCGATTGTAACAGATAGTGGATCATTTTTCAAATTTAAGACAATTAAGAGATTTTGTGCTAAACATAAGATTCGTTATGCCTTATTCACTCCTAATTATCCACAATGGAACATATACAAGTACAAGATATCAATAAAATAATTGTTAAAATATTAAGAAAAATAGTTACAAAAATGGTGAGGATTTCCACAATCAGAGTTTTATGCTTTATGGTCTTATCTTACAAGTGTTTACATGCCTACAAAGGCTACACCTTATTCTCTTGTTTATGGATCAAAAACACTATTGCCTTTAGAATTATAAATACCATTTTTCTGTGTCTCCTTAAGAGACATTATCAAGGATAATGGATATTATGAAATATAGTTACATGAGTTAGAGTTGTTGGATGACAAATGCATATAGGCTATTGAAAGTCTCAATGTTTATGAAGATCAAATTAAGAGAGCATATGGAAAGAAGTTTCAAAATCGTGAATTTGAAGTTGGTGATTTAGTATTAAAATAAAATCAAAAGAGTACTAATGTAGATAAGGAGAGTAAAGATAAGTTCAAACCCAACTGGTTGAGCTCATTTGTGGTTATAGAAAAAGTGGGCACATGATCTTATTGTTTGGCTATAGTTGAACGGAAATATATGATAAATCCTATGAACATTGTGCACTTGTATCAGTACTACACATGAGTATATAAAATTTTCAACATATTTTAAAAATATGACAAAAAAATAAAAATATTTACAAAATAAAAAATCATGACGTAAGCAATGCATGTTTACTAGTTACATTATTCATTTATTTTATTTATCACATGTTTGGTAGATTACATATCCTTTTCTATACACACATGTATTTTATGGTATATACAAGTTTGATGCATGGAGCTACATGTTACACATAACACATGGATGCACAGATGCATGCCATTTCTATACCCAATGGTCCATACCAATGTTGGGGACATCTTAATCCATAGGTTACATTTTTACAAGTTATATCTTTATATAATATTTCCATTTACCATGTTGATCTATATATCATTGCTTATGCATGTTTTAACTCTTTTTTAATATTATTTTTAGTGATATATTTCATGTATATTCTAGTTTCCTATGATGTGACATTGACATATATTGATAGTGTAGACTAGTTTCACTTATTTTGTGCTTCATTATTACTTGTTTATTTGTTATATATTAATCATTGATTATTATTTTTCACTTCTTGATTGATATATGCCATTACTTGATTGAATGTATCATCGAATGTCTCTTTCTTTGTATGCAAACCTTAGCCTTATGTGATATTTAATTTTCCTTTATGTGCATACCTTGGCCTTATGTGACATTGAATACTATTGTGTGTGTTTCTATTATGTGCATAATGAATTTGACATTGTGATATTTTACATGGATAAGTATATGCGTATCTACTAATTTTGTTGAGTTTTCATATCACGCACCTTCCTTGTCTACGATGTCATATTTCATGTTATGTAGCTTCCTACATAGTTCATTATTCAATAATTATATAAGTGATGATTAATACTATGCTCCATATATATATATATATATATATATATATATATATATATATATATATATATATATATATATATATATAGAGAGAGAGAGAGAGAGATGATAATTTTATACCTTGCACTTAATTTTCCATATATGCTTTGCTTATCTATTCATTACTAATATGACATATACTCCACATGTTAGCACACATTTCTACACGGTTACATTTTTACATAACATGATGAGGTTAAATAGATTTTGTTTTGATATTATTAATTCATATGCTACATCCCTCACCTAAAAAAGGGGACATATTAGTGGGTTTTTGTATAGATTCAAGCCTCCATGCATAAAAAAAACAAATTTTGGCATAATTATAGGATTCATAGAGTTCAAAGCGGTTCAAATTATCAATTTGGTTTATAAATAGAACATATTTTTTCAAATTCATTTAAATTTTACAACAAAAGTTATCTATTTCCATATTTGAGATCAAATGAAATATAGATGCATAACATTGGATGTCATTTTGGGATAAATTTGTGCCCTTTCTCAAGAAGTGAGTGTCTTAAAGTATAAATGTTAACCTAGGACAAAAAATCTACTCTTGTAATCAGCTTGTGCAAACCCCATAAAATTTGATTTCACTAATGATTAATGTTTGCATGTTTTTTAAGCATGCTTTCATTGTAGGATATATGGTGGAAATACTTAGTCTAAAATGTCTGCTGCAAAAGAGCAAGGTTTTAGAGGTTTGGAAGGAGAATGCAACATTATATCACTACTTGTTCGGTGCAAAAATGTAAGTGAGACCCGAAGACCTAAAGAAGATAGAATTGAACAAGTGGTGACATCACATGCCCCCACAAAATTCTATTGGATGTCCTCGATAAGGAAAAATGATTCAAGTGTTTTGGATAGTAGGGATGTGGATGAACTTTGGTATCGCTTTGATATTAAGTGTAAATGATGGTCCAAACCCCAAATACACTAGAACATTAATGAACATGTTGCATGGTTATGAATCACTTGGAGGGAATTATAACATTACATTGTAACTTGTTTCATGTAAATTTTCAAAATTAAATTGAAAGTCCGCAACCTGAGATAACTATAGAGATGTGGATAAGGTCTATACTTTTACAAATGTGTAAAAGTACACTTGGGTTTCGAAAACTTGTAAGAGATAACATAGTGCACATGTCATCACCAAAATTATTCCAATGACTATATGCTACAATCATGTGGAAGGTTTTGGGTCTTGGATAGAATTCTTATCAAATTACATGGGCCACATATCTTCCAAGGACATCGTGTACTCTTGTTCAATACTATGACAAAGTTAATTGATATATTAGAGGAATATTTGCAGTGGTGTGATCTAATGATGGAATGACAAAGTGGATGAAATCTCTTTATTTAACATTGGATAATGTGGCTAATCCTATTAATGTATGTTTGTTCATAAAAAAAATTATCAACAAAGCATAAGAGGTTCTTGCATCTTTTACTTCCACTTGGTTCTAGCCATATGTGAAAGTTATTCTAAGAGATCTTGATCATTCTGGAGGGAAAAAATTTCATTACATGCTTAGAGACATATGCATCACTATATTAGAGTGGAACTTGCCTGTTCCACCTGATGATCATGTAGCTTCTAGTTTTATGAACCATTTAATTTCAGTGGTAGCTCACACGTCAAAATTGGTTGTTCAAGCTAACATAGAAATCACAACCTACTTTACATGAAGACATGGAAAGATTTAATAATCATTGATAGATGTACAATTATTCACTATCTTATGATTGGTGGAGGAAATCCTAATTTGAATGATAAATCAATAGGCATCAAAAGGTCTATTGGATTATAGCTTCATGGGCCAATGGAAGCTTTTGGTATCTCATTATCTAATTCATCAGATGATTTTACTTTGTTTGATGATGATCTTTGTAGAGATCTTCTTATTAATGCAAGCTACAAATTGAAGAATGTATATAAGGCTGCATTAGAGCTCATTGGAATAATATTAAAACACACAGAAGGAAAATTCAGCATCAATGAACACATGTTGTAGTCATCTTTGAAACAAACTCTTTTAAAGCTTTTCAAAGATGGGGATCCTAGGTAGTTCTTAAACATTATTGAAAAAATCACTATACATTTTCCTCCTTTTCTTGATTTTTATGAAAGAATGGTTTTGGATATGTTGGCACACATTCATGGTATGTTAAGGGTCACTACTTTGGATATTATCCAACGAAGGGTAGGTTGTATTCCTAATCTTTTCAACATAATTTCACCCTTTTTATACAAACTTCTTGTACACAAGGATGTTATAATCCCCCTATCAGTTTTAGTAGAGAAAGATGATGTGTTTTCTAGGCTTTTCCTTAGTATCCTTTTTGATTCTATATATTCACTACATCCTAATGAACTACACAAAGCAGAGCATGAATCAAAGCTTATGGTAAGAGATGGCATTGAGGAATCATATTTTGTTGGTTGTGAAATAGACCTTTGTTTGCAGTCTAAGGAATCTTGGATACAACCACAACTGGTTGGTTATCCTTCCTAAAAGATGAGAAATTTCCATACTAGATTTTTTTTAATAGAATGCAATTTTACATGAAACATCTCCAGATGAGGTGCATGAATCTAGTAGAAAGAGGCATTTTGGATCAAGCAGAAATGTTAGTAAGGAAGATGTTGTTATTGAAGCCTTGTTAGATCTTGTGAAGTTTCATGGATCGATTAGAGAACATGATGTGGTGTTTTCTATTCACAAAAAGAGATTTACCAAAGCAAAATTAACTGGACAAGTCATTTGGAATCCCCTGTAGGGCTGGAAAATGGTCTCCGTAAGTTTGATGTTTATTAGGCATGGTTTATGATGAAGGAATCAAGAACATTAGTAGGTAGTGATGAAAGGAAAGTTGTGGGTATTTTTCCATGATAATTTCTTGTGCATGTGGAAATCAAAGGCTCAATTTACAAGGAAATTTTCAAAGGAGTGGGGGGAAACATAACATTGCATAGCATCCTTTACATGCAAATTTGCAATGTGAAAATAAAAGTTTGCATCCTGTTGGATGTGCCACTAAAAATAATCCCACATATTATGTTTCAAACCCACACCAATGTAATGTCAAACATATTGTGGAGGTCAAAGGTCAAATTACAAATAACTTTTAAAAAAGTGTCAACTTAATAGATGGCCTTAGGAATGCATGGAAGGTATGCACTTTTGCATAAAGTGCAAATGTACATGTAGAGCCCAAAAACCTATAAGAATGCAAGTATGCATGTAAGGTGTGAAATCTCACTGAAATAAAAAGTGTACATGTCATCATCATCAATGGATACCTTGAAGGTGACTAAATAAATAAGAAGCCAAGTGTCATTCTTATTTGTATCCACCTTGCATTTGAATCCCTAAGTAAAAAAGAGTCTTAAGCCTAAAATTATGATGAAGTGTGATGAGAGTTCACACAATTTATTTGAAAAATGAATCTTAGCTGAGTTAGAAAGGATTGAAATCATTAACCACTTTGCAAATACAATAATAGGATCAACCATGGTGTTGATGGGATTTCTAGAATGTGTCTTAGCTAACTATGGTGGCAAGTAGATGTATCAGATATTGAAATTGGTAGTTCTATAACTGCAGTCGAAACATCACAATCCCAGGATCCTAAAAGGAAGCCACCTAATTTTATGGACTTTGAGACAATGAATAAAGTGGTTACTCGTATGCAATCTTTCTATGTTAATCTTGTTAAATCATCGGTAGCTCTAAATCATAGTCGATATGATATAGCATCACATAGTGGGGCAAAAAAGAGTCTAGTTTCATAGATATAGAGGATGTAGAAGTGAAGAGATAGGGATTGATGAAAGCCATGTGAAATTAAATTGCTCAAGTGTAGTGGAGATTTTTAAAGGAAAAATAACTGTAGAGATGCGAATAAGGTCTGCACTTTTACAAATATGTAAATGTGCATGTGAGTTTTGAAATCCCATTGGAGCCAAATGGTGTAAATATGTGAGTGAGTTCTAAAATCCCATTGAGTGCTAAGGTACACATGAAGTCTGAAAACCCGCTAAAGCAAAATGGAGGTAAAATGTACCATGTGTCAGCATTGGGTTTAGCATTGACCTTCAAAGTGAAAATGAGGACAAAAGCTAAGTATTGTTCTCATTCATCTCCACCCTACATTCGAATATATTGATAATTAAAAACAACTTGTACGGCATGGGCCAAGGTGGAGTCTTGACATCTAATGTGAAAACAATGTTCTAACATAATCCTTATCCTGGACTATTATAATAAGCAATATTCTCCTTCAAATGGTTTTGGAACTTCTGTAAGGCCATTATATTCTAAGATGGGCTAGGATTTCTTGTATGAATATGTTACAATAGGTGAATATTGATAGCATAAAAAGGAAGAATATAAAGACTTTGAAGGAGAGTGCCACTCAGAGATCATATGCCTTGAGGAGAAATTTTTACATTTTGTATTCTTCCCTCCATTATTTCATTCTTTGTTCTTTGTAGAGAAGATGGTAATTGGATCATTAGCTAGTAGGTCATCCTCAACTTGAATGGGCAAATGATTATCTTAAAAAACTGGGTAACATGGTTACACATAAAGACAAAATCAGTTTTCACCCAGGAAGAATATTCCTCTCTGATCTCAACTGCATCATGTTTCCAGCCAACCAAATATTTTCATCATGACTTAGATAACCAATTTACTTGAATCATTACCTTGTAGAGCATGAGAGTCTCTAGGCATATGAAAATTCATATTCTAGTTAGAGCATCTTTTAGGAATATTCTGGGTGAGAAAATTTTATATAAGTAAATAGGGCTTGTCCTCTTTACAAAGGTTTTTCTAACTTTTAAAAATATCCTCTTTACAGGGCCTCTTTGATTTTTGGGATTTCCTATTGTGTTTTTGCTTCTTTTGCTAAGGTGTTTTTTGTGTATAGTCATTAAAAAGTCTAAGAGCATTTATGTATATGTCTCTCCTATTTTTAGAGCAAATTCACTATGTTTTTCACCATGTTAACATTATGAACATTGATCTATGTAGATTTAATTTCAAGCTAATTGAAACCATCTGTGATTTTTGCTCTTTCTTGTCAATGAAGTGTAATAACACATTTTCCATGTATTGTTGATTAGGTATCTGATTTTATGTCTATTAATGGTAGTCATTCTAGGCATGAACTCAGAGTATAAATTATGTTTTGCATTGTGATATGGGAATGACTGGTTGATAATATTTTAAGGATATCTTGGATTTATGGAGTTGACAGGAGAAGGTTCTTGAGACTTTACATTTAATTAGGTGCTTTGGAGGTTTCAAAGATCATTTGAATGCTTGCATTGGATTGGTATCAATGAATGCAAGTCATTCTTGATAGTTTTCTTTATCTTGTTTCTTTGTCTTTTACATCCTGGAATGAATGATAGCATGGTTTTTTAAGGAATTCCTAGTGTTGAAAGCCATCAAAACTCACTTTAATATACCTAACTCATCTTACATATCCTACCCCTGCAAATAATACATGTTGTTGAATATTTTTAGTGTTATTTACTTACAGATACATAAGTATTGTGGATCTAAAATGTGTCTATGATTGATCCCTGAAAGATTAGCATTGTAATTTTTTATTTTGATATTAGTTGTTAGAAATGAAGATTAAAATCACATTCTATCTTTAGTATCTTGTGTATGATTAAAAATTATTTGCTCAGTCTGTGTGACAACTTTTTATGAGTGAACTATGTAAGTTTGG
Organism: Torreya grandis; assembly: GCA_037957365.1. Classification (NCBI taxonomy): domain Eukaryota; kingdom Viridiplantae; phylum Streptophyta; class Pinopsida; order Cupressales; family Taxaceae; genus Torreya; species Torreya grandis. Next base: position 1,493,839 of record JARHVA010000213.1, on the reverse strand, counting down.
TTATGATTTGATCAGATCTATGTATGTGCCAATAAATATTTAGAGATTAAACTATAGTAGCCATCCTGATGACCAAGCTACCCCATAGGTCATCTCACGTCAGTTCAGGTAGAGACTAGAGTAGCAAGGAACTAACCATACCCTTATTTGGTGTCTTCTAGTGATTATCTGTGTTCAATCCATCAAAATGTTAAAACCTTCCCCATATATAATGACATAAATAAAGTTTATCATATTTTTTTTCATCTTTTCAAGTATGCAAGGCTGAATTCTACATGTGTAAAACTATGAATCAACATAAGGCACATACACACTATTACATTTTTATATTTTGGCATCGATGGTACCTATAATTGATCACTTTGAATCTCTAAGTCCATAGATAGTGGTTGATTCAGTTAAATGAGTAATTTGGTTGAGATTTAGTGCCCTTAATGATTGAGGCATTACTCTATAATCCCAATATGTGAATCCCACATTTTAATTTGGGGTTTAATATCAATTACATGAGTGGTGTGGTTGAGTTTTTGCACCCTCAACAACCTAGGCACTACTTCCTTTTAAATGTGGTTTAGATAATTTATCTTTCCAACCCATGGCCTTACCTTAGCACATAAATTTGGGGCATGATCACCCCCAAATTATCTTAGTGCCTCAACAAAGAATCATAAGTCTCCAATAATTAAAAATGGAGGCATAATGTCCAATGGCATGATAAAGGGCAACATGGTTCACCCAGCTACAAGTCTATTCCTTTCCTACTCTTTAAGTTTCAAAAGTTTTAATTTCAATTTAGATTTTTAATTTTATATATGGACATTGAGTTTTTCATACTCATTGTGGGTTTTATAGAGGAAAAAACACATGATTCATAACTTCCTTCCAAAATATAAAGAATAGTGTACTCACTCAAGTACATATCTTTATCCTTTTACTCTAACATTATATTTCATTTCAATATTAGAATAAAATGGAAAAAATTTTAAACACTTAAATTTGGTATTTGATACTTTTGAATGATATTATTTACCTAAATTCACATTACATGACTTGTGCATACATATATGGCTCTTATTCACCCTTCTTTCACATCCACATGTTTTCCATGGGTTTGACCTTTATGATTTACTATCATTCACCTATATAAAATATCCATTATATGTATAATATGTTCAAAATCATATTCAAACCATCTTCATATCATCAGATCAATATTATTAACTTCTAGAAAAATCTATCAGACTCAAATTGCTTAAATTTTTTAGATTCATCCAAACCTACCAGACTCATCCTACACCAAGTCACTTTTAAAATTCAAATCCTTATTATCGGTTGGTCCATATTTTTCACATGTCGGTGGAATGGAAAATTACCCAAAGAGTCCCATATATATACATAATAGTTATAAGCCTATTACCTACCTATCATTTCTTGAGAAATCTTATTATACACATCTTCACATTCAAATGGACTACCCTATTCATTAAAATTTAACCATTATTCATAAGAAACATGACATAGCCAAGTCTAAAACATGTCAAAATTACGCCAAATTTTCATTTTATAAGTATCAAAAGCTATATCACAATATGCATTCATTGAAGGAAAAATATTGCATACATACACTTAACAATGAGAAATACATGAGGTTTGAATTCCATCTTCAAATTATTTTATATGTATGTAATGATCAAAAATTCATTTGGGAGTGGTTGGAGTTAGTTCAGCCCATATTTTCCCCCATTTTTAGGCCTAAACCTAGTGTCAAAAGTGAACCTAGGGTTCCAAAGAGAATGAAAAAGGTTTATATAATTATATACATAAATAGCTCTTGAAAATCACCCATAGAGCTAGTTTACAAGTTGGTGTAGTGACATGTACAAAAATAAAGAAGCAAAATGAGTATATCATGTTTCATATGTTAACATCAGTTGGTATCATCTAAAAGTTAATGATTATGCCCATGTGGGATCAAAACATAGTTCCTGATCCAAGTAAATCTTGATCCAATTTCCTGCCATTTTTTCCACCTTCATTTAGTTTTAAACATGAAAAGTACATTATAGTGCTAAGTACCTAACTCCCTTATAGATTTTCAATCTATAGCAAGTTCAATTGTCAAATTAGATTATGCCTTTCACATTTAGATTCATGTTTATTTTTATGTTCCATATAATCTAAATTAGTTCAAAGTTCTATCTTATTAAGTTCACATTAATAAAAAATAAGGTAAAACTTATAGTGTCTCTTATTTTTTTGTGTCTTATAAACTATTTTTCTCTACGAATTCTAATTACTTGTCATTCATGTCCAAATTTTATGTATTGATGCACAATTGAAGGAATTTTTTCTTTTTAATATAGTCAATGTCTACCATGTATTGTGTTATATGATTTATTGCTAGGTAATATGTAAAACAATATTTGCATTTTATTTATACCTTTTTAGATATGCAAGATGATACACCCTAAAGGTTCTATTTATATGTTATCATATCATTTGCTAATTGTTTATGTATAAGCTATATCATCTTTAAAAAATCCAATGCTATAAGGGAACTCATTAGTACAAACATTAAAATTTTAACTATAATCAATCATGATTACATCCCTTTATTTTAATTCTATGTAAGATCTAATGAATAAGGGAACATTGTATGAACTACAAATTGCAATTTCACTCCAATCAAACACATTTTTAATTGAATATTTTTCCTTGTTGGTTGTTTTAATTATGTTATTGACATTTGTGACGTTTATTTTTTCTTTGATATGATTTGGAAGAGGATTTGTGAAATTTTTTAAATATTGGATTGGAGGAGGCTCTACAACTTAATTGACATAATTTTTTATATTTTGATTTAAATATACTTTTTTTTCTTCCAGTAAGATCTTATATCTTATACTTGAATATAATACATCTATTTGATGAATGTCCTTGATCTTTTTGACAATAAAAAATGCATTTAGATCATAATTCCTAGGAAAGGGGTGGGAAAGATTAAGTTCTCTTACTTGAGATAAAGGGATCATGTGTGTAATCATTGTGGATTTTCACCAAGCCTAGTGAATTTCCTTCTTCTTCATTGTCGGATAAAAATTAACCTATGATATGGTTTTTCTATAACATTGATTATATCCTTACGATCATTCATGATGGGAAATCCATTTTCATTTCTCTTACTCTTAAAGTTTGAATATTTTTAACATTTGTAAGCATTGGAAGAAGATGAAGACATATTGAAAGAGTATTTAATAATATTTGTATATATAAGATTAAATTAAATTTTTGTGACAACATGGGAAATCCCATTAAAAGAAAGATAGAAATTGAAAACAATTTGTCTTTAATAATGGGAAGTAGGCTATTAGAAAAAATAATTTGAATTTTATTATTTGGTGGCCCTCATAACTCATCTTGGTATTCATTTATTTAAACTTAAGTATATAATTATTAGCGTATAGAACCCAATCAAGGGAATAAACCTCTACGCTTCTAGAGAAAATCTTATTCAACAATCAATTATCATGAGAAAAATATAAGAAAGAAGTTTCAAAGAACCTAATATGATGTGATGGATTAAATAGTGCAAATTAGAAAATGAAAAAAAAACAAATGGAAGAGGAGGAGAAATGATTTCATAGGACAAATGATTTAGAAAAATATGATTAGAAGCAACCATTTTGGTATTTTTCTTCAAACCTAGAATTTGAATGTTATGAAAGGTATGCATCATGGTAACAATTTTAGGATTTTTAGATGGGAATGAATGGGAAGTATAAGAAATCAGTGGAGTAGCATAGGTTACAATGGATATTGTAGGTGAGGAGATATGTTATTAGATTTAGAAATGAATAGTATGTATGGACTATGTGAAATGGAAGAGTGTTGGGGAATGGTATGTTTTCAATAAATTGGACAAGTATTTTGAGAAATTTGAAGATTTTTAGAAATTTAAAATTAAATTTCAAAGGATTTTGATCAATTTGATATAATAAATTGGAGGATTTTGAGAAATTTGACAAAATAATTGTTGGATTTTGAAAAATTTGAGAATAAATTGGGGGATCTTGAGAATTTGTAGAGGAATTTGGAGTATTTTGAGATGAAAACCATTACATTAAGAAAATTATTTCAAAACATTCATCAATCCTTGAATCTATTGAGGGTTAGCTATCAAAAAACATATTACATTGAATACTAATATGTCATTTAGAGACATCTTGGGATATGGATGGATAACTACTTTCAATATCATCATTGTCTCTAGCACTTGAATATGCATTATCCACATTAAAGGGTATGCCACTAATAGAAGGAATATCATCATAATTTAAGGATACATTATTTAATAAGTTACATCATTTACTCTCACATTATTTGTAAAATAAACTTTGATTTTTGAAGCTTTAGGCACACATTTGGAATCCATTTCTTTTCAAGCATCAATTAGATCTAACAAAGGGGATTTTCAACAACACAAAGCTTTCTTTGCCTAAGTCTAGCACTTCTTTGGATAATATTTTTAGGCCTATTTAATGTTGGTGTCATAAATAAAGCATTAAAAAAAAATAACATACAAATTCAAACACACAAGGGTTTGAGGATTTTTAAGAAATTGGAATGACGTAGGGTTTGAGATCTAGCATAATATAAAGCTAATAGTTCAAATATATGAGCATATTTTAAAATGAAACTTTGGGATGTATGATGCAATGATTATTCAACAAAATATGTAACCCTAGAGGGGTGTAAACTAATGTAAGTTCACCAAAATGTAATGCAAAAATAAAAATAAAAATACACATTCATTGTACATGTACAATACAATAATATTGCCTAATAGTCTGACTAACGAGGATGATGATTTCTTATACCATCTACCAAAGTAAAAAATCCCTCTAGATATCTGACATAGTGAGTTAAACGGTTGGATCCAATATCATTCCTTAGGTGACTTTGATGGATTGGATACCCCTTAATCGTAATTGATTAGTCAAAGAAATACTTAGATTTAAATGTAGACTTATTCATCAATTGTAATCAACTAATGTAATCTAAAACATGGACAAAGATATTGATATCTATATAATTATAAGCTTCTAAAAAAATAAAAATATACTAATATTGATGCAAGTGTTGAATACTAACAATTAGAAATGAAAATGGCGGAAAAGGATGAATGAGACAATTTAGTTAAATGGGAAGAAATAAAAAAATGCCTAATATAATCTTGAAAGGGAGTTTGAATATGCCAAAAAATCACAGAAAAATAATTTTAAAAAATTCCAAACAAAAAATTTAAAATATCAATAATATTTAATTTAAACCAAATTAATTATAGAAATAAATATACAAACATATAAATCGATATAAAATAAAAATCATAAAACTATTTTAATATACCATATTATGATAAATTAAAATTACAAAATGAAATAAATCTCACTTCAAGAATAACAATAGCATAAAAGTTAACATCATAATCCTTTACAAAGATATTGATTTCTTTAAATAACAAAGTAACATAAATTTATCACTTCAAGAATAATAGTAATATAGAAGTTAACACCCTTATCCTGATCCTTATGTGAGAGAGATCGATCTCTAAGAAAATCTAACATGTACTTGTGAAAATCTTGAAGGTAAAGTAGAAAAAGATGTTGATTCATAATCAAATGCATCTTATCCATTTTCAAATAAGTCAAAAATCTCAAATCGATGAATAAACATACATGCTTTTCAAGTACTTTAAATAATTTGTAAAATTGTTCTCTTAATCAAGTGTTTTGTTGAATAAAAATTAAGTGCCTAAGACACTAGAAACTTCTATATTGTACTTACTCAATCTGACCATCAAAACATCAGCCACATCCTTATTTCCAAGATGTGCCCACCGCACACTGAAAGACACGTGTTAATCTGATTTGTTTTGTAAACTTTATATGAATTTGAAACAGCAGAACTGTATTTCTTTGACCTGTAAATTTTACTTTTTGGTGAGTTGGCATGGCGATTTTTCTGCTTTAGACCCTTTTTTAATTCCTCTTGTGTCCTTATCTTACAGGCAGGGTCCGCATTTTTTCCATGGGTGTTTTGTTCCATGGTTATATCCTTGGATTTTCAGTTTTTTTCTTAATAGTCTTTTAAAGCATTTTGTTGGTAATAAAAGCATGGATAATCCAACTTTTTCAGTTTATTCGTAAAGTTCTAAGGGTATTTATTTCATTAAAATTGTCTAGTTAATGTTGTTCATATATATATTATATATGGACACCAAAATGACAAAGTGGATAGTTCTATATTTAAAGTAGTTTTCATGTTTATTAGTGAATGGTTGGTGGCGAAGATTAACGAACGATATTGTAATTACTTTTCCATTATTTTGACTTTTTACAAAAGTTTTTAAAGAAATTATAATTAACATATATATCTTAGATAAATCTATGTAAAATATATCGATAGATATCATTCTCGAAGTAATCACGATATAAGTGTCTCAAGAATGATATCTACTGGTGTATTTTACAATAGATTTATCTAAGATATGTATTCTAGTAGCACTCGCCGTCGTATAAGATTAATTTTTTTTTTAATAAAAACACATTTAATATAAATATTTAATAAATTATTAACATTAAAAATAGAGTGAAACATATATATATATATATATATATATATATATATATATATATATATATATATATATATATATATATATATATATAGAGAGAGAGAGAGAGAGAGAGATCAAAACTGTACATATATAACATATATGTAATATAGCTATAATTTAGAGAACATGGGAAGTAGAGAAAAACACCGATATGACATTTATGAAATATAAAAATAATTTTATGAAATTCAAACTATATACATTTGACATTAAATTGTATGATATAAATTTAGGAGATCTGTTCGTTTATTCTTCACCTAGGTAATTTGAATCTCAAAAACATGTAGATATTGTTTTTGGTGTAGGCCTAATATGATCTCCCACTCATGTTCAATTGTATTCTATTGGATAATACCATCATGTCTGTGCTCTATTTTTTGTTGAATGTCATTGTTTATTTCAATCCTTCACTCTATATGAAAAGGATTATATTGAAATTCATCCCAATTATATTTTATTGTCTCCTCATCTTGACCAATGTCTATCTCAATATTATGGAATGGTTTGTACAATAGTAACTCTGACCAACAAAAACCTATAAATTTCTTACTATCTTGTTGTGGGATGCTATAAAATTTGGGCCATACCCTTATAATAACACATGTTTTTCTTGGTTTCCACTTTTCTCCTTTTCTAATTCTAGGATTATATATCCAAGATCTTGCAACCTCAATGAGTGGTAAATTCTTCATTTAGCGAGGTCTATCAATATATCCATCAATTATTGACTTTCTATTTTTTTCAGTTTCTTCATCTTCTTATAATATCGGTTTTAATACTAGTTTAAAAACTTTACGCCCAACATTTAATGATACAAATACCCTGCTACACTCCATCAAAGGAAGTTCTAGAAACATGTGACATGTTTCCATTGCACCTATATCTCTTTCAACAATTATTTTAGTTAGCAAACATCTATACACTTGTGCAACAAGATCTTTTGGGTTTTCAACATTTGCAAGTCACATCAACATTTGTTGATCTACTTCTGAACTTTTTTCTGCTTTTGCAGCATACTTTGCAATGTAGTTCACAATGACATGTTTTGATAATACCAGTTGCCAATCTACATTTACATGCCACAATTGAAACACATGATGATTATGAGTATTCACACAATCATCATTTCTTTTTAGCTCATATTTTTATCTCTTTTTTCTAGATCCACACATAGTTTTGATCCATTGAGATGCAAAGGCCAAGGTGTGTTGTACCTACATCAAATAAAATTTTATGTTATTACTCATGTAAAAAAATAATTAATACATATTTTTTCACTAATGCTTATTATTTTTAAGATAATTATTCTTACCTCCAAACCTTTCTTCCTCTTTTTTTCATAGGCAAGCTCCATCTTTACACATGGTATGACACTCCACATAATTAATCAATTCTTCATAGTCCTATTCTAGATCTATTTGATTAATGTTTACTATGTTCCTCAAGCATGGATGCGAGCTCAAATTGTGTCCTCCCTATATCACACATGAAATTATATTCATTTGTAGTTTTATAATAGTTACTTTTTTATATAAGATAATTAAATTGTTAATCAATCCATACTTGTATGTTTCTTTGATGTGCATCTCCTTGAGGATTCTATGCATGTACGATTCCATCAAAATATGTTTTGGAAAAGTCAACTTGATCTTTATTTTCCCAATCTAAGGTGTCCATATTTGGCAATCCATTCAACCATAAAAAACCATGCACATATGGAGACCCCTTGTGTTGCCATTCATATCTACACCAAAAATCTTTAACCTTAAGAAAATTTTGTAGTATCTCTTTCGGAACATTTAATTTATAATATGCATAAAATAAGCAACTATATGTCGGTGGTCAATTATGTTTTGTCACCATCATCTTTGTGCTTCACATGGATCAGTAGGTGGAGTTCCTAGCATCTGTTCATGGAGGTCTGGCCAATACATGTCTGCTACACTTAAAGTAAAGAAGATATTTGACATTCCAATTCAATGCAATAGGTCACTTAACTCTGCATGACACTTTGTCCAATAAGAACATGTGCCTCATAATGTAGTTTCATATCACATCAACCAATTTGCAAGGTGAGATTTTGACATATTATCCATGTGTTCACGTAATTCATCAATTGTAATAGGTAGTTCTTGAAGGCTTTTCTTTATAAATACTATTGATGAATTTTGTGCTTGATTTCACATTATCCTATTCATGGAAAGATACCTAAATTTAGGGTGTGTCCCAAAATGATTATCTTAATAACGAATCAGATTTTTCACATATTCATGTAGATGTACACATTTTAGTCATGGTTTTAACCACTCACACCTTCTACCAATGAATAGAGTTGGGAAAGCCATGTCTAATAAACCTTCTATCACATACTCATTCAATGGAGATGTACCAATTTGTGGCCAAGCTATTAGTTCACTTGGATCAACATTTGGATTATTTACCCAAGTTCAAATCACTTCTATCTCTCTCAGGGTATTCGGTGGTTTGGTTTTCATTGATGACGTGTGATCTAAAATATTACCTTCATCTATCTCAAGTATAGGACCTAGAAAAACATATTCATTAAAATATGTATTAAATTTCATGTTAATCGAGTTCAATTTTTTGAACACATTTATATTGCCCTCATATTGCATAGTTCACCTGAAGAATTGGATTCACATGGGTGATCAACATCTCTTCCACTTGGGTCAAGTTTGCCAATTCAGGTGGTTGGGGCCTAGGATCCATGTTATTTTCTTCAAAAAATTAGTGCACACCTTTCTCTTGATGACATCTACTATAAACAGGACCTTTAGGAGCTTGATGAATAATCATACTAGGGTAACTCTCTTGACAAATAGAACATATATGTGGTGAAACAAATTTATCTAACTCACATCAAAACAACAACTATATATTATTAAAATCTATACTAACATTTTCCATTATATTAATATTTGTTTGTTCTTGATTTCTCTGGGATCCTTGCGTTTCGCTTGGTTGTGTCTATTCACTAATTTGAAAAGTATTTTTCTTATTTCTTCTTCTGACAGTGGTTGCTTCTGTTTGATTCTTCCTAGGCCCTTATATATCATCACCAATATTAGCAAAAATGAAGTCCAATGGCTTTATCAATCTTTTTAGTGGGGTTCTTGGTACACTCTCTGTTCCACTTTCACTTTCATGAATAGGGCTTTCAACAAATTTTATCATATTTTATCATTCTCTCTCCATTGAAATTTCATCATTACCATCCACATCAACATTATTATTTGTAAGACGATGTCTTTGTACTCTATCTCAACTTTATTGTTGTAGTAGTTCTCTTTCTGTATCAATCATTTTATTTGCACACATTGATCTTTGTAATCTTCTTCGTAATATAGCTTGGTCTTGTTGAGAATTTTGTGCATGATGCACTATCATATATTTTGTATGTTCTCTCATTTGTCCTTTTAGCTCTTTGATTGGTAATTTGGCTCTATGTTTTGTGTGTCATTATCTTTCATATTCATTTTTATTTATTTTATCCTCATTTGTCATTGGTAATTGTCATTTTTTTCTTTGGTATTCTCGAGAGTATTCTCTTTGACATTCTTGCTTTTGTTCTTCATATTCTTTTTTTTGCTATTCATTTTCAAACTGTATTTTTCATCGATCCATATTCCCTACATATTTATTAAATAATTTTTCTATTAGTCATAAAACTATAATGATATTATAATATATTCATATTAACTTTTATATATATATATATATATATATATATATATATATATATATATATATATATATAATTAATCTTAAAGTGATGTAAAACTCATAAAATGATATAAAAGTTACAACTCTAATATAAAATTAATTAAATATTTAAATATTATATTTTAAAAAATAAAACTATAATTAATAATCATACATAAAATTATATCAATGTATGTGAAACTTTCCATTTTTTTTATTTTAATTTATGTGGAAAGAAACATTATAAAATTATATAAAATTCATAACCCTATTTTTTAAAATTAATTAAATATTTAAATATCATATTTTAAAAAATAAAACTAACATTAACAATCATACATAAAATTATATAAATGTAAATTTATATATACAGATAAATTATTTACCCTTAAATTATTAGTTATTCGTATATAAATATTAGGATAAATTATTTACCCTTAAATTATAAACAATCTTAGGGTAATAATTTATAAGGTAATTCATAATCTTAGGGTAATAATTTATAGGGTAAATAATTTATCTTAAGATTTATCATAATTACCTTATAAATTATTACCTATCCGAATATAAATTTAATACATATAAATCTTATAATAAATTATTTACCCTTAAATTATTGCACCCAGCTAGCCAATTCCCTAGAGACATTTTTTGGTCAAATTGACTTTATAATAAGTCAAATTGACAAATGGGCTTCATATAGGGATAGTTGTAGGGCTTATTATGTTGATAAATTATCAACACTTAAGGTCAAGAACAAAGAAATATTAAAATCCTCCATTTTCACTTTATTCATTGACCTAACCACCAATGTCCTATTTCTTGTAACTGGTAAATGTTTTTTAATCCATCGTTTCCAACATAACTTAATCACAACCAAATTTTGGGATCGATGGTGGATGGTGTTTGACTATAAACCATGTAACAACCATGAGGTCCTATTGTATTTTTTGAGGAAACTCTAATGTGAGTTATCCTCAATTAAATTCTAAACTATTTTCATTTGAGTGAGTTCCAAGGCTAAGGGAAAGGCTCTATGCAGGATCAACCAAGTTCACATTGTGCACCTAATCAGCCTTTGCAATTCTTTATCCAAAAGCCACTTGAGCCTGAGATCCACTCTATAGTTAAGTAATTCATGAATGTCAACACTCTACATGCTTTTAGTTTTATCACTGATACACTCATTCTACATATGAGTAGGCTCTCACATATTGATGCTAGGGATATGCCACCTAGTGTGCATACCCAATCCCACCCTTGTAGTTCTTGTGGAGATATGTGCATTGGAACTTCTAATGACAATGACACTGGTGGTTCAGAGGGATTGGATAATATTATTATGAGTGATGATTTTTTGGTATGCACATTTGATGTGCAGACATCAGCTACTACATAGATGCAAGTATATTTTATATAAATGTCATGTTAAATTTAAGTTATATTTGTAAATTTAATTTGGCTAGCAATTAATTTACATAGAAATTGAATAATATATATGTTATTTTTTATGTTTTAAGTGGTGACAATGCCTTCATCGTCATAGTCAACATTTTTAGCATTGGATTTATCGAAACCATTGTTTACATTTTCGGATCCAACTGTTGGCCCATCCACTACTACATCTGCCTCTATTATGATGACACGTTTTACTTATACAGAGGTAAAATTTCAAGTTAATATTATGATCTATATACATTTAATCTATGTATATTTGTCTTATAATATTTCCTTTTAACATCAACCTCCTCAGTTCATACTCTGTTTTCATGTTCTCTCTCTTTATCCTTGCTTTGTTATTTACAATATTCTTATACATTTTCAAAGGCCTACATGATACTTTGATTTTATTCTTCAAAAATACTCATAATATCATATATCTATTTAATTATATCTCATTTCATGCATCCAACCATTCCACACAACTCTCAATCTTCAACTCTTCACTTAACTCTTCTTTCTTCTTTGAAACCTTCCTTTTACTAGCCCTTTTTTGAGGCAAAGCTCCTTGTTCTGACTAAACTACAAAGCTCCCAACCAAACCAAACCCACATTTAGCTACCCCTTTACATCACATATCTCATGTAGGGAATTTCATAATTTAACTCTCTTTGGAGAACATCTAACTCAACACCCCTCAGGACTAATTAGGTCTCCTAGGCCTAATTAAAGTCTACTAACTATGAAACCATATCCTATGGACTCAAATCAACTTTAAACCTTCAAAATACTATTCCTCATATATATATACACACCTATCCACAGAATTTTGAGATGGGTTGATCATCTTAGGGGTACTGTGAACCTTTGGAAGTTGTTATGAGGTATCACAAACCATAAAAGAGGAACCACAATAGTTACAAGCTATGAAAATGGGCTCAACAATATTTATATAACTGATTTTTGAAAATACCACAAAGATTTCATGATTAATCTCATTCAAGATTAGATAAGGGTAGTTTGCATGCCATGAGGATACTTATAAAATGAAGAACACATAGATCTAGGGGTCCTTTTATGTAACACTATCTTGAAAATGAAATTGCTAAGCTAAAAATAATCATATTCTCATTTTGATTTATTTCACCATTACCATTATACATAAATCCACATGTTACCCTTGAAAATGAGTAATAATAGAAAGGAAATTTAAGGTAAAATAAAAGAAATGTGCATGAAGGGTAAAAATACAAGGAATTAGATTTAACATGATTAAGACCCATCATAGTGGGTAAATGTAAAGATGACTCATAAATATGACCCCTTTCTCCATTACTTACATATCAATTTATACAATGCAATTTTAGTTCGTTGGTTCATGTAACCACTAATTATATTACCTCAAATCCACCCAAATCAACTAACCTCCAATCTAATTGAATAATTTTGACTATTAACTTACCTACAACCAACTCATAAATAGGTTGCAAATTTAATTTAATTGAACTCTAATTTTTTTAGGACTAAAGGCATACTCATAGCCATAATTAAAATAGTTGGATAAATTAATTATAATTACTTTCAAATAATATCAACGTAGATCTAATTAGAACCTTAAAATTACTCACTAATTATTAAAACATCAACAATCATACTTAGTGGATCATTAACTTAACAATGCAACTCTAAGAGTCTTCTCAGACATAAAGCACCATGACTCAGACCCCAACATTAAATTAACTTATTTAAATAAGGTTAATGAAAAAGTTATTTAAATAAATTTATATTTTTTTAAGTGACTTAGCCTAAGACATGGTGATAATAGGACTTAAATCTTGATTCATTTTGTTACAAGATCTTATACATGTTTATAATATTTGATGGCCAATTTAAGAGGTGTGGTTTGTAGGAAGGGGCAGAGTGAGGGAAAGGGGGACAACAAATTCTAGTGTCGACCTTGCCTTCTCATGTTTGAGACAAAAAAATTTAATACGCATGATAATTCAATTGTAATATCTCATTATACCTTTTTCTTTGGCCATGACAAAGGTTTAGATTTCAATTATAATGCCTTATTACACCTCTTGCTTTGGCTATAAGATAGTTATAAAGGGTAGACACTTCTGTACTCAACATTCCTTATGCCAAAAAATGGTCTCAACAACTTTTATCCCCATTGACAAGTTTGGGGAAAGAGCCACCATTTGTGTTGGTACTAAAATATGTGCCAACCTCAATAATTACACCTTGCAGTTTCTTCCAATTCAACATCCAAACTATTTACCAATTTTATTCTCTTGAGCCAAAATAAGAAAATATATTTAGATGGATAAAACTTGATATATTGGACAAGGATATCCCTTACTTAACCTATTGGTACAATGTTTTTTACACACACCTTCATCAAGAGTTGGAGTCATTGTGGCTCATTCCTTTCTATTGGTTGGGTACTTTCCCAAAAATCAAGTCATCCATCTATTATATTTAAATGTGATATCAATCTATGTATGATATATAGAGCTACATAGGATTGATATCATAAATATAATATAAGGATGATGGACATTATGTGTAGCTCAAGATTTTTATAATAAATATATAATGGTATTTTCCTCTATCCAAAAAACCTTTACAAGTAATGATAGAGTTCTTGATATGTCTCTTATTCCTTTTCTCTCCCTAACTTTGCTCTATTGAAGTGATACTATTCTTTCCAAATTTTACTCTTCCACTCACACTTCCTACATGTATTATAATTTTTATATTACCTCCAACATGCAAACTACTTGCTATTCTTGGCCATTACACATTGTATGGTAGTTACACTTCCATGATTCTTGGTTTACATTGTCTTTTCATGATATGCACATTGTATGACAGTTACACTTCCATGATTCTTGGTTTATATTGTATTTTAATGATATGCATGGTTTCCATATATAAGATTTGATACTTTATATAAAATTAAGTGAGACCTTATTTACATGAAAAATTGATGGCTCAAGTAGATACTCCTCCTTCTCTGTGAGCCGAGACAGACATAGGCATTGATACTGCAATGTCATCTTCATATGTGTTGATAGAGGTATATATTAACTTGTAATTTTGAATTTTAAAAATATACTTATTTTAATAATTTTACTACATACTTGGGGAAAATATAACTTATGTAAATATATTGTGTATGCAGGTTTGTCCTATGACATCTAATAGTCCTAGTTAGATGATTAGTAGAGCAACTTCTCATGTTTCTCCCATATTTGAGACACCTATTCAAATAGTTGAGCCTATCATTGACTTGTTTGAGCATGAAAAATAGACTAAGCAAGATTGAGAGATTGAAGTAAGTGCACGTTTAAATAATTTTTTATTTTAGTTTAAAATTAATTTCTTAACAATTGGTTGAATGTATTTTATGTTAATTTTGTAATAATTCTTATATTTGAATAGGTTTAGCTATAAACAATCTATGAGCATATGAACCAAAGTCAGACCTTGGAACAATCCAAGGAATTAAAGGGGTGTCCATCTACTAGCAGGGCATCCTAGGGAAAGTCTTCTTCGAGGAAGGCAAAGAGAGGGAGGCTATTTGATGAATAAGATATCTTACATGAGATGTACTTTTTGTATGCCTATATGGCAATTTACGCATTTTTGGCATTTTATATGTGTATATGACATTCACCCAACATTAGATACTATGTTGGTATATGTAATTTTTTGTATGTCTATCACAAAAATATATGTAATCATGACATTTCACACATGTGCCAATATTGTATGCCTATCATTAAAATCTGTCTAATTTATATTTAGTTTTTATTTCATTGTGTGTTATTGTATAGTGTTGTTTTGATCTTCCAAACTATTATATATTAGATCTCATATTTAATGTTGTACACAAATGAGGATTAAAAAATTATTCTTTTTAAGGCTATAAATCTTAAATCTCTCAATTTTTTTAAAATTAAAGTTTTTATTTCATTATGTGTAGTGGAACTGACTAATGACACTCTTATCACTTAGGATTAATGGCCTTATTCTCTTTATACCTGATTATTTTACACTTTTAAGACACTTTTTTGTGTCATTATACCTCTTAAAAACCTCTCACATTCATTATCTAACTCATTTCATTCACAAACTTCCTCTCACTCTTTCACTATCTTTTCACTATGCAATCTTCTTAGGTTTCAAGTACCAAATATTGATAAAGGTTTAATGATTACAATATATTATCATGTATGATATTTTATGATCATATAATAATTTATTTAACCTCCTTCAAACCCTGAATCACACTTCAATACTCATTTTCGCATACAAAGCTACTAATGACCCCACTAGGCTTGTAGTCTTTTTTTGACCTTTTCACTTTGTTTTCAAAATATATAAACTACACTAAAGATATAAAATCATTTTAGACCACCACATATCTTGATATAACTCCCCCTAAATTTCCATTCTTCAGTTCTCTTTGTAGGTACCTTTTCCTTTATAAGCCCTTGTCCAATTAGGCCTTTCTAACCCTCCATTCATGACATAGTTATCAAAACCATACAAATCCATACTTTACAGAGTCCAAACCACTTTATTAATTATTAGGGAATTAAAATATGTTATAATACCAAATTTTAATAATTTTACATGGTTAGAATGGGAGTTATAAGTTTTTTGGGTTTGAAACCCTAGCTAGTTGTCTGTAAAGGCTGAAAGGATTGATAATTCACTTTATTTAGTTTTAAGTCCTTCCAAAGGAACCTAATCACTTACTCATATATAATTTATCATTATTCACATTACTCAATAATTAATATCCTTTGATCAACCTTCACTCACTTCAACCAACTAAAAACACAGAAATCTATCACTCTTTAGTGGACTATGTAAGACATAGGGATCTATCTGCACTTTAAAGGTTACTAAACCCAAAATGAAATATTATCACAATGAATTTTACTCCTACATGTGCTCAAAATTTTATCAATTTCACAACTATACACTTTTTTAACCATACACATCCTTTCATTGGCACATTAATTGAATAGACATATGGTAAATGTGTACAACAGGGGTCTACTATGTTGGGTCTATTTGTGTTCAATAGTTACAAAATCACAAAAGACATTTATATTTATTTGTAATATCCTCCATTACACCAAATTATACCAAATCCATGGACATTTACCTTCTTTAGAAACACACCAACCTTTCTTGGTGTTTGATTGCATAACAAGGCATTGAATGTCTACCAAACAGAGTACTAACTCTATAAATAGGGAAACCTTTCAAATAATGGGGTAATGAACATCTGTTACTTGTTTTCAATCCAACCTAGACATCCAAATCTTACCATGAACCCTAGATTATTGCATATGGGAATCTACTCAAACAATACAATGACTTTCTTGACATGAAGTTTCAAATACATTAAGATAACACAATTTGGGGATTATCATAGTCATAACAAAGTTCTCATCAAATAAGTTTCTATTTTAGTTTCTCTCCCTTTTATAGATCACAAAAACTAATCCTTAAAACCTAACACATCTTTGATCTTACCTATATAGGACTGGGCATTCCTCTTTCTTGCACCATACTTCACTGATCTCATCATTTATTCTCTTCCTTGACTGTAACCTATAGTCTCTTATTTAAACCTACCAATACACATAAAAGTGACTTGATCATGGCCTCTAGGGCCTTTAAAATATAATATACAAATTGATGATAATCCAATATTATTCCATGAAATATACATACACAGAATCATTCAATATTTATTTACTTTTACTAATCTTGATTACAAAACATAACCCATGAAAAGGATTGGATCATCTCCTTTTAAGAAGTATGTTATCTTCTCTTCATTACCCCCTTTTTGATCTAGTCTTGGAGCTATTTCTCTCACCTCTCTCTCTTCTCTCTATCCATTTTATGCCACATAACACCTACAACTTTCAATCCATCCCAATTCAATGTTAGTTTGGGTGGTTACATAACTTATTCTCTTACATCCAACGTGAGGATAGTGTTAACATGACTAAACATGATTCTTAAGGGTCATCACCTTTATAACTTGTGCTTACATAACTATAGTTATGATACTTCCTGACTAAAAAATACATTTCCAACATGTTTGGGGTGGAGGATAACATCTAATACTAGGTTTTTAGCCTCCCATCATGACCAATCGATAAACCCACCACCCATTCCAACATCAAGAACGCCCTTCCCAATAAAAAAAATGAATTTTTGTAGCCTAAGTTCAAAAACCCATAAAATGAAACCTAGAATTCATTTCCTAAGATTTGATCATGTCTAACCTAAGCTTCTCTTAGCTTCAAGAATATAGAATTATTTACTGACAATACCAACCATGTGAAACTGGAAGCTTATCTAACACCGCTAACCTACAAAAAATTGTTAGAAAATAATTAAAAATGAAATTTATATATACTACCTAGAAAATTAAAAAATATTTGGTAAAATTGACTGCATTTACATTTGGAAAGACAACATACCTATGTAATTTAATCTAACAAACCACTAGGATCTACTCTAACCTTGATAGTATCAAGAATAGCTTTATGATCTGACTCCCAAACTTTCCCTTGTATCCTATTTAATGGCCTCCCATGATATTTTTGTAATTGAATATTTGTTTCAAGAATCAAATATGAATAGTGCAGTATATCCTTGTGCATTTCAAACTCTTAAAACAACCATTGATCTAAATATTTTATAGGATATCATCAAAACCAAGTTCTAGTGACTACCATTGACCTAGTCAAATAGTCAATGTTTTCTCCATCTATAATTGGGGAAGTCAATTTTTCTTTCTATCTACACATCGACACAAGTAGTAATCAATTCCTTCTTCATTATTTTCATCTTCAATAACTTCAAAAACATGCCCTATATCACAAAAAACAATTTTTAACAATAATTTGAAGAAAGATAATGAGAATAAATTATACATAATGAAAAATATTCTATGTAGCTAAATTAGATCAGATACATGGTTAAAGTCATTTGATGATGTCATATTTCTAAGTTGCAATGCTATTGGAACTCGATATGTGTTAATTAGAGTTAGAGGTTTGGAACTCCAATCATCCACCCACTCTTGTGACTCACACTCATTCTAAATAGAGTCTATGCATTCAGAACATAAACATGTCAAGCGTCTCATATGAATAGTCCAATAACTTGCATTTGAGCTACAAAATGAGTGGAAGTCACTTGAATCCATTAGAATCATACAATCCTCATACTTTTCCAAATGTGCTTCCTCTAGTAACCATAAATGTCTACGAATAGTAGAATTTCATTGAGCACCATGACACATGTTCTCATTACACCATTCAACCATAGTTTTTGCATTTGTCAAATGAGCACCCTCTTCAAATTTCAACTCCTCCATTGTAATAGCTCTTTTTACACATGCTCCAGCACTGTCATGCTCCCCTTTTCCATGGATAGCATCAGTGAATCTCCAATGTGTTTTAAACTAGTGGTAACGTGCATCCTTCTTAACCAATAAAACATATATGCATTTTTGAATTGTAATGTGCAATTGTCTGACCAAATGTAAAGTTGATTGAAAGTAATGTTCCTATACTCAACTATTAATATAAATTCTGAAAACAACCTTGCACATACTCTAAACAATATGATCGGTCATCACTAATATATAAATGGTACTCCCTTAATATTTATTATTATTGCTCTGTACTATCAGGTGCATGCATAAATGTTATATGCATGAATATGGCAACTTATGATGAGTTGTAATACTGTGATTGAACTTCCATTTGGGGTTTGAATGTGTAATTTTAAACAAAATTGGCTAACAAAACAATCAAGCCAAGTGGGAATGTATCCTTGCTTATATTTAAATGTTCATCCAACCATCTATCCCTATGCATGTGCCTTGCATACTCATAAATAATATTTTCCCTAAATTTGACCAAAATTTTGGAAACATGTATCTTTTTTGTAACAAGCTCACACCTTTTATATTATTTGCCATATTTTGCTTGATAAGTCACTGATTTATATTTTCTTAAACCAACTAATTCATGTCCAATTGCACTTGTAATCTCCTCATGGATACATTTTTTTAATTTTGGTAATCCCCCACAAATGCTGCAATTTCTATTTAAACATGATTTGTTGTAAGATAATTATCCATCCAGTCTTTTGTAAAATATAGTTGGAAAAAATTCCCTAGCTATGTTTGGTGGCAATTCAATGCTACACTCCTAAAAAATGTTGTTATTATGCAAAGTACAATGAATATGGTAAAAAAAGTCATAGTGCATTGAAAATTCAACATGTTGCCTACAACAAAAAGTGGTGTGTGTGTGTATTTTATTTTTACATAAAAAGGTTTGACCATCTTAAAATATCTTTGACAAATAAAAATTTGTGGATATTTTTTCAAAAATTTAGAGTAAAATTATGGTGGAGTCATATCCAATAATTTTTTTGGATGTGGTTCACGGTTACAAAAACTAACTCTTCTTTTCACAACATCTCTTGTATTGGGAGAAACTCTTGTATTGTCTTTCCAAAATTAAACAAGTAACTCTTTGAGAGTATTGTCTATAGCCTTGTATTTTCCTGGAAGTTTACCAGATAATGCCTAGAGCTCATTGGTATTAGGTTCATTAAGTTTTTTATGTTTTTCAATTGCTTTCATTATTACTTTTCTATTTATGTTAAGTGTCCATCTTGTTTTTGAAACCATTCATTTTCCCCCTATTTTGCCACTTACTATACAAGTTATAAGTATATGCTAGGAAACATTACAATCTTGGGTGCATGATTTTGGGCCTACAGTATGATATACATCATGTAGATTTTCAACAATTTCTTTGTTTTCATCATCCATGTTAGATTTTCTTAGTCCTAATATTAACGTTATAGGTCTCATCTTAATAAATTTTATAAGTGAAACAAATAATTGACATCTTTGACTATCATAATCCAAATTATGAAAGAAAGTATCCCAAATTTGTTGAGTCAGTCTTCTTGAATGGCGATCAGACGTTTTGTTATGCATTATTTCTAAAACATTTTCATTGACTTCAATTAAGTACTTGACTTTTATATGCACAATTCTTTGAGGTGTTTTTAATGGTAGAATTTGTTGAGAGGGTGTTTCAAAATCATTATTAATTTCATTTTTTAGAGGTGGGATGACATTTTATTAATTAATTATTTCTTTATTATATGTTTCCATAAAATTTTATTGATGGTTAATTTAATCATTATTTGTTTCCATCAAATTTTCTTCATTCATGGGGCATGCAGTACCATACATAGACTCATCATCAACAAAATCAAAAACTTGGAACTTTGAATGTAAACTTCCAACATTATCTAATTCATTATTTTCAATTTCATTATGGTTAATTTCATCATTATTAAATTCATTATGGTCAATTTCATCATTATTTAATTCATTATTATCAATTGACTCATTATTTATGGCATTTGGTTCATCAGGATTAGGGTTTGTACCTTGTCTAGCATGAAGTTTTTGAATTCGTATTTTATGTTTCTCTCTCAAATCTCTAATTACTCTAGTGTTTTGTTATTCAACATCTTCCTCTTCCTCAAACATGATATATCACCCATCAAGGAAAATTGATAAATTGTCAAAGGTGGGGTCAAGTACATAGGTACTACAGATCTTGCAAAAGTACATAGAGAATGTTTGTGGGGACAAAATTCTTGATTTAGGTTAAAAATAGATGTTGAAAACTGATCTTAGTTTATAATAATAATAACACTATGATGTTATTACATAATGTGATTGGGTTATTTATTATACTAGGTTCTTCTTCAACATACATATTGAGAAATGTATGTTAATAATAACATGATTATGTTATTTTTTATACTAGGTTCTTCTTCAACTTACATATTAAGAAGCATATGTTAAGAATAACATGATCACATTTTTATTAATACCTGATTGGGGTTAGAAATTGACATTGAGAACTGAGTGTTTTCTATATTAAGAATAACATGATCGTATTATTAAATAACATGATTGCATTACACTTAATATAGATTAGGGATTATGGATTAGAGATTAAGGAATTAGTGCATTGGGTTTAGGGTTTAAGGATTAGGGATTAGAGATTACAATTTATGTTTTCAGGATTAGGGATTGGGGCATGCAGGGTTTAGGTTTAAGGGTGTATATAAGGTCTAATAGCTCTATGCCATGTGTGAACCTAATGTTTACTACAAAGGATGTTAATTGGGACTAAATCGATTGGAAAATATGGAATGTTTTTGGTTTAAAATTTAAGGTATAGTGTTTAGTGCTTAGGTTTAGGGTACATAGGGTCAATCACAAAGATAATTCTTAGTCTAAATGATGTTAATTTGGGATAAAATGATTGGTTCAGGGTTTCAAGAGTTTATATTTATGGTTTAGAGTTTAATTATTAGGAAATTTAAGCATTAGGGCTTGGGGTATAGGTTTTAGGGTATATAAGGTATAATCATGATGGTGATTATGGAAAATTAGCGCTGATCAAACCCCAAATCACATTTAATAGTCATGAAATTAGGTTAAAGGGGATCAAAATAGACCTAATTTACTTCAGATGCATAGCTAGATTGGTACTCCAAAGGCTAAATTTTGGCCATAGGTTTAAAAAATACATTTTATGACATCTTGTGATAAAATTAGTTATATCGTAAGGCATGTATGTTTTTGATATGTAGTGGAAATTAGGGCATAGTGCTTACAATTTATGTTTTAGGGATTAGGGATTAGGGCATAGGGTTTAGGTTTAATGACTTGCATATAATGTCTAATCGCTCTATGTCATATGAACCTCATTCTTACTACAAAGAATGTTAATTGGGAATAAATCAAAAAGTAAATAGGGAAAGCTTATGGTTTACAATTTGGGGTATAGTGTTTAGGGTTTATGATTTAAGGCTTAGGTTTATATAATATATATATATATATATATATATATATATATATATATATATATATATATATGGTTTAGGGTACACAGTGTCAAACACAAAGATAATTAAGGATAATTTGAATCATTTGGACCCATTTATGACTATAGAATGTATTTTTGGGTTATCATTATACCTTGGATGTCATTGTGCAAATTGAGTGAATTAGTCAAGTGGGGCAATTGGTCATGTGATTTAGGCCAAACTGAGCCTTGTGAACTCAATTCTTGGTCTAAATTATGTTAATTTGGGAAAAATTGATTGGTTAAAGGTTTAAAGAGTTTATATTTATGGTTTAGATTTTAGGGAGTAGGAACTTTAAGGATTAGGGCTTAGGGTATAGGTTTTAGGGTATATAAGGTACAATCATGAAGGTAATTGGGGAAAATTTGAGCTCCTTGAACCTATATCTATGAGTAAATAATGTGATTTTGAGCTCAATTAGCCCCCACATCATCATATATTGAGCTAATTAAGTCAATTGTGGTTTAATGAGTGATTCAATTTTGACCAAGTTCATCTCTATGAACCTAATTCTTACTATATATATATATATATATATATATATATATATATATATAACATGTTAATTAGGGCTAAATTTATTGGTTTAGGGTTTAGGGTATATAATTTAAAGGGCTTAGGGTTTAGGACTTATATATTATGGATTAGGTTTTAATGTAAATGGTATAGGTTTTAAGGTTAAGTTTAAATGGTACAGGGTTTAAGATATAGGATATAGGGTCCAATCACTAAGGTAGTTGAAGAACATTTGAGTTGCTTGTTCATCTATTTATGGTAACTACCTTCATGTTTGAATTTTTGATAAAATTAGGGTTGGTTATGCCATGTACATTTTTCATACATGTTATGCAATTTATTGATCCATAAATTTGGTTTAGGGGCTCAATTTTGCCCATATCATGCCCATAATTACACAAATTGACTAATTGGATCAATTTATGATAGAATCGGTCTTTTGATTTTGCCTCGAATCATATCTTGCTCTTGAAGGGGTTCAAATTGTCCTTAAATGCCTCCTTGATTAAAAGAATCAACTAGCCTCCTCTTTGGCTAATTAGGTTGAAGGGGCTCAAAATAGCCCCAATTTACATCAAATGCATAGCCAGATTGGTACTTCAAAGGCTAAGTTTTAGCCATCAGTTTAAAAAGTGAATTTTATGACATCTTGTGATAAAATCAGTTATATGTAATACATGTATGTTTTTGGAATGTAGTGGGAATTAAGGCATAAGGCTTACAAGTTATATTTTAGGGATTAAGGCATATGGTTTAGGTTTAAGGACCTGTATATAATGTATAATTGCTCTATGCCATGTTCAAACCTAATTATTAATAAAAATGATGTTAAGTGGGGATAAATCAATTGGTAAATAGGGAAAGTTTGTGTATACAATTTAGGGTATAGTGTTTAGTGCTTATGTTTTAATGTATATATGGTTTAAGGTACACATGGTTAATAGTAAAGATAATTGAGGGCAATTTGAATCACTTGGACCCATTTGTGACTATAGAATGTGTTTTTGGGTTGTCATTATACCCCATGTCATCATGTAGATTGAGTGAATTAGTCAAATGGAATAATTAATTGTGTGATTTAGGCCAAATTGATCCTTTTGAACTTAATTCTTAGTCTAAATGATGTTAATTTGGGATAAAATTATTGGTTCAAGGTTTAAAGAGTTTATATTTATGGTTTAGAGTTTAGGGATTAAGAGCTTTAGGGATTAGGGAATGGGGTATAGGTTTTGGGTTATATAGATACAATTGCGATGGTGATTGGGGCAAATTTTAGCTCCTTAAACCTAGATCCATGAGTAAAGAATGTGATTTTGGGATCAATTATCCCCCACATCATCATAGATTGAGCCTACAAAGTCAATTGTGGTAATGAGTGATGCAATTTTGACCAAGTTGATCCCAGTGAACCTAATTCTTACTATATATAAAGGATGTTAATTGAGGCTAAATTTATTGGTTTAGGGTATATAATTTAAAAGGTTTGGGGTTTAGGGATTATGGATTAGGGTTTAAGGCAAATGGTATAGGGTTTAGGTTTCAAGTTAAATGGTACAAGGTTTAAGGTTTTATATATCAGATATAGGGTCCAATCACTAAGGTAATTGAAGAAAATATGAGATTTTTATTCACATATTTGTGATAATTACCTAAACATGTTTGCATTTCTAACAAAAGTAGGGTCAATCAAGCCATACATGTTGTATACATGTTATATAATTGATTGAGCCATAAATTTGGTTTAGGGGATCAATTTTGCCCAAACTACACCCCTAATTGTACAATTTGACTAATTGGATCAATTCATGATAGAATCAGACTTTTGATTTTGCCCCAAATCATATCTTGCTCTTTAAGGGGTTCAAATTGGCCTCAAATACATCCTGGATTAAATGAATCAACTATTTGGTTAATTATATATGAAATGATATTAGGGTTAATTTCACTCCAAATCACATTGAATATATCATTTAAAATATGTTCATGTGGCTCATCTTGACCCTAATTACCTCCATAATTAAACTAATTGACATTTGCATTCATTAGCTAAAGGCTTCAAATTTATTGAGCTTAAAACCACATTCTATACATGTAGAACTTGCATATAAATAAATTATGTTTCTTTCCTTCAACTGAGCTAATGAATTTAGAGATGATAAACCCCAAAATAACATTTTATAGTCATGCAATTAGGTTGAAGGGGCTCGAAATATCCCCAATTTACTTCAAATGCATAACTAGATTGGTACTCCAAAGGCTATGTTTTGGCCATAGGTTTAAAAATTGAATTTTATGACATCTCATGATAAAATAAGTTATATTTTAAGGCATGTATGTTTGTGACATCTCTGAACTTGAAAAAAGACAAGTTCTTATATGCAAAATAGCGTATTAATGCATTGATATATCTTGAAAATAGATCCTTATATAAATTCACTTACTAACTCAAATTATCTTATTAGAGACTCATACAATAATAAAAATTTTATAAATTTTTTTTACAAGTTCCGAACATCACTAATTATCCACAAAAACTAATGCAATCATGTTTAACCAAATTCAACCTCTTTTAGGACTATATACACTCTTGACACAAAATACAATGACCCTTGATTTATTTATTGTTTTTCCAAAACACCATTTGAATATTTTTAATACTATATATTCCTTTTAAAATACCAACTTTCAAATAACTAATCCTTAAACATTTATAATATCACTGAACTCTCTTTCGAACCTAATACTCTAGGTCCATTAGTACTCAGTTAGAAGATCCTTGTACTCCAATTAATTTTTGGATAATATAATTCATTTAATCATGTAAAAAATGAATTATAAATTAAATATACCAAATTATGATTGATTTTGATCAGTGGATCACCAAAAACCAACTTTTGACTTCTTGACCATGTCTAGGATGAACTATGACTGTCTACATTTTAAGGAAGATTATACTCATGTTAAATGAAAAATAAATTGATTCATGGGTTAATACATCTACAATTATCATTCAATACTATAAAATTTTGACAAGAACATTGGTCCCAAATAAAAATCTTAATCAACCAAATGTTGATCTTAAGACTAATAGTCTTAATGGCTTCTTTAGTAGGTCAAAATGCAAACTCAGGTTTTAGGGTGTTGACAATATATAACGCAATAATTTTATTAAGTAATGAGATCACATTAATAACGTAGTTAATAATTTAACCATATTATTAACATGATCATGATATTTTAATGTAAATTCAATTCCCATGCCTTTTGGCTTGAGAATGGCTTGGATTCCGGAGCCAAAGGCTTGTACTGTCTATGTATAGTGAATTTTTGAGAGTTATGATAAAAAATTCAAATTTGATTTCCAAATAAACTAATAATTTCAACATGAAAATTCAAAAACTTAATACCATCGTGATGAGCACACTCTCCTCTTTCCAAAAATATGATTTTTATAATTTTTGGACTAATTTAAGGTTTCAAACTATGTTGATTTCTAACTATACCTTTTTTAGGCTGCTACATGCTGTAAACATACATGCCTATACATTTTCATGTAATTTTTATTTAATTGATCCAAGTGAAAATATGTTATATGGTCATAAACTAGGCTTAATTCTACATACATTCAAAAGAAATCAATTTTCATTTTTTTGAGTTAGGTGCATTGCATGGACAACTATCTATTTTTTGGTCAGTTTTCAAGATATATTTACTTGAAAAATCATAAAATAAATTATTCATTAAAAAAATATAAAAAACATAGGTCACAAACTAGAATATCTTATCTAAATTTCCCCCAAAGGGTTTCAAAGAATATTAAATGTTGCTCAAAAAATGGTGCACCACATGACTGTCTATTTTCTCTTTTTTCTATAAAAATAGGAGTAAATCTTCACATTTTAGATGTTTAACCTAGTTATACTCAACCATTTAAAAAAAAAATAGTGTTTTGAAAATTAGACTCGAAATGCTACATTTCACGTTCTTACACATTCTTCAAATTTGGATTGTAGATATCTAAAATTATCTACAAAAGTTCATATTTTTGAAATTTTAGGAAAATCATGTCCATGGGTGGGCCACATTTGTTCCCCCAACTTTGTGTACTTAACCCAGTTTGAAAGATCATAAAATTTAGATAGTATCTTCATCCTATTATGCATTATGACATTTTTGTCATTAATTATTTATATGTGAGCTTATTCAGCATGCTTACTCTAGTAGCTCAATGATAACACCTTTGAAACATTTCTTATTTAAATTGTACCATTAAACTTGCTCTTTATTAGTTCCCTATAGGGGTGTGGCATCAATATGAATATCCTATTAAATTCACATACAAAATTCATAATGTTAAATTGGCCATCTATCAATCATTATATCACCATATCTTAAACATTAAAATTATCCCTTCATGCAAAGGCCTGAAAGCAAACATATATATCGATTATAATATTTGTAATTTTAAAACCCACATATATGAATGTGAACAATATAAAGTAAAAATAATTTAACATACCATAGATCTAGGGAAGTCATGAATACACCAGCACAAAATTCCATATATGTTTAAAGCTTTGCTACCAACTAGTCTTGACACATAAAACATATGCACATCATTCTAAAGATCATCCAAATCCTCTATAATTGGTGCAAGATAGACATCCATATTTTTCACTTGATCTTTCCTTGGAATAATAGTTGAAATTATAATGTGTTCCTTATGTATTATCTACCATGGATAGCTATTATGATTACCCAAAATAGGTTCTAATACTAAATATCTTGTGTTCATGTTACTAAATGAACTCATTTCATCTATATTTATCCTAATCTTATCACTAGATATAAGTTTTTATAAAATTTTACATGCCACATTCTCTCAACACATTTTAATTCTTTATAGCCATTTGGTACCCACATTATTTTTATAAATGTTATATGTTATTTATCAAAGCTATGAAATGGAATAATGCTTTTGATTAGAGATATGGACTGGAAATGCGTAGATATTTTAAATAGAGGCACAACAAATATAATAACTAACATGGATAACAGATCCCAAACACTGAGATCACTACAAACTAGTAGTAAGAACAACCACAAAAAAATAATCTATGTTAAATCCTTCTCAACTTAGCAAAAATCCCTGACAAAAATCCCATGAACATGTGAAAAGTCTTGCTTTGCTAAGAGCTCCACAAGAGAGAGACCATGACAATTTTTTACATGACAAACATATACCTCATCAAAGTCATCACACTACTAAGCCACATGGCTAAATTTTTTAAATAAAACCATCAAATATTAGCCTTGATCTAATCCATATCTGCCCAAACTTGGCCACACAAAATTCATCAAAAGACACTCACTAGTTTTTAGTTTTTGTGGGAATTAGGCCAAAAAAACTTGTTAAATCCACCTTCAATAGAGGGTTTATAAAAAGAGAATTCTCTCATCCAAACAAACCCTCCAAATAAACCAACTAGAAAATTATTCTTAAAAGGTTCAATCAACCAAACTAAAACTAATAAGAAAACCCCAAAGAAAACAAAGATTTCAAGTGAAGCACCATAGAACACAATCCAAGGATATGATTTAGTTACGAAAACCCTCATCTATGATGATTCTCAACCAGTCCTCCACATATATTCAATAAATTTAAGGGAACAAACATCCTTACCAAGACCTTGAAGGCCCCAAATAGTTTACTTGGAAAAGATCAAAAGCATTTATAAAGGAATAATCATAAAAAAAGGCAAGATCTTCGAAACAGGGGAGACCCTAGATGGTGAGGGAATAAAACCATAAACTGGTTTCCCAAAAATAAAAAATATGTGAAATTAAGGTAACACCCTAAATCAGAGGCATGAGGTCTTGCACCTCAAATATGTATACTAAGATAAACCACTGAAAATAGCTAAGAAAACATGGATCAAAAGTTGGATAGGCCAACTAAAAGGGTCATTGTCATGTTTGAGAACTTGGTATTTCGCAACACATAAGGGGGAGGGGAGGAGAATTATTTTATTATAATAATTGATTGATAGGTATGTTCAATTGATTTTAATATTATTTTATTTTTTGGGTTCTTTCTAGCAGACCAACTAGTTATTATATGGACCTATGGAAGGATCAGGCTAGGATGAGTCAACATCTTTCCTCTGCTACTAATGACCCAACATGGAGGCATAATTATCATTTTTAACATTTAATTTTTTCAATTAATTTATATTATTTTTTAGGTATTTTAATAATAGATCTAGTAGTGAGATGGACTCATAGGAAGATGTGGCTAGGACGAGTTGATATCCTTAATCTACTACTAAAGACCTGGTAGAGATAAAATTTTCTATTTTATTTTTTAATTGAAATATTTTAATTAATTTTTATAATATTTATTGTATTTTATGTCCATATCATCTATGCATCATGATCATCCTACATTGAGTAGTGTGACAGGCACATGACCCTCTCATGTGTAGAAAGTTTTACAGAAGAAGAAATGACAGGAGGCCCCCAAGCCATATAACATTGACAAAATTATTCCACATAATTATTAGGAGTGAATAGGGGTTTAGAAAGACCCACTAGACTCTAATAATGATCATCTCTCTCATTTTATAATAGTTGAGTATAGATATTAAGTATCTAGGCTTATAAAAGTGAGGTGATATATGATATATGATATAGAAATATTGGAGGATGCTCAGAATGTATGTATTTGAATTTATGTTACTAATTTTATTTTAATTAAGTGTTTCAATTTTAAATTTTTAAATTTTTTGATTTATTTAAAATATATTCAACAATGTGTATATGTGTGTGTTGAAAAAATACTTTTTTTTTAAATTTTCATCTTGCATACAACAAGTTGTCAAATGAGTGCACATAATTGCTCACAAAAAGAATAGAAGATATATTTAAAAAAGTGTATTACAACCAAAAAATTAATTGAATAATAAGCACAAACTATGATTGACACAATGAAGAGACATATTAAGGTAACGTCACCAAATACATATTAATTATTAGTTTATTATTTTATAAACTTTTAATATTTTTTTAATTTAATTTTTAACTTGTAGCTTGCATATTGAATAAATACAGATGCAGAGAATATATGAATTCAACCTCCCAATGTCCAAAATATCTATTTGTAAAAATTGTGTGATGATTTTATTTAAATTAATAGAAATGAGGTTGCAAGTGAGTTT
Source organism: Torreya grandis (assembly GCA_037957365.1). Lineage (NCBI taxonomy): Eukaryota > Viridiplantae > Streptophyta > Pinopsida > Cupressales > Taxaceae > Torreya > Torreya grandis. The sequence continues at coordinate 1,463,239 of JARHVA010000213.1, read as the reverse complement.
AAAAGGTTAATGAGATGTGAAAATTTATGAAAAAAATATATTAGTTATATATTTTATAATTATTGAGATGTGAAAATTTATGAAAAAAATATATTAGTTATATATTTTATAATTATTGAGATGTGAAAATTTGTGAAAAAAATATAATAAATTAGTTATATGTTTTATAACTATTAAAATTAATGTAAGGAGCAATATTAATATACACAAATTCATAGATATATTATATAAGTTTGTAAATTATTTTATAAAAACTAATACATTTTATTTAATGTCATAAATTTTATTATAAGATTAACGATATGATTATAAGGCCATAAAAAAAAAATTTAAAAAAAAGCTGCAATAAATAAAATGAGACATAAAATCCATATCAGCTTTCAACATGTAAGCTCATAAAAATGGCTTTATACCAATTTCAAATTTATTGAATAATTTATAATTTAAATTAATTATGTAAATTGTAATCGTACATGAAAATATGTGGAATGTAATCCATAAAAAATGATATAAAAAATATCTCTATAATTAAAGTAGGTGTCTACAAGATTATCATATATAGTTAATATGATTCACTTATATCTTGCTATTATTTTTAAGAGAAATGATGGAAACTAAACAAATTAAAATATTAAATAATTATGTTTGAAAATTTATATAGACATAAGCTTGAGATAAATATGTTATATTAATTAAAAATAATTAAATCGTAAAATTATATATATATATATATACACACATATGTATATGTATATGTATATATATATGTATATGTATATATATATATATATAATCACTAATAATAATTTATTATTAATAAATTTAAAATATATAAAATAAAAAATAGACACACTTCTAATAATATATATAAACTTTATATTCAATTATTATAAATTGTAAAATCATAAAATCTTATTTTTTAAGACATTTCTTTCAATTTCAATCTAAACTGATAATAAATCCTCTAAACAATGTTTGTGGTTTCAAATATGTGTAAACATGCTTAATGTTAGAAGAAAATATGTTTCACCAATGTGCTTTATCTTCTAAGTTGCAAGTTGCATTGTGTATGTAAATATAAATTTATATTAAACATTGCATGAGTATCTATTGCATTCTCTAACCCATGTAATTTTTTTTTTCTCTATTTTAGTATATATATAGAGAGAGTTTGTAACCCTAAATTTATATATAAATATATTATACTTATTTTATAAGTGAATTGATATTTTTTCTTAGTTCATGCTTATGATATTAAGGAAGATGATATTGAGAATCTTAGTTACATAGATGATAATGATGTTTAATTATGCAGGTTTGACATTCTTACGAATTATAAAGATATAAAGAAGATAACTAAGATTTAAAAAAGATTGATTGTATTTTTTTATGTTGAAGGAAGATTGTATTAATTTGAAACTTCTAACATCATACATTAATTTATATATAATTATTATAATTTTTAATTTATTATAAATAATATTTTCAAATATAATTGTATCAATATTTTTTAATAAATTATATATATATATATTAAATTAATAGTTTTTAAATATTCAAATTTATTATATATTTACATATAAACATATATAATATATTTATTTATTTATTTTTTTTAATTTTATAAAGTGAAATACAGGTTTAGGAAGAACATGAAACCATGATAAAATATATAATAATAAATCTCGATAAGGGTGCCTCAGCAAGTAGCGCTTGAAAAATAAAAAAATCAATAGATTAAAAAACCTTGCTACTAGTAAAGACAAAACATGAAACATAGAGCTTTCTAAAAAATTTATACATACACAAAGAACTTCTACATAACAAAATTAAAATAAAAACTCTCCTAAGAGGTCCATGTGTAATGAAAAAATGTATAAGTAACTTAACATATCGAGGAAATCACCTTTGAAAACCTACCACCATCATCCATGAAACCTCTACATAACCTAGATCATACCTTGCCTACCATAGAGCTTCTGTGTTGGGCCCCTTAAATGGAGGGTCCTTGTTGGTCCTTGAATTTTGACTAAGTGGTGTTCCATTTTGGCATGGGACCAATGCAGTGTGGAAGGACCATTGTCCCATTTTGGTACAGGACCAACACGACGTAGAAGGACCATGGTATGGAAGAACAATGGAGCGTAGCTAATAGGCATAGAAGCATCATGGCATAGAACCTGTTGGGCACAAGAGGATAATGCCATGAGAGAACCAGTGTGAGAGGACCCAGTCAAAGGAAAATAAGTCACGAGGAACCCAATAAAATAAGACTCAAAATGAAATTGAAAGACTAGGGGAGCACGTGGAAAATGAGAAGTAGTTGGAAGAACGATTCACGTGGGTCACTCTAACCTTATAGATCCAAAGTTTTGCACCAGCCTACAAGGAAAGGAACACATGGTTGCCAATTTATAGCATAGAATGAGGATCTAGGGTTCGTTGAGGCTTGGGTTTTCAGGAAGAACCAGTTGTAAGTGCCACAATTCTTAGTATGTTAAGAGTCTATGCACCAATTCTTTAGGACATAAATGATTGTCACTTGGTTAAGGCAAAACAAGTATAAATACCCCTATTTTAATCTATTTGTAGGGATGAATCCTTTTTTAGACAACAATATGGTGAATCTTTACCCTTTTTGAATGATATTTTAATGCCCCTTTTAATAGAATCATAATATATAACTAGCAAGATTGATAAAACTTTTGTTATTAAAAATGACACTGTGGACTATGTGTAAAGTTATATATATGCATTATACCATTTTTTTCTAGTAACTAATGTTGTTATAAGATGATAATAATTTATGTGATAGTATTAATCGACCCAAGGAAAAGGATCAAGGTAATCTATTTGTACATCATCTCTATCTAAACTTACAGAGAAGGATATGAATATGATATCAGTACTATGCCTCAAAACCTATGGGAATCGGTCTTCCACTGTGCACTTTAGGTGAGCATGCGAGACCTAACCCTCACATGAAAGGGTCAGCATGCTAGCTCATTGGGCTAGACTTCAGTGCCGAAGCTGGAACTAATAAAAGAATCCTAACATTTTGGTTCTATTTCTAGGACCTAAAGCACTTGAAGCATGGTCATGGGAAATGTTTTGAATGTATTATGCTAGAAAATATATAAAAATGAGTTACCAGTGTTGAAGATAATTTTAGATTTTTGTATCTTGAGCCAGGAATATTTGCATGATAGTGGGTGGAACATAATCTCTATAGTCCCTTATATGAAACCTTCTTTTTAAAGGTCTCGATTCTTTTACATACTTGGATAATAGCATATGCTCAACGATCATCAAGGAATCTTAGAAGGAGGTAGTCTTGGATGCTATAATGGAAAAGAGTTTTAGCACGATGTGGAACTCTATGGATATGATCAATTAGCTTTTGGAGTACACTATCACTACTTACTTGTGACCTGAAGAGGTTAAGTTCCAATTTCTTTGAGAAGCATGAGGTCACTATCTTAAGATTTTTGCATTTGAAATTAAGAAATTATTTATTGATCTTGGACTGGAAACTATACCAATGGAGGGCTAATTCATTTCATGCATGAGGCACACATGCGAAAGGGGAAAATAGGGATTGATAGGTGATTGTGGGTTCAAAATGGTAGTTAGCTAGTGTACATTATGAAAATAGAAGTATGATGAAGCTCAAAAAAGAATAATGGGAGTTAGTGGCATGGGAAGAGACCGGGAGAACTCAAGGAGTGTTGTTAGGAACTACAGGGAAGTAGAAACACATGAGGAACCCATCACTTTTGAATCTTGTTCTATGCCACTTCTATCCTAAGAATGAGAAAAAGTTAGATGTAAGAAGCTGAGGAACCAAGTCTGAACCAACTTGCCTCCCCTAACATCGTGCATTCTTATGCCTTTGATTTAGATGGAGTAAAAATTTGAAATTGGGATATAGAAAGTTTGGATTCAGAAGTTGAACTAGTAAGGGATAATAAAAATAAGCCTTTTGATGCACAACACTATCTTTCCCTCTTTAAGGGAATTCTATGGCACAACTTGGAATTCCTGGAGGACCTGGCCTTTAAGGGTAGAATATTGGCCTAACCTTAGTTAACCAACTAGGTTTCATGCCAAGCACTACTATTGGAAGCACTCGAGGAGGACTATGTGGTGGTGAAGGGGGAAGTAGACTCCCTCCTCAAGGGACTGGGTGTATAAGTTCCTAGAAATGACCCATCCAAACACCTCAACCAATGATGGTATAATATTAAATGATGCTTCATTTGATAGAGTATTGAGGGGTAGAGAATGCAGCTAAGCATGCCCACAAATACAAACTAATTTAGAGGGTGTGAGGCATCACATCTTCTAAACGTAAGGACACATAGTTTTCCACTACAATTTTAGAGTGTGTGAACAAGTGGTACCATAATTTTGACCCTCAACAAGCTATGGTCAACTTTGATCAACTCAAAAATCCTTCCTTCATGAGTTTGATGTTCCTAAATTTGAGTAGTAGAGTATAGCAATGCTGAAGGACATAAAGCAAAAAATTACAAAAAGCGTAGGTGATTATGATGAAAGGTTTAATACCTTGAAAACTATCCTTTGAAATTAACTTTGTTGAACATACACAATGGTTTGTGGGAGGATTATTACTATCCTTTTGGCAAACCTTGCCACAACAAAACTTCACTATCTTGTGTGAGGCCTTAGAACTACTCTCTATACTGAAGCAATTGTAATCATTGATATTGGGATTAATACCTTTATGGAGGCCTAGATATCCTCATTAGCATCATAACTTGAGAATTTAATGAGAAATAATTCATATGAGACATGCAGTGGTGTTTGGTGTACTGACTATGAAATTGAAGGACATACAAGGAACAACTGCCCATGCAAGAACATCCATGTAGTACTTATTCAAACATGTGAAATATACCATGAGGAACATGATGTCTACTCTTGTCCTCTTTTTCAGTGGGTTATGCACACTAAGGCATCCAAGTATTATAATATCTGTGATGCCTACACTCATGACACTAACAACTAGACCATTTGATTAGTGACATCAATGAAGCTCAAGTGCATGACACATGCCAAACCTCAATTTCTAATAATCAAGACAATGATGGATACCATGGATGAGGAAGAGGGAGAGGATAAGTAGGTGTACGTTTCCCACCCAAGACCTATTACAAATGTGGGTCATTAGACCACTATCAATAGGATTACCTAGTTTACTTGACATGCACTTTCTATAAAATAAACCATTGATTGAAAGAATGTCCTGATATATATGGCTATCTCCAAGGATCACATTTAAAAGGGCACTAATATGATTAAAATTTATAAACCATAGTGATGTGCATTCCCAGTTATCTCTATAGTTCAATAGGTAAACATTACCACTCACAGTGGGGGACATACCTGGTCGATGGTTAATCTGATTGAGAAGCTACAGTAGGAAGAACCATAAGATAAAAAGTAACTTATTATTCAGAAACAAAAGGATGTCCTCTAGGATATGATGACACTTGTATGAGAACTTCAAGGAAAGATTCAATTCCTCAAAGACAAGGATGTAATGCAACATGATGATGTGCAAATAGAAGTTGAACTTTGACCTGTGGTGCGAGATGACTTCTAAGAACTATGTAATCAAATGCTAGATGAGGATATTATCCCATAGCTTAGCATTTGGCTTAATGTTCAATCCCAACTACCAAATGAATCTCACCCTCACGTAATTTGACAAAGTGAAGACAACTACTTAAATCATTCTTGGTGATGGGACACTCCAAGTTCATCTACTCTCCTAGAAGATAGAGAAATATTGGTTAATGCTACCATCGATGGATGTGTATTGTAGAATATATTAGTAGATACTAGCATGAAAGTCAATGTCCTCACTAAGGACACTTGGATAAAAATGTCTAGTCTAGCGCTACAACCTTCACCTCATGTCTTATTCATGGTAAATAAGACTCATGCACACCATATTGGAGTTCTCAAGAACACCATGGTTGACATCATTTGAGTGCCATTCAAATAATATTTTGAGGTGTTGGAGTTAGTTGAAGCTGATGATTACCCAAATCTACTGGGAAGACCTTGGTGCTATGAGAACAATGCGGGCCTGAGCTTTAAATAATGCTACATTAGTTTTGAGAACACTGATCAATGTGTCGTAATCCCATTAGATCAAACATAAGGACCCCATTATATAGAGCCCATCAATGTTGATGAAGAAATCAACCAAATATACAGTGTTACTACTGGAAGCGATGAACAATATGATCCCACCCTAGATGGTGTTCTTTGATGGACTGATAACCAATCTATTTTTGATACTATAAGCAATGTTTATAATTTTTGGGCTCATGGTGACTATGATCTCACTGGGAGGATGTGTAACACTATCAACAATTGATATAACTTCACATGCTAGCTTCCTATATGTCATAAATTTTTTCACCTTACTAGATTAGTATTAAGAGGGCCATTAGTAGGACCACCATTGGAAAGACTTGATGAAGCCCTATGGTTCCAAGGAAAAATGGAGGTACGTGACTTTGTCTTGTATCTCAAAGAATTCTATGACACCAAAAATGACTGGATGAGGTCATTAGATCATGTTTTTGATGGAACCACCAAAAAATGGTGGCATACCTATAAAGATCACATTCTATATTAGGATATCATAAATTCCATTAAGACAATAAGGTTAGGGGAACACTTAGTTATAATGGCGTGCAAGCACCTAAACCTCACATTAAAGCTTTGAGATAATATGAATAAATGAGGAAACCTACTTACCAGAGTATTTATGGGTACATGTATTCTATAGAAATTTGTGCACATGCGCATGGGCTTGGTATATTGATGAAGAGAGACACATGGGAACTAGGTTCTAGTAGTCATTGAAGGAGTATGACCTTGACACTCTCCTATTCATCACCAAAGATGGACTTGTACCTCACTCTCTAGGCCATGTATGAAGTAGTTCTCAGAGACCCAAGTCCCATGGAAGATCTCTTGAGGCATATCCATTAGGAACTTGAGGAACCTTTACAGTTATTTAATGAGCCTTCAACACATTGAGTTCATGTACCTACATAAATCCTTGATGAAGACTGACGTGAAGAGATTCACCTGGGAAAGAAAATGATTCTCTTCCAATTAGGCCAAGGTGAAATATCTACTTCACTCAACCCCCTAACCAAACATTTAAATGTTTCTATGAATGATAGAACACAAAATATTTAGTACATAAGTGTTGAAATAGATAACCCCTAACATGGGCCTATTCAGACGATTTAATGTAACATTGGCATAAAACAAGAGCCAAAGATGGACATAATTAGAAATTATTGTAATGACACAGAGATTAAAAAAAATCTTTGAGTTGATAAAATAATATCAAGATGTTTTCCTAAAGAACTACAGTGAAATGAAGGGAGTCCACCCATCCTTAGGGAAGATGCACATTAAGCTAGTCGATAGTGCTCGACAAGTAAAAAAATGACCATGTAGGATGAACCCTGATATTCGAGCGTGCATTAAAGACGAAATTGATAATATGATCTATACTAGAGCAATCAATCCCATTTCCAAATTTTAATGGGTTAGTCTCATGGTGATTAGTATCAAAAAGGATTGATGTATTTGTATCTATGTGAACTACCAAGTGCTCAATGTATCCTGTTTGACAAATCCCTTTCCAATGTCATTCATGGATGAGATTCTTGAATTTATTGTTGGTTGTGAAGTATACCCCTTTATAGATGGGTTCTTGAGGTACCATGAAGTCTAAGTAACTGAGGAAGTCCAGCCTAAGATAACCTTCACCATAGAATGGAGATCATTTGCCTATACTATTATGCCCTTTGGGTTAAAAAATGCCCCAGTAGTGTTTTCATGAATATTTAAAGCCTTTAAGGACTTCATCCATAAATTCCTCCAAGTCTATTTGGAATAGTTGATGATATATGGTTTGGTTAAGGACCATTGTGCTAATCTCAGACTCATGCTTAAGCACTATCAAGTATTGTAAATCTCCTTAAACTTAAATAAGTTCATATTCGCAACACCTTTTGGTGTACTCTTAGGGCATATTATTTGTAAGGAATGTATCTTGGTAGTCCCAGTGAAGGTATCTATGATTATTTGCCTTATAATTCCAAAGACATAGCATGAGGTGCATGCCTTCTTAGGCCCATAGGTTATTAAAGAAAGTTAATTCATGGTTATGGCAAGATTACCACACCCTTGGAGGAACTTCTCAAACACAATGAGTATTTCATCTAGACTTGTTATTGTAAGGAGGGATTTGAAACACTCATGGAAAAGCTTGTCACCACTCTTATTCTCTAATTCCTTGATTAGATGAAGCCATTTCATTTCCATGTTGATGTATCTGGTATGGATGTTGGTTCCATCCTTTCATAACTAGGTAAAGGTAACCTAGATCACATAATTTTGTTTGCCAGTAGAAAGCTAACACTAACTGAAAGAAACTATACCACTACAGAGCATGAAGCTTTGTCAATGGTTTATGCTTTACAAAAGTTTAGGCAGTACCTTCTAGCCACTCCTTTCATTTTCTATATAGATCATGAGGTTTTGAAGTACCTTATCAATAAACCCATACTTCATGGATATATCTATTGCTAGATTGTAATGTTCTAATAATTCCAACTCTCATTTATGGTGAAACCTAAAAAAGCAAATTGTGGACATACCACCTATCCTAGATCAAGAATAGGGAACCACCATGTGCCATAAAAGATGATCTTCTTGATGTATATATCTTATATGTTACATGGGTACCTAAAAATTTAGAACACATTGAAATATTCTTTACCACTGGTTCCATGCTCGAATCTCTCACTTCATAGGAAAAAAAGAAACTTGCATTTCATGCCACACCCTTCCATCTCATAGCTAGTGATCTTTATAATATGGACCATGATGAAGCCCTTCGACATTGCATAGTGTAACATGAGTGCCTTGAGGTACTTTGAAAAGTTTATGAGGGTATTACTAGAGGAGACTATGCTAGATAAGTTACCATGAGAAAGGTTCTACTAGCAAGACTATGATGGCCAACTCTATTCCAAGATGCTAAGGCATATGTTAGGCAATGTGAAATTTGTCAGCACGTAGGCAAACCTAACTGATGAGATGTTATTCCTTTATAACAAATCCCTTCTCAAGAACCCTCTAAAAAATGGGATATTGATTTTTTTGGTCCCATCAATCCTATGGGATGATGGATGGGTTCTTGGTATGTTATTACAATAACTGACTACCTTATGCATTAGGCTAAAGCTACACTAATGAAGGATTATACTATTACTAATGTTGTGCAGTTCATTTGGGAGAACATCATAACTCATTTTAGATGTCTCCTAAGTTTTACTAGTGATCATGGTACCCAATTTTTAAATGAAATAATTTGCATCTTCTTGGCCGAGTTCATGATTGCATATTACAAAACAACACCATATCACCTATAAGCTAATGGAATTGCTGAGGATTTCAACAAGATCCTAGGTACCACCTTAAATGAAATATATAATGTTGGCCACACCAGCCAGTTAGGATGATAGGGTATCTATAGTAATATGGGCTTACCAAACCACATACAAGCACCTAAATATGAACACATTGTTCAACTTGGTGTATGGCAAGGAAGCAATGATGTTAGTAGAGTTCTTGGTGCCATCCCTTCGTGTCATGCATATATGATAAATGGATGATGATACATCCTTGAAAGTGTGCTTAGATATTTTAATGCATTTAAATGAGACCCAATTCCTTGCTCATTAAAACTAAGATGTAGAGAAATGCAAGCAAATGGCATGACATGATTTACATATAAGAAACAAAGTCTTTTCTCTAGGAATGAAGGTCTTGTTGTATGACTCTAAGTTCAAGTGCCACCCTAGAAATCTCCTCATCCATTGGGATATTCCATTTATAATACATAACATTCAATCTACCGGGGCATATCGATTACAAAGAATGGATGATCAGTTCCTCCTAGGGAACTATAATGGAAGTTGGATTTGGCCGTATTTCACTTTAGAATAGCTAAATTTTTTTACTCAATAAGACTTATGCCATTATATTAGGATTGAATACTTTTAATAAAAGCATTGCCTTTGTTGCATGTAATTTTTCTTTATTATAAATTTTAAAAATTGGTTATCAAGTTTTTTGTTTTCTTTGAGGACCATGAAGAATTTTAGTGTGGTATAAGAAGTCATGCATAAAAAAGTAAAAATGCAAAGCACACAAGTTACTTGAGTGCATGATATATATGGGAACATAAGTTATGTGGGCATACAAGTCATAAGAGAGCACAAGGTACTAAGGGCACACGAGTTATTAAAGGCACTAAAGGGTAAGGTTCCCACCATAAGTTAGAAAATTAAAATGCAATAACTGTCTTCCACCACATAGAAAGGGTAGGATATAAAAATCACCCACTTCCAAAAAAATCATGAGATGGGATGTGCCATTAATGTGACTAGGTTATTTATGGAAATAAATGTGTTAATGACATGATGGGACAATAATATTAAGGCATTAATTGCAAAAGTCAAGGATCTAAATGCAATGACCATTGAAAGATATGCATTAAATGCCATGAAGTGATGGGTGATGGAGGGGATTTAATGAAGGTAAACCACTCTTGAATCCTATAAATAGGCAAATTAAATGCATTTCACACTTTAATTTGTGTTTAACTTGCATTTACCAGAGTTGAGATCAAGCAAAAACTAGATCCAAGTTAATCACTTCTAGAGCCAAGAAAAGAATTTTCAAATCAGTAGCAAACCATGCAGGTCATCACCAAGGTTGAGAGGGAGACTTAGAGTTGGGATTGAGTGGAAAAAAATATTTACTTTCAAAATTTTTAAGTTGTATGTTTGCTATTAAAAATAGTTTAAGATTAGAAGTCAAAACAATAGCATATAACCACGTATTCACTTGGGAACATGGGATGACCATGAGTTAACCTTTAGGTTTTTCGAAGGGTAATGTGGCCAAATAAAAAGGCCAAAACACTTGACAAATTACCAATGATACTAGAACAGGAAGAGGTGATCAGAGAAGACTAGGTCCCCATTAGGGAAGAGACTTCAGAGGAATAACCACTACACCTAGAAGAACAAGCCTAGATTATGGAAAGAGAAGAGGGATAATATGTGGAAGAAAAGAGGGAAAGAATGGTGTAGAAAATAAATTAGGCACAAATTTTTGAAGCATAAAATGCCTAAGTGTCCCCACCCCCATCTCTATTAATAGAAGAGATGCAGTACCTAGACTCAATCTTACACATAGAGAAATGGGTCTCTAAGGTCTTGAATTATATAGTGTTTGATTAAAATTATTGCCAGCTTAGGAACAAGGTCAAGCTCCATAATGACTACCAAGTCAAAACCACCAACACAAGGAACCAATTGGTATATGACCTAACAATCCTCAACTAGCTAGATGCTATATGACTATTTCAGCTCTTCAATTTGCCCTATTTTGGTAAGCCCACAAAGGTTGTACAGTTCCTCCTTTTACATGTTCATGAGGACTATTACTACATCACTAGGTGTAGTATGAAGATCATCCTTGAAAGGATTAGTAAAGTCATGCGGCTATAGTGTTTGGGGTTAAGCATCATTGATGACTTGGACAACACTGAGGAGATACAGAATACCACCATGGTGTTGATGTATCAAAAGTAGGGACACACCATGCACATCAAGAATGTACAAGATATCACCCCTTGAGTTACAGTGTGGATCATCTCAACCAATATCAGAGGGACTAATTAATGGAAATACATGGACATGGCATACCTCTACATTACCCATCAGGTCTCACAAGGACTAAAGTATAATTGGGCCCTGTATTTTGTCCACAAGATTATTAAAGATATAGAGAGAGCCTATAAGATGTCAAAGTATAGGTTCCCTTGGGCGTAACCCTATTTTTACTAGTCTTCTATGATATTGGAGTACCAAATTATAGTTTAGGAGCATTGAAGTGGGTATACCCTCCCACACACAGGCCCCCCTCTAAGTGTTACAGGGCATTCACTTATCCTAGACACATCACTCCATCTTATAAGATTAAGATGAAACATTGGTTCGATGGGGTGAAGGTAGAATTCAAGAATGAGTGGCACATCCCAAAGGACATACCCCCTTGGCTTTAGAGAAAACACATTTCACTTTAAAGCAACACTTATCTCTCATGCGGATCCATATGAATCCATCCAGAGAGATTTTAGTATAGCTTAAGCTACCCTATGCCTTCTTCATGTGATACATCATAAACTCTGTTAATAAAATATATGATGTGGAGCCTATCATTTTGTAGGCTAAGAGGATAGATGCAGAGATTCACACTCTCTAAAAACTTTATGTATATCTAGGCAAGAAGGCCTATGTGGAGAGGTTGGAGATAGACCTGATTGACATCCAAGTCAAGTAAAATTTTTTTGGGGAGCAAATTCACAAGTTTTTTTTACATGTTATGCCACTATAAGAACCCATAGGGTGGAAACCCTAAGTAAAAACTCCCTCCAGCACTGCATTTGAATAATAAGAAGCAATCAAATGTGGGTGCAAGTACAGCAAGAAATAAGCCCCCCAAAAATAGTAAAATATGGTAGAGGCATAGTATTTCAGACCATCTTCCCATCCATCTATGCCACCTCTACCTCATCCTTCACCCTCACCACCTCATCCATATCCATCCCCTCCCCACACTTCTCCATCTCCACCCCACACATCTCTATCCCCTTCACACTTTATGCCTCCACACTCTTTGATTCCCTAACCTTCATCTTCTCAACCAACTCCCCCTCTATCTCCACCACTACCTTTTCCACCCCCACCTTCTCTGCATCCACCATTTCCCCTAGGTAATACTATAAGATCTTCCTACCAGAATCCCCCAAGGTAAGCACCCCAACTAGACGTTCCTAAGGTGAATATTCATATCCCAGATTTAGATTCTGAGAAAACTCCCTCCCTGATGAAGGATAAGGCCACATCCAATGATTCCTTACTTAATGCTAAAATAATGTATAATGAGGAGGATGGTGAGGAAGAAAATGAAATGGTTATTGGTGGCCATGAGGAGGTTGAGCTTGAGCATGACCCAAATAAGGGGAAAGATTCGACTAAGATAGAAGGACATGATGATGAAGGAATAGTGGGCATTATGCACGGACATTACCAGTTTGGAATTGAGGATAAAAGACTCTATCTTTGGTCACACTTCCATCCCAAAGAGGTGAATCTTAAAACTATGAATTAAGTGCCCTTCTTTCTTGATATCTACAATGAGGAGTGTGAGTTTGAACTCCCACAAGATAGCCTCACTTTAGACCTGGATACCCCAATGTTGCTAGAATCAATGAGGATTTATCCACAAAATCTCACCCCACTTACAGCAAGTGCTACATTTTTAAAACTAGGCATGGAGATTACATGCCAAAATATTTTGTCTAATTCTGATGCACAAACAGTTGAGCAAAATCATGTCAGGGTTATAGGCATGTGTAATAAAATACATTCAAAAAATCAAGCACTCAATAAGGAAGTGGCCTCAATGAAACAAAAGCTTCAACAAGCCATAAAGGAAAAAGTAAGGGTATTAACCCTTTGTAAAATAATTTTGAAAGAATATCCAGTGCTTGTAGATGGCATAACTCTCGATGGGGATGCCATAGGAAAGTTGGAAACCTTAGTGGAACTACTACTCAAGAAACTCAAGGAGTGACCTGTGTTGAGAGACAAGGAAATGGAATTAACTAAATAGTTCACCATTGTTGATGACTTCAATCAAACTTTGGAGAGAGTTTGGGAATTTATCACCATTTTAGATGGAATTTTTTCATGGCTTGCATACTTGAATAAAGTCTTGGAGGCTCGGGTCCAAGCTGAAGATGACTTGAGGTAGCACGCAACTAATGTTGCACTCTTCATAAAGGACTGTGTTGAGCATGCCAAAGATTTTAGGGATGTAGATATGATAGAAAATGTCATCAATAAATATCACCAATAGATAAATTATAGTTTCTAATCCCTCCAAGGATAGGTTGACAATGATGTCTCTACCCTCAAAGATGTCTAGAAGGATGCCATCACAACCCTAGACAAATAGGTGAAGAAGACTAGTAAGACTCTGACCCTACTTAAGGAGATAAAAGCATCAAAGGAAGCCATAGAGGGAATAACTGTGAAGGTTCTCAAGGCATTATCCCATTACGATAATTTGAAGAAGGAACATGAGCATAAGGAGCCCAAATTTTTGGAGGATGCTACCATGACTTAGTTTGGGACAGACTAAGAGCATAGTGTGGGGTGATGTTTGCCCTTGAATTTTAACTAAGTGTTATTTCATTTTGGTGAAGGACTATCATGATGTGGAAGGACCATTGCCCCATTTTAGTTTTGGATTGGCACAACATGGAAGGACTATGGCATGGGAGAACCATGGCACATAGCTGATAGGCATAGAAGCATCATGGCACATAACCTATTGAGCACAAGAGGAAAATGGCATGGGACAACTAGCACAAGAGGACCCAATCAGAGGAGAAAAAGTCACATGTAACCCAAGAACATAAGAATCAAAACAAAAGAAGAAGACTAGGGGAGTATGTGGAAAGTGACAAGCATTTAGAAGAATGATTCACACATGTCACTCTGACCTTATGGATTGGAAGTTTTACACCAGCCTGCAAGGAAAGGAACACATAGTCACCAAGTTATAACATAAAGTGAGGATCCATGGGGTACTAAGGCCCAAGTTTTTAGGAAGAACTAGTTTTAAGTACCATGACTCTTAGTCTGTTAAGAGTTTGTACACCAATTCTTCAGGACATAAATGATTGTAACACTTGGTCAGGGCAAAATAAGTATAAATACCCTTATTGTAATCTATTTGTGGGGATGAATCCTTTTTGGTAGAATAATGTGATGAATATTTACCCTTATTTAATGATATTTAATGCCCCTTTTATTTAAAGCATAATATATAACTAGCAGAATTGATAAAACTTATGTTATGAAGAACGATAGTGTGGACTATGTGTAAAATTACATATATGTAATATACCACTTATTTTCTAGTAACTAATACTATTATAAGATGACAATAATCTGCATAATAGTATCAATTGAATTGAGAATAAGGATCAAGGTAATCTATCAATGCATTATCCCTATCTAAAATTACACAGAAGGATGTGTATATGATATCAACACTATGCCTTAAAACCTATGAGAATTGGTATTCTACTACATGCTTTAGGTCAAAACATGAGACCTAACCCTCATGTGAAAGGGCTAACATGCTAGCTCACTGAGCTAGACTTTAGTGTCAGAGATGGAACTACTAAAATAACCCCAACAATCATGTTGAACTCAGGGATTTTGCCATTTTTATTCCTTTGCACTCTTATCCACTCCCCCTTATCTTCCATAGATTCTATGGCTAATGGTATTAAGATTTCAAAATAATCAAAGGGTTAAAATTTGTCTTTTACTAAAGCAACATCCAATGATTTTTCCCATGGTGTTTCAATCTATAGATTAACACCCATAATGATACTTAAAACATGGGTTTCTAATATTGAGTCTTCCCCCACTCATCTAGAGTGAATGGGTCAGCCTTGATATCACCCTTTGTGTCAAGAGAGTGAGCATGGTCATCATTTAGAGTATGGGGTTCAGGCTCATCTGAAGATGAATCCAAAGCATCACTCAAAAATTTAAGAACATTCACAATGAGGTGGGTAGGGTAAAAGTTTAACGATGAGTAATTTTTCTTTTTTTCTTTTGAGGTTTTTATAGTTTTTAGTCAAATGACATGTGTTAAAGAAATTGGGGTCGCAGAACAACCAGCCTTTGTAGTTGAGGGGTTGGGACCATGACTGATCGCCTGAATACATGACATTTTTTTTACTTAGATTCTTTCAAGCTTAAACATTAACTAGTATTCTAGGAAAGGTTGTATGAGAAAAAGGAGTAGTGTTTGGGCGCATTTGTAGAAATTTACCTAGGGAGTTGCCTATGACTTTACGACTAGAACCAGACCAAAACTGAAAAGAGAGGTATGGTAGGTGAATCTAGATAGGTATTTCATTCAAAGGTTTAGTAAGGGGTTAAATAAGGGGGACCAAGGTTTAATGAAATATAAAGGGTGGAGATTCAAACTCCATAACTAGATTTGGATCAATTCCTTGTCCTTACTATAGTAAAAAAATAATAATTAAAAAACTCTTTGTATTTTGATAAATCTCTAGCCTACCTTACAAGAGCGGTTGCCAAGTTTTTGAGATCCAGGCATGAAGGTCTTGGAGACTTGTCCACAGATTCATGAATTTGAAAGTGTTGCCATTAGATGCAAAGAAGTCTTCATGGGTGAGTACTTCCTTAGTCTCCTCCTCATTGAAGGTCACCACTGTAGACGAAGAAGTGAGATTGAGAGCCTTAGGGGTAGATCTGGGCATCAACTTGGAGGCCACCTCAAAAATTTTAACTTTGGCTTCTAACATTTTGTAGCCATGTCTTCCAACCTTACGAAGTAGAAACCCCTATATATGGGGGGAACAAGATCCAAATTTGGCTCCTTGATTATAGAGGAAACTTTCACCATCATATGATGCAAACTCCTTCCTAGAAAGAATAATATAATACATATAAAATAATATAATAAAAATTAAAATTAAAAAATAATAATAAAATATATAATTTCCTATATATATAATTTTCAACTTTATTTTAGTCATTTTTTTGTTTAAATTTGTGCCCAACAAGATGCCA
This sequence comes from Torreya grandis, assembly GCA_037957365.1. Taxonomy (NCBI): domain Eukaryota; kingdom Viridiplantae; phylum Streptophyta; class Pinopsida; order Cupressales; family Taxaceae; genus Torreya; species Torreya grandis. The sequence goes on along the minus strand of JARHVA010000213.1, from coordinate 1,446,410 downwards.
AATGTCGGTGTAATTATGATGCACTTCAAGTGTATACTCATAATAAAAACATAATGAAAATGTCTAGTGAAAATAAATTTATAATTATTTTTACACAATTTATAATCTTTATTAACATATCTCAATATCATGTGTAAAAAAACTCTAAAACCAATATGATTTTTAGTGTCATTTAACATATTTAGACAAAATGGTGTTATGCAAAAAAAAAAGTCTAAACTTTCAGAGGTCATAATTTTTGATCTGAAGCTCTATTTGAGCCCATCTTTTTCCCAAAATGACTGGATTGAAAATTCAATGTATCCATAACAAACTTTCAGTTATAACATGTTTAAAATATTTTTCAAATGCCATATGTGACTATTTGAGGGTTTGAAATTGTAGTTTAATTTTATTTTCAAGGTTTTTAATTTTAAAAATTGTCTATTTTTATAACCAGACTAGAACTTTAGTTGAAATTCATTTTATAGGTTAATTTTAGAGTTTAGTTTATTTTTGGAGATTTTTAGAGTTGTACACACTTGCATACAAAACTTATTAAGAATAGTAACTTCTAAAAATAATAGGTTGAGTTTTATTTATTTTTAGAGTTCTGAATTTTGCATGTCAACTCCAATTTTGAGTTGAATCTTATTTATGTATGGTTTGTATTTATTAAACTTATTCAATAAAAATCAATATTGGTTATTATTCGAGACTTGACCTATTTTATTTTTATTTGTCTTGATAATATTTAGTTTTATTTTTTGGTATCAAAACAAGTTCAAATCTTGGATATGTAATAGATGGTGAGAGGATGAAAAAGAATCATTCAAAGGAACCATACTATACAAAAGTTGCAGAGGCAAGTAGAATAATCAACTAAGATCATTTTGAATAAAAGATAAATGAGAGTAGAAGATGACACAAATCATGAAGAATAAATCCTGTAAGAGGAACAATAAGAACAACTGCCATCAATGAAAGCAAGGATGGTTAGAGATTTATAAGGAAGGAATGAAAGAATCAAGGTTGATTTTCCAGATTATGGTAGAAGTTTAAAACCAGAGGAGTTGATAGATTGGACGAACATCATTGATAAGTTTTTTGAATGGAAAACTATGAGAGAAGACAAGAAGGTAATGTTTTCATGCATGAAATTGAAGGGTGATATAATGATCTAGTGGGATAACCAACAGAAAGAAAGATAGAGAAAAGGTAAAAGAAGATCAACTCATGGAAAAATATGGAGAAGAAGTTGAGGGAGAAATTTCTTCCTATGGATTATGCACAAACCCTATACATAAAAATTTAAAATTTGAGGTAGAAGGATCATAGTAAATAAGAGTATACATATGAGTTTTACAAGCTTTCCATCCACTTGGAGCATGATGAATTAGAAGATCAGTTGGTTGCAAGGTATGTAAATGGTTTAAATTTTTATATTCAAGATGAAATAAGCATTCATAGAATACTTTGCATGGATTAAACTTATCAATTAGCTTTGAAGGAAGAAGAAAAACAAAATAGATAGAATTTTAGAAGAATGTCTATGGGACCAAGAAGAAGATAATCCCTTCCTATAAAGGGACAAGGTGGATTTAATATGAGTAGAGGTGGGTTTAATACCACTATAGGAGAATCATTATGTGGTTTATAAAAATAAGAAGATAATAGACAAGGGTTTCAAAATTGGTAAAGATGAAGAGGATTTCAGAGAGGATGAAGTTATGGTGGTAGTAGATGATGGTTTCTAAATCAATGCAGGTCCTATGTTTGTTACATATGTGGAAAAGAAGGCCATAAAGTGTTTGAGTGTACATACTACCAAGATCAAGAAAGAAGGCAAGATCACCCAAGAGTGAATTTAGTTGAAGCTAATAGGAGATCAAAATACTAAAGTTGTAGTTGTAAATAATGGATAAAAGCTCATGATGAGAAGAATAATGATTACTCCAAGGAAAGAACATGTGTAGAATAAATAAAGTAGTGATGCATGGTTGTGAATAAATATCTTTCGAATAAGGTGTACTTCAAGGGGTAATATGTGCAAGATAATTATAGATGGTGGTAGTTATAAATATATGGTTTCTAAAGATATGATTGAGAAACTAGATTTATAGTGTGAAAAGCATCATAATCCTTATCAAATTCCATGGTTTAAGAAAGGGAATGAAGTTAAAGTAGATAAAAGGTTCTTAATCAAGTTTTATATATGTAAAACTTATAAAGATGAAATATGGTGTGATGTTATATCAATGGATACATCTGATGTATTATTAGGAAGGCCATGATAGTTTGATAGAAAAATAGTTCATGATGGAGCAAAGAAAAAATATAGTTTATGGAAAGGTGGTATGAATGTAGTTTTGTTACCTCTTAAAGAAGAAGTGTATGCTGAAAGTTTGTTGATTGCAAAATAATTCATCAGAGACATGAAGATGAAAAGTTTTTTTTATGCATTAGTGGCTAATAAAGAAGACATAAAAGTGGTGCATATACCAATATAAGTAGTAATTATGCTGAAATAATATGAAGATGTTATACTTGATGAGTTATGAGATGGTTTACCACCAAAGAGAGATATTCATCATCATATAGATACCTGATGGGTTACAAGATGGTTTACTAGCAAAGAGAGATATTCATCATCATATATATATGATTTCACGATCAACTCTACCCAATCAAGCAGCTTATAAGATGAGTCCAATAAGACATGAAGAATTGAATAATTAGGTTATTGAATTGATGAGAAAGGGTGTATTAAGGGAGAGCATGAGTGCATGTGCAACACCAACATTTCTAACTCCAAACAAAGATGGAGGGTGGAGGATGTGTGTGGATAGTAGATCAATCAATAAAATTATAATCAAGTACAAGTTTCCTAGACATCATTTATATGTTAAGATAGATGTTCTTACATGATTAAAATATTTTACAAAGATTGGTCTAAGGAGTGGATACTATCATATTTAGATTTGTGAAGGAGATGATTTTTATGAGTGGATGGTGATGTCATTCAGATTATCTAATGCACTCACCACATTTATGAGGGTAATGAAAATAATGATACAAGAATACAATGGTAAGTTTGTGTTTTAATGATATTTTAATATTTATTAAGATTAAATAAGAGAAATTACACCATTTGAGAATGGTATTAGAATTTTTAAGAAAAGAGAAGCTCTATGCAAATTTGAAGAAGTGAAAGTTTATGCAGAATAGTTTGATATTTTTAGGATTTGTAATTTCAGCAGATGGTGTAAGAATAGATGAATAAAAAGCAAAGGTAATTGTTGAGTGGCATATCCTAAGAGCATCAAAGAGGTAAGAAGTTTCCATGGTTTAGCTACTTTTTACAAAAAATTCATTAAAATTTTTAGTAGTCTTGTTGTACTAATAACAAATTGTATGAGAGGAAAACAACTTGCATGGACAAGGGAAACAACATAAATCTTTGAGTTATTAAATAAAAAAAATTATAGAAAATCCTATATTTTAGCATTACAAGATTTTAGCAAAGTGTGAGGTTGATTGTGATGCTTCGTTTGTGGGAATTGGTGTTGTTTGAGTCAAGAAAGGGAACCAATAGCATATTTTAGTGAGAAATTAAATGAGTTAAGAAAAAAGTATTATAAGTATGATGTTGAATTTTATGTCACTGTACATGCATTAAGACATTGGATTAATTACTTATTATCTAATAAGTTCATCCTATTTACTGATCATGAGGCTTTGAAGTATGTGGACTCTCAAAAGAAGTTATATAATAAGCATGCAAAGTGAGTGTTTTTTTGCAGCATTATACATTTGTGTTGAAGCACAAATTAGGAAAATTAGCCTTTCATATTATTTATGGGGAAATCTAATGAATGTTTTATATTTGGTACAATTACAAATTCCAAAATGAGTTAATGATGATGTAAAAGTGTTTGCAAAACACACACAACAATTGCAAGAAGTAAGAAGCAAGTTGTAGAGAAATAATGAAAAGTATAAAGTAGTAGCAAATGTTAGAAGAAGGTCAAAAATATTTGAACAAGGAGATTTAGAGATGGTTTACTTGAGAAAAGAGATCTTTTTAAAAGACACATATAACAAGTTGAAGTACAAGAAAATTGGACTATGCAAAATTATGAATAAAATCAATGACAATGCTTATGAGGCAAGTTTACTATAGAGTTATGATATCTCTCTAATATTTAATTTTTCATATTTATATGATTTCCATGGAGAAGATGGTTAAGGTGAAGAAGATGAAGAAGTAGATTGGAAGCAACATATGTCAAAAAAGAAGAAAGAAAAGATAGTTAATGCTCTGGATAAGAAGACAGTGAACACAAGGCAAATAAGTTATGACAAGTATTTAGTATAGTGGGAAGGATTATAACATGAAATATACACTTGACTTACAGAATAGGCACTAAAGAATATTGATAATAATAAATGACAAAAGTACAATTAGATCAACTTGTAAGGGCTGAGTTATTTTCAACTAGAGGAGAATGATGCAAAAAAAGGGGTCGAATTTCTGGAGGCCATAACTTTTGATTCGTACCTCCATTTGAGCCCATCTTCATGCCAAAATGACCATCTCAAAAAATTCCATGCAACCGTAACCCCCTTCTGGTTATGAGATATTTTTGATATTTTTCAAAGGCCATACGTGACCCTCTGAAGGTCTGAAATTGCAGTTTAATTTTATTTTTGAGTTTTTTTTTTTAAAATTTAAAAATTGTCTATTTTTATAACCAGACTTGAACTTTAGTTAAAGTTTGTCTAATAGGTTAATTTTAGATTTTAGTTTATTTTTAGATATTTTTAGAGTTGTATGCAATTACATGTGAAACTTATTAAAAATAGTAGCTACTCAAAATAGCAAGTCGAGTGTTATTTATTTTTACAGCTCTAAATTTTACATGTCAACTCCAATTTCAAAACTTATTTATGCATAGTTTGTAATTATTTGAATTATTCAATATAAATCAATATTGATTATTGTTTGAACCTTGATTTATTATATTAATATATATAATTTTTGCATAAAATTTTAATTCTCAAATCCATAAATAACATGTTTCTTAAATTTTATAGGATAATATAATTAAATTTTAGTTCAATCTTAAGTTACTTTCATTAATAAAATTAAAATTCTTAATATGATTTCTATTTTAAAATACAATGATATTAAATTGAAGTAGGATAACTAAAGATGGGTATTCAAAACACTTACGAGATTATTAAAAATAAGTATCGAAAATATATTTGTAATTAGTGGGACCGTATACTTTTATCAATTAATAATAATAATATTTTCTTATTAAAAATGAGATTTTTTAATCTATTTTTTATTTTTTCCATTATTAACTAAAAATAAATCTATTTTTATAATTTAATTAGTCAAATTAAATATTATATAATAATTTCAAATTCAAACGTTTAAGGTTTATCTCTCACAATTTTTTATATGGCTTAAAAAATGTCTAACATAAATCATGACACTAATAAATGATTCAAAATGTGTCATAAAAATTAATGATATCAGTTTAAAAAAAAACCAAACAAACAAACAATATTTTTTATCAGTATTTTTTTAAAATATACTATTGAACTCAAAAATAAAATAGAAGAATTTGAGTATAATTTTTTTTTGTTATTTTATACATTTTATTTAAATAATACAACTTAAAAGACTCTAACATACTAAATCAATTTTGAAAATAAAATATTAGTGGAGCCGGATGTAACTAATACTTTTAAAATGGTGGTCGCATTATATGTGTATCGTTGCTTTGTTAATTATAACATTAAATACTATTTCTTTAATTTCAAAATTCAGTAACAAAATTTGGACCAATAAAAGAATTAGAGATGGTTAAGATAAAAAAATATATCATGCTTTTATTTTGTTTATATTAAGTGTTCTACTTTTTTTTTTAAAATGTTTATATATGTATATTTTTAAATAATATTGGTATATAATTTTAAGGTATTTAAATTAAAAAGTTTCAAATAAAAAAAATTAAGGTATATTATTTTTTTATTTGATAAGATAAATGTTATTGGTTTTGAAGATCTCAAATTTTAATATAAATGAAAGAAAGATGTATCATTTATACACAAAAGAAATGTCTCTACTAGTGATTATGGGACAAGCACAACAACAACATGCCAAAAGCAACAAACAATATAAAATAAATAGTGGTTTTTCCCAATCACTTTATGTGAGTTAACAACGATCTTCCACTTTCTTTCTACCTTCAGCAACTGTCTTATGTGGTTTTGTTTTGAGACCCTTCATGCCATTCAGTTTTGCCCAGATTTCCCTTGAGCGGAGAGTCATACAAAAAATTTGTAACACTACTTTAGTACATTTTTTATTTTTATGCACCTTTGTCTGTCCCTCCTTATTTTTTGCAACAACATAGGGTTTGGATTTGTCATCCACTACAGGGTCTTCGTCTACCCTAGATAATTCCAACCTTATAAATTTATCGAAGGAGGAAATTGTTAGGATCTACACTCCTTAAAAGCACAATTGATTACCTTTGTATAAGCAACTAAACACGGAATTAAACCAGAAGTAATATGTAACTAGAATTCAGAAACAACACAGAATATGAGAGACAATACAGTCTTGTATTAACACTCTTCCAGAAGGAAATACAATGAAGAAATCACACTCTTCCCACACCTTTTGGGCGTACAGTAATTCTCCCTCAAGAGTTCTCTCTCTCAATTACAAACCAACTCAAACACAGAGTTGTTCCCTCCACCAGTCAGTGACAATCAACCCAACGGTTGTTGTTGCCTACTGCCAGTCCACCAAGTACTCAAAGTACTCCAAGTAGATCTCCTTTGATCTTGCACACCTGTAGATCTAACTGATCTTACTTACCATGTAGATCTCCCTGATCTTGCTACCTGCAGATCAACTGATCTTACACTCGAAAGAACCCTTGTCCTTATCCTTGACAAGTCCTTTTGATCCTTAATTACAATACAACCCCATGGGTCTCTTAAATAGATCCCATACAAACAATAATTAGACTTCCCAATTACAATAATTAGAAACGCAGACTCAAGACTAAAATTAGTCTTTTACATGAAAATTAACTATCCGTCTAAAATTAGACCAGTTCTGGAAACGCATGCAAACACACACACACAGAGGTTGCCGACGTCGGTACCTGTCTGATCGATGCCAGCCGACCCCTAACCGATGTCGGTTACTGTGTAACTGAATATGACCAACGTCGATTGATCAGGCCGATGTCGGTTGATTTAACACTCAGCAACCTCCACCATTTGCATCAGTGAAGCTTTTAGTCCACAACTTAATAGAAATTGGTGTGGAGGGGACTACCATGTTCGTGACTTTCTTTAGAGAGATTAGGTCTTTTAGCAGAACATCTTCAGAATGACAAGGACATTTAAGGTCCTCATTTGGAACATAGGATTCAAGATCTTTCAAAGGTGAATCACTATCAGAACCATCTGAATCTTCTTCAGCATCCACTTGTAGAATGTCAATGTTACAGTCTTTCCACCAAGAAGATTCCTTCTTTTTTTTTCTTGAGGGAAATATAATTTTTAGTTAAGTGGCCTATGTTAAAACAATGACGACAATGAAACAATAAACCTTCATAGTCCAGGGGTTGGGACCAAGAGTGGTCCCCAACTTGTAGGGTGATATTTTCAATCAAATTCTTGAATGTGTCGATATTCATAAAATTCTAGAAAAAATAGTGTGATAAAAATGATCAATATCAGGATGTATTTGCAAGTAATCACACAGTGAATTAACAATAGCCTTTACACTAGATTTAGTTCAAAACTAGATAGGAAGGCAGAGTAGAAAAACCCAAATGGGTTTCTCATTAAGTGGTTTTGTGAGGGGGTTGAAGGCAAGGGAACATGGTTTGATGACAAAGGGGTAGTGATTCAAACCCCAAACTTTTTTTAATCTCTTCCTTATCTTCAATATTATGGATGATAATAATAAAGAAACTTTTTTCTCAAGGGTTAATATCAAAAGTACTTGATAGGAGGGGTTGAAAATACTTCAAGATCCAGACATGCAGATCTTAAAGTTTTGGCTAGTAATCCATGAATAGATGAGACTTTTAGCTAAGAATAATTCTTCTGATCTGATCACTTGTCTAATCTTCTCCTTATCAAGGATCACAACCAGGTCAGAGGATGTAGGTTTGAGAGGTATGTGATCTACTTTTGGAGTTGTCTTGCGAGATACTACTTCAATGAAGGATATATGCTTTCGAGGATCTGCCATAACTTCCATTTCTATGATGTTTAAGACTTTGTTAGCAGTAGGGGAGCTTTTACCATGAACAAGAAGCAGAGCAGTGTCGGTCTTCCACCTAGTAACAGCCTTCTGCTTAGAATTACTAGACATAGGATTTATGTCATGAATTTGAAGGGAAGCAGTGCCATTCTTCTGTGCAGTGATAGCCCTCTATCAAGAGTTACCCAACACAGGAAAAGTTCTGCCTTGAGTGTGAGGGGAAGCAACGATAGTCTTCCATACAATCATGGACATTTGCCCAGATTCTCTAGTCATAGAAGGGATTTCACCATGAACATGAAGGGAAGACGCTTTGGTCTTCTGCACAATAATAGCCATCTACCTAGAATTGCCAGACATAGTAGATCTTCTACCATGAGCATGAAGAGAAGTAGCGATGATCTTGAATGTAGTGACGACCAACTCTTGTGAATTGCCAAACACAATGGATCTTCCACCATGAGCATGAAGGGAGCTAGTGATGGTCTTTTGTGCAACGATATCTTTCTGCCTAGAATCACCAAACATAGGGGGCTTCTGCCAAGAGTGTGAAGGTAATTAGCGATGGTCTTCTACATAGAGGTGACCTTCTATTCAGAATCATCATACACATGAGAACTTCTCCCATGGGCAGGGGGGGTGGGAAGAGCGAGAGAATCCAGTCTTTGATTTTCCCATTAAGGTAGATTATTATTTGAGATTTAAGTTATGTATTTAATGTCTATTTATATATTATTATTTGATTATTTAATTTTTTTATTTGATTTATTATGATGGTCACTTTTCATTCAAATTATTAATTGTGAAAGTGACATTTAGAAATGAGTGACTCCTCTCCTTTATCTATGTGAAACTTTTTAACATTTCTAATCACAATTTATTTTAACATTTTCTTTGTTTTTATTTTTCTTCAGTGCTTATAACACTATTGACTTTACTTGATTAAGATTATATATACATACAGAGAGGTGTTCTACAATAATAACGAGATAATAAGTTGTAATATGTATTTAACCATCATTTTAAACTTTTTCCTTCTTTATTAAATAAATTAATCAAAAAGTTACTATATATTAATTATATAGTGAAATTTTAAGTCCTCATTTTTTAAAGCCAAACACCTAAAATAGAAATAGCTATAAAATTAGATCATGTAAACCCAATGCCTATTGTTTTCTTCTCGGTATGATCTCAAAATAAATTTGTAAATAGTAATGCTATATTCCCTTCATTTCGCTACTTTCTCTTTACAATTGTTTTTAATTTTAGTACGCTAAATTGCTTTGCGGAGTTTATGATGATTTAGGTTTCAACAAAACATTATTATATATAAAAATCAAAATAAAAAACAGAATCAAGTCTATGTAATTAGTAAAAAAAGTAATATATTAAATTTATTGTTTATTTTAAAAATATTTTTGTATATATATAGTTATAAACATTTAAGGTGTTTTAAAAAAATATTTAGTGCTGATTTATATATTTTTAGTATTTGTTTATTTGTCAATTTTTTATGTTTCTCTTCTTAATTTTGTTGATATTTTTTTTCTCTGTTGTATTTCATGAATTTGTGTTATAAGTATTTCAGTGCTCTTGACACTTTTAATATTATTCATGATGTTTATTGTTTCTTTTATTAATTTTAAATAAGATATAATATATTTGTTCTTTTTATCTTATCTTTTTCATTTTTAATTATTCTGTATTATTGTACATATCAATAAGATTTCAATTTAAATTTAAATGTTTATAAATATATAAACATTGTATTTAATATGATATTAAGTATTAATATGAAATTCTGTATGATTAAAAAAATCATCATTAATTGAAGCTAAAAAATATCATGAAACATTTTTACTATACAAATAGAATTCTATTTATGTTAAATAAATTATGGATATGAAATTATTTTATATATATAATATATCATATTTTTTAATATTGTAGTTCCTAAATTTTATGAACTTAATAATTAAATTAATATTTATATATTATTTATTTATTTTTATCAAAAAAAAATCATTGTTACAATAACAACAAAACAACAAAGCTGGAAATCAAAAGGAGAAAAGAAATAAGAAACATAAAATTCATGGTACGAACCATTGTGATTTCAATATAACATTCATATGATCATATTTAAGCTTTCAAATTTGTTTTTATATAAAATTATAAGATATCTCGTATACATTGAAATCATTTTAGGATTCAAAAAATATCAGGGATTACATAGAAACTTAATCATCAATTTAGTTTAGAGTTACCTATTGGAAGCGGTTGGCACTAGTGTCCTTTTATGTACTGGCAACACTTTCAACACTATGTCAGGGTCATGTATTTATAAAATTTATCCCTCCAAGATAATGTTAACAAAGAGCTACTCTCTTCACTTCATTCATATGAGAATTTTTTAAGAAAAAGGTAAAGGGAATATATTTAATATGTATTTTAATGAAAATTTTAAGAGGAATTGAAAGGATTGTAGTTTAATTATTGATGATGATGGTTGTTTATATTTATTTATTAAAGTATAAATCTTTTTACACATTTAATACGTAAAGTCAAATGGTTAAAGTTACAATTATAATTTTGATGGTGTAGATGTTCCTTATTCGTAATTGCCTAACCAAAAAAATTCAATTCACTAATTTAAAGATATACTTACTCAATGTTATAAATCTACTATATATTTATTCTCAAAATATAAATACAAATATTGATATTCTATATAATTCAATAATTCCATATAATATCTTTAAAAATATAATAAAAAAATTAAATAAAAAAATAAAAAATATAATAATAATAATAATAATAATAATAATAATAATAGCGGATAAAGCAACCTCCTCAAATAAAAAATAAGCCATACATGCTTTTCAATAGAATATGTACTTTATATAGATCAACGTCTCGGTCCCATGGACTACACCAGATTTTCTGGGACAGCCGGTCCCATGCTGTTTTTCTTAGTGGGGTACTGTAGAAACAAATGATTCGCTTGAAAATGAGGAGCAGCAACTTTTTAGGGGGGGGTTTGTTTATGCCTCTATTTAACGGTGAGGGGCAATTGCATTTCCCTACTTATAAATCTTTTTCATGTGTCATGACAAGTTGCAATTAGATAAAATTACAGTTTCTTTCCTCCAAATTACAATTCCTACCTCCTATTTTTCTTCTGCAAGAAAATAAAAAATTGCATAAAATTATTATACTGCAAAAAAAATCTTATTTTTAATCTGCAACTCTGGTAAAGAAAATTCAATTTACCCCTCCATAAAACCAAGCTTAAAGTAAAACCCCTAAAATTGTGGTGCTCATGTGAACACCCCCACATTATTTATGAATATATTTATATTTTTTATAAATATAATGAAATTGTTTTGATTGTTATTTTATAATTAAAAAATTTAAAGATTATAAAAATATTTATAAATAATTATAATTAGATAGTTATTAAATAGAAATGTTGATTTCATAACTATTTTTAAAAAATTATTTGATATATAAAGGTGACCATCAAATTTAGCATATATTTTATCAAATAAAATACATTTGAATTTAAAAATTTCTAAAAATAGATTTTTATAAGTAATTAATGTTTTTGAAAATAATTTTTTACATAAAATAAATGAATATGTTTTATTAATATTTTAAATACATAAGTCATATATATTTGAAGGCCAAACCACATTTATTTGGAGATCAAAAAACCTCATTTCTTAATATTGAACTCTTTAAATGTAACATTGAACTTTTTGAATACCTAATAATTATGAAGTGAACATTGTTTTTCCATAATTTAAATATATCATTAAGCAATAAATAATTTTAGTGCAAAGATCAATTAAACAAAATAATAAAATCCTAGTTGAAGGTATTTTAAAATACCTTCAATCAACTTAATATTAATTATTTATATCAAACATTTTTGTGTGTATTTGATAATATGACTACAAATAAATAATGTATCTGTTAAACAAAAATTATAATCTACAACTTACAAGTACAACAACATCATTTTATTATGATCTTAAATGTTGCACTAACAAGTGTTTGAATTTCAAAATATAATGTCACAAAAAACATGCAAATGCTAATTAACCTCTACTATTAAAATATATGAATCAAAATACACGATGATGATAGCCTAGCAGTGCATAAGCTGAGTGCTAGAAGTGGGAGGTCTCACCGTCCATTCCCTAGAATGACCACTCTCTAGCGTCATTTCCATAGTAAGCTGCGCCAGTTTATTCGTGAAAAGTATCCAATGCAATGGACTACTGGCCTAGTGTTCAATGCGATAAGGGTCAACATGTGGCTTGAAACCTATGTTCAATGCGACAAGGCAAGTCCATAGCGCATGGCTATGGATACGATTCATCACTGGTTTGGGCATTTTGGTTATAAAAATGTTTGTACTCCAAAAAATTTAGAATAGTTGATCATTTAGAGCTGGGCGAATACACTCTTAGGGTTTCAAGTGGCCTATTTGCTTTATTTTCTGGGGTGGTAGCAATGGCATCCTAGCCTACATGAGGTGCTAGTTCTTCGGTGGTGAATGTCTCCTTAGATAGCAACGGCAAAGTCTTCTCAATGCTAGATAATTTGTCTATGAGTTTCGCTGCAGTGAAGGAGGTCACAGCTGAGTCTTCATCATTGGATCTTTGTTCTTTTAGAGGGCTCCTTTACAAAGACACTAATTTAGGGATTAATGTGTCAAGCTTTAAAATCATGATTATATCTTTGTCAACGGAAGCTGAATCCCTCCAGGTAGATTTGTCAGACCTAGTGGGGATGGTAAGGCAGACTTTAGATTGTTATTTTGGCTTCCCAACAGATGTGCAATGTTTGGTTTATTAGGGAAAAGAATTATAGGATTATGATCCCTTGGAAAGATACAAATTGGTAAGAATTTGTGCATCAGTCTAGTATCTAGATTGAGGGGCAATGCAACAGGGCCCAATCTTGCGTTCTCCTCCAAGCTGAATTCATTTAAGGATGCAGTTAGGCATGTTGCATCCAAGTCAAACTCTAATAAATTCATTCCTCCTTCCCATGCTTATATTTTGGAATAAAAAATGGAAGTGTGAGCAATAGAGATTTGTGAAAGTGAAGCTTTTGAGTACTTTCATACTCTTTTGGAGAGGGTAGTGATCTGCAGATTTAATGGTCTCTAGCCTTCAATGGCACCACTGTATCAATGGATTTATGAGGCTTGGACAATCTAATGCGAGATTTCTCTTTGTTCTAAAGGGTTTTTTTATTGTTCTTTTCATTAATTAGGAAGACTTTCAGAAAAGTCTAACAGATGGCCCCTGGTTTTGGGTTAATGCAGGTTTATTCGTTACCGCTAGTTTCTAGATTTTAACCAAACACTCTCTTAGTCTCGAAGATGCCTGTTTGGGTATGACTCCCAAACTTACCTTTGCATTTATGGAATGCTTCAAAAGAGATAGGAAATGCATTAGGTAAATACATTAAGAATGATAGAGACATATTGGTTGTAGGGTTATGCACCTATGCTTGAATTTGTGTGGAAATAAACATGAGCAAAGGATTACCAAATAAAGTCATACTGAAGTTTGGTAAATATCAACATATTTAGATTTTAGAATAGGAAAATATTGCATTTAGGTGTCATAATTGTAAAGCAACAGGGCATCTCCATGCCTCCTACCCTCAGCGACGTCCCCAAGCTTCGAAGAAAAAAGGGCGAAAGCAAATGCTCACAGATGGAGTGCCATATATCTAGAATTAGTGGCTGAAGATATTTTTTAGGATATAGGAAATCAGGGAAATTTTGAGCGTAAGGAAAATAAGGGAGAAGAACAAGTAAATTTTGTCGTTGAGCTTCAGTCTGCTTCGAGAGATTTGGTAAAATGTCGGAACTCTCAATCTGAAAATTTAGTAGGGGGAGTAAAAGAGAACATGAATCAAAAAATTCAGATTCAGAAAAAGTGCTACCTCCTCTTTCAAAACCAAAATCACAAATTGTTATGGTGAATGCTACTCAAGGAAGGTGGCAGGGGGTAAAAAAGGAAAAAAGGAAGTTGGATAATTTGTTAGATTATTTTCCCACTATCAGCTAGTTATAACTGGTTTTATGGTTTTTCATCTGCCTTTATTTATGTTAATTTAGCTTGAGACCTTCTTGGTCTTAGTGGAAATTGGTTCTTTTTAGTCTGTTGTTTCTTGGCTTGTCAGTATGTCGGCCTTGCCATCATTTGTATTATTGATAATTTCTTTGTAATCATTTTATATATATTTTATTGTTATTTATACACTTGACAGGGATCCGTTGAACCCCAGTACTTATCTCAAAAAATGAATCAAAATATTGGCAAAACACAAAGATTTTTCTTATAAAAACTCGAAAGGAAAAAGAGGAAGGTAATAACACTATTTGATTAAAATTTACCATTAAAATCTGTGAAGTGAAAGAGAATAATAAATTCGTATTTGTAATTTCTTTCACACTTATGAATTTAAATTACTACGAGTACATACACTAATCAACAAACTGAACAATTTGATTGATTTTTTGAAATCAATTATTATGAATATAAGCATTGTCTCTTCCCAATCTTTCCTGGTATGCCTACAGAGAAATGTCTCTTCCCACCCAAAAAATACAAATAAATTCTTTGACTTTTAACATTATGCCTGGTTGGCCGAAAGAGCAGCTAATGGAAAATTTTAAAAAAACAATAGAAGATGCTGTGATGCACAAAATCAATCTACTGCGCTATGTTTTTGAAGTTGTCCCATGCTGTATTTTAATGACTTTTAAATGTTTTAAATATATAAATTAATAATCTTGTAATAAAATATTATGGTAATGGTGTCCTTAAAATATTTTTTAAGGATATACAATTACAACATTGCTCATCATGTACAATATTTTTTTAAGGATTACGAATATAAAAATGTTTAAGAAAACTTTAGATGTTATTTTGATTATGTAGTCTATATTTGAAGCAGCTGCCATGCTTGTCAATCAATTTTCTTTCTATGCAATTACAGCAAAGCTTTCAAGGAGAATGAAAATAGCTTAATTTTTTAGTTTAAAAATATGAATTAAATCATGTTCATGTGTTTCTTCCAAATTAATCAATCAAACCAAACCTCTTTACTCAACGAAGTCTACTAAAATTTTAAAAAATAATGAAAACAAAAGTAGCATAACGTGTTAAATATAGATAAAGATATTAAAATAATGTAATTTTTTATAATATATTATGATATAAAGATTTTAGAATTTTAATTCTCTTATAAACAGATTGCGTATATTTAATTTGATGCAGGGAGGTACTTTTAAAAGTTTCGTATAAGCTTTTTTAAAGAAGAGGAGAGGGGAAATTAAATAAGTAAAAATACTCATTCACTATGAAGTTTATAAAAATACACATTAACATTAACAATAAAATATAAATAGAATCTTCACTGAAATCAATTTATTAAAATTAACATAATTTTCATCAAATATTTGATATTATATATGTTGTTATTGTTAGAATTATATATATTATTTATTTTATGGAAAAATTATATATAAAATAAGTATCATGTAGTGGTTTGTCTCTACTTTCAGTAATAGTATTATTGTGAATTTGTAATGATGTTCACGGCTATTGTTAATATTTTAAAAGTATAGTTAACGTAGCAATCACTAGGTAAACAAAAGGAAAGTGGTGGTGCTTTACTCATAAATAGATAAGCTTGTGTATGGTCAAAACCTTTGGTGCTTATAAATTTACAATGTGAAAGTAGACTCAATTAAAGCATGTAAATGAGTCCCACTTGAGAGCAAAGTCCATCCAAATCTTGAAAAAAATGGTGTTCAAACAAACCTCTTCGTTCTAATCCCCTTCGTTCTAATAGGATTAGAACAAAAAGGGTTTGAACGAAATGGATTCGAACAAAAGGTTTCAAACATTTACTTTATGCATTTAATTAATTTAAATAACGTGTCCAATGAAATTATTTATTTTGAGGGGGTTAGAACAAAGGGGTCCTTCATTCTAACCCCATGTGGTATCAAATCCTCACCCATTCAAGTGGAAAGTAACTATTGTCCTAAAATTGCCACTTTGGATGCCATGTATTAGGATGCAAAAAATAAATAAAAACATGTGGCTCTACATATAAATAGGTCTTTTTATGAGCTTTCTAATAATATGATCTAAATTTTAATTTTATATATATATATATATATATATATATATATATATATATATATATATATATATATATATATATATATAATGAAGTACCACATGTTTGAGGCACTTGAGTTTTTTTTTTTTTTTTAAATATCACGGCACTCGAATTTACTGTCCTTGTAATGGTGAAAAAAGCAGTGCATTTTGACACACACATATCACAAGGATAAATCAAAAGTGTTGATATTACCCACCTTAATCATTAAAAAATTAATTTTTTATCAAAAAATTATAAAAAAATAATCTTACACTACATCCATGTTTCTAGGAGAACCTTCCAAGAAATTTTGAGAAAATATTATGTTTTGATAAAATTATGAGGAGAAATCAAGTACTCAATAAAACTTTTTGTACACAAAACATACACACTGTGAATTTAGGTATTAAAAAATCTATTTTTTATTTTATTGTTTTTTCAAAAAAAAAAATGTAATCTACATTTAAAATAAAACATTTCATTAGTTTATATCATTTTCACAATTTATACGGTTAAGTCACTATTGTCTATACAAATTAAGAAATGTTCACATTTTCATTTTTTATTGACTCCTTTGTACAAAAAAGTGGGACATAGTATTATGCTTCAACATTGAAATAGCCAACGATAGAAGCAATGGCTATTATAGCATAGAGCTTTGAACATGTTAATAGTAACATACTAGATCATTCGATATTTTCTATAATACTTGATTAGAGAGAGATTCATTTGTATATTATGTTAGGACTACCTAAGTGGAGTCGAGAAGGAAATGGATTTGTCATGTATCATGTTTTCTTTGGCATGTACCAAAATTCATTGCTAAAAATAGATTCATTGTAAGTTGATTAGCCTCTAATTATTAGCATGCAACCAATTATTTCCAATGTTGCATTAGATATTGGGACTTGGTGGATTGATGAAGGTAAATCTAGTGAAACAGATGTCTATAGCTCAATAAATTATGAATTCAGAAGATCTTGTTTCTTGTTTGACATCAATAAAAAAGATTAGCCATGTTTGAAACTATAACTATTAAATGTTATCCAGGGTTATTAGCAACACATGCACATTTTTATAATCTCCTTTGATTACCGTAGTGGCTAGTGCTTGTATTTGTATTGAGAATTGTTTGTGCTTTAGTTTGTTATAATTTTGCAATGTACACTTGCTTTAATTATTGCAATTAAATTTTTTAATTTTATATTCATTTAAATTAGTGTTATAAAACATTGTGTTTAATTACTTAATTTATAATATAGATTTGTAGAATATTATTTTGTTGATCTAGATATGAAATTATAATATTTAAGAAAAAATCGATTATACATTGAGTTGAAAGGCCATTGAACAAAATACATATGGTGAAGTAAAATTAGTCATATCCAATGTTGCTACCCAATGTCTATTTAATGTCTTTGACAATACATATGGGTATTGTGAATTGCAAATATGTACATTGGTAAAGTTAATATAGCACTAAACTTGTAAAGGCTCTATACTTTTATGATTTGGCACTTTTTAATTCATTTTAGTCCCTTTCACTTGTTCTATCATTGGGTTCTCATATGTCAAGATGTGTCTGGTATGTGAAGAGACCCTCGAGTGCACTAGATATTGCCACATGTTAGCATCCTAGGTGCCTCAGTATCGGGAGGTCACTACATTTATCCAGTCCACATGATGTATAATGGCACCTAAGATGATCCCACGTGATGATATTCCACAAATCTAGATGGTTGGAGATAATTGGGATTTGTTGGGACCCAAGATGTTTCCATGTGCTATCATTCCACGTGTCCTGGTACCAAGATGGCATTGTATTTATCTAGACCCTAGGGGATGTGGGATGATATCATGTGGCAACATCTTACACACTCAAGTGCTAAAAGATGACTAGGATGTATCGAGAACATCGAGTGCTTAGGATGTTACCACATGGTATCATTCCATGCATCTGAGTGTTTGGAGATGACCTAGATGTGTAGAAAACCTAAGATGATGCCACATGGTAGACTACCATGTGTTTGGGTACTAGGATACCATTGTACTTATCTAGACCTTAGGGCATGAAAAATTAAATTAAATGATAACATCTCACACACCCAAGTGCCCGAAGATAATTGGGATGTCTCGAGACTATCAAGCACCTAGTATGATGCCACATAGTATCATTATGTAAATCCAGGTGTCTGAAGATAAAGTAGATGTACAATGTACCTAAGATTACTTGAAAGTAGTCTAATGCATTTTTTTTTGTTTCTATTTGTTCACTTGAAGCAAAATATTGCCATGCATATTGATACTAGTTTGGATGATGTTTATTTCTAGGCACTTATCGATACATGAAACTAAGATAACTTGTTTTGTAAATTTTTCACCTAAATTAAAAAATTAATTTTCTATGTATATTGGAAATGCTTCCATGACTCTACATGTAAATTATTTTATGACTCTTAAATTGTTAATTATGTCAACTACATTGCATTATGCAACTTATAATTAGATACAATGGAAAACGATTATGAGATATGTCTAGAAAAATCAATAATGATTGTAAAACCTTCATTTTTTGATGTAGTGTGCATATAATATACACAATATAATCATGTTGAGAAGCAAAGCCTACAATGGCATATTGGGGTCGTGGTCAATTGTAATGCCTCTGATTTGTTTAAAATTAAAGTGCATTTCCTAATCCAATGCAAATTCTATGAGGGATGATTTGCAATGTAGGTTGTGAGTTAGATTGCACTTGTTATAAATATCAAAGTAATGAACCCAAAAACTAACAAGAATAAGAAAATTACTAATAGGCCAAGATCTTGAAACAATACTTAGAATTGATTCATATTGATTGTTTGAAATAATTATAAACCCACACCATGCGTAAATAAGCCTCAACTCAGAATTTAGATTTTACATGCAAAATTTGGAAAAAACTAAAATCTTAAAAAAATGCCTATTTTTAAAAACTCTCTAAATATCCCAAAATATCCTAAACACTATAATTAGACTATGGGACAAATTTCAATTAAAGTTGATGTCTGGTCCTAAAAATATACAATTTCTAAAAATAGAAAAAAACCCAAAAAATTATTAAATCGCAACTTTGGACCCTCAGATGATCATGTATGGCCTCCAAACAATATTGAAAACATTATTAGATAGGTAGATCTACTTAGGGACAACAACGTACTTTTTGATACAGTCATTTTGGTGCTTGGAAGAGCTCAAACAGAGCTACGGGTCAAAATTTATGGCCTCTAGAAGGTTGCCCTATTTTTTTTGCATCATTCTCCTTTGGTTGAAAACAACTCAACTCCTACGAGTTGAACTGATTATACTACTGCCACTTTTTGTCAATCTTCTTCAGATCCCATTTTGTAATCCAAGTGTTGTATTCTTGCTGCAATCCTTTCCACTACACCAAATACCTATTATAACTCCTTTGCTTTGTGTTCACTATCTTCATATCCAAAACATGCACTATTTTTTCTTTCTTTTTCTTTGGAACATGTTGCTCCCAATTTAATTCTTCATATTCATCATCTTCACCATCTTCTCCATGTAATTCATATAAATCTAAAATATTAAATACTGGAGATATATCAAAATTATGTGGTAAACTCATCTCATATGCGTTATCATTAATTTTATTCACAATTCTGCATGATCCAATTTTCTTGTATTTCAACTTATTGTATGTGCCTTTTGGAAATATTTATTTCCTCAAGTAAACCCTTACCAACTCTCCTTCTTCAAATACCTTAGATTTTCTTCTGACATCTGCTACTGCTTTATATTTCTCATTACTTTCTTACAACTTTCTTCTTACTCCTTTCAACTATTGCATATGCTCTACAAATACTTCTACATCATCACTAATTCAATCTGCAATTGGTAATTATACCAAATCTAAAATACCCATAGGATTTATCCCATAAATAATTTGAAAATGTGACTTTCCTATTGATCTATTCACTGAACTATTATATGCAAACTCAACTTGTGGTAAAGTCAAGTCCCATTGCTTTGGCTTCTCTTCCACTATGCATCTCAATAAATTTTTTAAGCTCCTATTCATAACTTATGTCTGTCCATCTATTTGTGGGTGATATTCACTATTTAATTATAGCTTAGTACCCATCTTCTTCCACAAAGTCCTCCAAAAATGACTTAAAAATTTCATATCCGTATCTAAATTAATAGATTTTGGAACACCATGCAATCTCATAATTTCCATAAAAAATAATTCTGCAACTCTAGTGGCGTCATTGGTTTTCTTACATGCAATTAAATGAACTATTTTAGAAAATCTATCTACAACAAAAATTGAATCGTTACCTCTTTGTGTATTTGGCAATCCCAACATAAAATCCATACTCAAATCTGTCCATGGTCCTCTCGAAACTGGTAATGGAATGTAAAGTCTAGTATTTTATGCATGTCTTTTAGCCACTTGACATATTTTTCACCTTGAGATATACCTTGTCACATCTCTCTTCATTTTTGGCCAAAAATATTTTTCCTCCACGAAAGATATTGTCTTCGTCTTACCAAAATGTCTAGCCAAACCACCACTATGTAATTCTCTTATTATATTGTCTTGTAGAGATCCAACTAGAATGCATAATTGTTTTCCTTTGAAGAGATAACCTTTTTGTATAAGATACTCATCATGAATAATATCTATCCCACTTGTTAATGGATTCTTTCACTATTTAATTATCCTATCAAAATATGGATCAGTATCATATAATTCTTTGATAGCTTAAAATTTGACTACTTCACTCATCATAGTAATTAATAACGCTCCCCTCTTGCTCAATGCATCAACTACTTGATTTTTCTTTTCTAATTTATGCTTCAACACAAAATTATACCCCTGTAAGAAATAAACCCACTTTGTGTGCCTACTATTCAACTTCTTTTGTGTATTCAGATATTTCAAATCCTCATGATCTTTAAATAGTATAAACTCCTAAGTACTAGATAATGACTCCATTGTCTTAAAGCTTGTATAATTGCATAAAGTTCAACATCATAAGTAGAATACTTTGTTCTTATCTCATTCAATTTTTCATTGAAATATGCTATTGGCTTTCCTTCTTGACTCAGCACAGAACCAATTCCCACAAATGAAGCATCACAATCAACATCAAACACTTTGTTTAAATTTTATAATGCTAAAATTGGTCTTTTTATAATCTTCTTCTTCAAAAATTCAAAGCTTTTTGTGGCTGCTCTAGTCCATGCAAATTCTTTCCCTTTCATGCAATCTGTTATTAGTGCCACAATACTACTAATTTTTTTAATAAACTTTTTATAAAAATTTGCTAAACCATGGAAAATTATTACCTTTGTAATTATTTTTGAAATAGACCACTCAAAAATTTCTTTTATCTTTCTTCATTCATTTTCACACCATCTGCTGAAATTACAAATCCCAAAAATACCAAACTATTCTGCATAAACCTATACTTCTTCAGATTTGCATATAACTTCTCCTTTGTTAACAAATCCATTACCATTCTCAAATGATGTAAGTTTTTTTCTTTAGTCTTATTGAATATCAAAATATCATCAAAATAAACAATGACAAACTTACCAATATATTCTTGTAGCACTATATTCATCACCCTTATAAATGTGCTAGGTGTAATAGATAATCTGAATGGCATCACCATCCACTCATATAAGTCATCCTTAGTCTTGAATGTAGTTTTCCACTCATCTTCTTCACGAATTTGAATACGTTAATAACCACTCAGATCAATCTTGGTAAAATATTTTACTCCTGAAAGCACATCCATCATATCATCTAAACGATGTTTAGGAAACCTATACTTTATTTTAATTTTATTAATTGCTCTACCATCCACACACATTCTCCATCCTCCATCTTTCATTGGAGTTAGCAATGTTGGTGTTGCACATGGACTCATACTCTCCCTTATCACTTTCTTCCTTAGAAATTAAGTGACTTATTTATTTAATTTTGCATGTTCTATGGGACTCATCTTATAAGTTGCTTGATTGGATAGAGTTGATCCTAGAATCAAATCAATGTGATGTTGAATATCTCTCTTCAATGGTAAACTATCTGGTAAATCATCAGGCATAACATCTGCATATTCTTTCAACACTCTTTCTGCTTCTATTGGTATTGGCACCATTTTTGTTTCTTCATCCTTTGATACTAGTGCATAAAATCAACCTGCTACCTTTATATCTTGGATAAATTTTTTAGTATAGAACATGCTTTCTATCTTCTCTTCCTCTTTAAGAGGTAACAAAACTACCTGTATACCACATTTCCAAAAAGTTTATGTGTTCTTTGCTCCATCATGAACTACTTTCCTATCAAATTGCCACAACCTCCCCAATAACACATGACATGCATCCATTGGAATAACATCACACCATATTTCAACATTATAAGTTTTTCCTTTAGAAAAATTGATTAAGCACCTTTTATCTACTGTAACCTCATTCCCTTTCTTAAACCATGAAATCCGATAAGGGTTAGGATGCTTTTCATATTGCAAATTTAGTTTCTCAAACATTTCTTTAGAACCTATATTTTCATAACTACCACCATCTATAATTACTTTGCATACCTTTCCACCTGAAGTACATCTTATTAAAAAAATATTTGATCATAGCCATGCATCACCACCTTTTTCATTCTGCACTTGTTCCTTCCTTGTAACAATCATGGTTCTTCTCATCATGAGATTCTCTCCAACATCTATTAGTGAAACTTTAGTAGTCTGCTCCTCTATTTCAACCTCAACTAGATTTACTCTTGGGTGATCTTCTTACGTCCTTTCTTGATCTTGATATTTTGAACACTCAAATGCTCTATTCCCTTCTTCTCCACATCTATAACAGACATAATATTTACGTTGATTCAAAAACCATCCTCTAGCACCACTGTAACCTCATCCTCTATGAAATCCTCTTTCTCTTTATTGGTATTGAAATCCTTGCCTATTATCATCTTGTCTTTTTGCACCATGTGATGATTCACCTTTATTAGCATTAAATCCACCTCTAGTGGTATTAAACCCACATCATCCCCTTATTAGAGGGGATCTACCTCTTTTTCGACCAGTAAATGTCCTAAAATTCTATCAATTTTGCTTTTCTTTTGCCTTCAAAGCTAATTGATAAGCCTCCTTCATGTTAAGTATTCTATGCATGCTTAATTCATCTTGAATAAAAAAATTCAAACCATTTGCATACCTTGCAGCCATCTACTCTTCTATTTCATCATGCTCTACTCATATGAAAAGCTTGTAAAATTCATCTGTATACTCTTGTATATTGTGATCTTTTGCCTTAAATTTTGAAATCTTCTATATAGAGTTTGTGCATAATCCACAATAAGAAATTTCTCCCTCATCTTCTCCATTTTTTTCCACAAATTAATCTTCACTTTACCTTTTCTCTATCTCTCTTTCTACAGGTGATCCCACCAAATAATTTCATAACCTTTCAATTTCGTGCATGCAAAGTTTACCTTCTTATCTTCTCTCATAGTCTTCCACTCAAAGAACTTATCCATGCTATTCATCTAATCTATAAACTCCTATGGTTTGAAACTGCCTCCATAATCTATAATATCAACATTGATTCCTTCATTCTTTCCTTTTAAATCCCAAACCATCCTTTTTTTCCATCGATGGTGGTTGCTCTTGTTGTTCTTCTTCTTGTTGAACTTCTTCATCACTATCTGTGTCTTCTTCATCACCACCTTATTTTCTTTGTTGGTTAGTGATAACCTTTGTTAATTATTTAACTTATCTCTGTAGCTTTTGTATAGTTTGATTCATCTATGCCATACCTCCTCATCCTCTCATCATTCTTCTCTCCTCCAAGATTCGAACTTGCTCTGATACTAGATAATGAACCCGAAAACTAACAAGAACAAGAAAATTACCAACAAGCCAAGATCTTAAAACAATACTCAGAATTGATTCATATTGATTTCTTGAAATAATTACAAACCCACACCATGCTTAAATAAGCCTCAACTTAGAATTTAGAGTTTACATGCAAATTTTTTTAAAAAAAACTAAAATCTAAAAAATATCGTAATTTTAAAAACTCTTAAAATATCTCAAAAATCTCTTGAAATATCATAAACACTATAATTAGACTATGGGATGAAATTCAACTAAAGTTGATGTTTGATTCTAAAAATATATAATTTTTAAAAATAGAAAAAACCAAAAAATCATTAAATGACAATTTTGGACCCTCAGATGATCACGCATAGCCTCTAAAAAATATCAAAAACATCAACGTACTTTTTGATATAGTTATTTTAGAAAGTGGAAGAGATCAAACAGAGCTACGGGTCAAAATTTATGGCCTCTGGAAGGTTTCCCTATTTTTTTTGCATCACAAAGAATAGAAAATGTACTTTTGATATCGGATGATATCAACTAAGACTTCATGAAGTATAATCATGTAAACTAAAACCCAGGGGAGGAAAAATTATTTGAGAAGATAGTATAAGACTTTATACATTTGATAAGTGTTCTTGAATCACATCACTTGGGATTAATGGATGTCATTGAATACTCACAACGATTGAAAATTTAGAGGCCAATAAATAATAGTAACATGAGTTATTAGGGAGATCAAAATTAATATACATATGTGAGATTGTGATAGATAGATCAATATTGGTTATGTCTTGCCTTTGAATATCTTGTCATGTCATTTTGAATGTATTCAAACTAGTAGAGTTTCTTGTATTATTGTTTGAAACAATATTTCACATTATCACCAAAATTAAAATTTGAAAATTTGAATTAGTTTTAAAGGTTTTTAGGGATATTGGTATGTTATGAATGTCCTAGTGTATTTGTAAACATCCTCTAAGGTCTATTATTGTGTAATAAATCTGAATTTGTCTTCAAATCAATGTAAATATATGTTGAGACCAATGTGGAATATATCCAATATAGGAAAGATGTCTAACTTAGTATGATGGATAAGTCATTATTTGTAGAGAGATCTTGTTTCAAGACCAAACTGAGTTTAGACTTATGGTTACAAGAGATCAGTTTCTAACAAGTTTAGGAAGAGTTAACAAAATTGTAAAGGATGAGGAGGTTTCTTGCAAGTCTAAAAGTTGCACATCTTAAAATTATAGGTCTGTGTGTGGAGAATTTGTAATGTTGCAAGGTCTGAACCTAATTTTCAAGGATAAATAAAATAAAAGAAGACACATTTTTATTCTTGATGCATTTTAAAATACTATAAACATCTAAGTTCATGATTTTAGCTTCTTATTTGATCTTATGCCATGTTTATATAATGTTTCATGACCTCTAGAGATTTGTGTATAAAATAAGAATTTCGTGAGGATATCTCTAGAGTTTCATACTTGAAAGACATACAGGTTTATGCTCATGATGTTGTAAAATTGTATTCTTGTTTTTATTAAGCATGTATAAATGTTGTAAGGTTGTAAGACATAGTTTAAAGAAAAAGAGTACATTTTGTGTATTTTTGTAGTTGTTGAGTCTAAAAGTGATTGTTATGGTAAGTGAATCATTCAAATATCTTCATCAGATCAAAAGGAACACTTGAGAGAAAATAAGGTTTTTAGGAATTGAGGTTTTTTCAAACATCGTAAGTGATAAAAAGGTAAGTTGAATGCAAATAGAGAGTGATCAAGTCTTTAAAAGTCCAAACCCAATTATAGAAAGTGAGATTTCATTTTATAATTTCTCTCGGTCTCTTAAACCTTAGTCATGGTTTCAGAAGATTGAAATCCTTATAACTTGAGATTGAGCCCTTAAAATTCTTTGAAACTTGGTATAAAGTTGAGGAAGGATAATTGACAATTGTTAAAAGTGGGTTAAGGTGTTGTAATCTATACAATGAGAGTTATTAATAATTTTCAGTCAATATGTATGTATAATATATTCTAAATCTTGTTTAAGAGTATAAAGGTAAACATAATTCCTAGATGAGGCCATGTCATGTAAGAATTTCAAATAAAAAAATCACGAGTTCACATTTTAGTCAAGGCTCTAAGTAATGTCGAATTCACAAAAATGATATAGTGTCCAAAGCTGATCTTATGACAATGATAACATCTACAAGTCCCCAAACTTCAAAAATTAAAATTAGAGAAATTATGTCTTTTGGTTGTACTAAAAAAGAATTTGATCAAATGTTTTGTGGATTATATTAGTTATAAATATTTGGAAACTTTTGGCTAGAAAGATAATGCAATTAGATACAAATATAAAATCAAATAAATTATTTCAATCTCTTTGATGAAATAAAATTGGATCAAATGTTTTGTGGAGTTTATTAGTCATTTTTTTAGCTTTGAAATGTATATATGGCAAATGATCTAGATAAAACCAACTGTGCTATATATATATATATATATATATATATATATATATATATATATATATATATATATATATATATATATATATATATATATATATATATATATATATATAAACAAAGAGTGTTTACAAAACTAGTTTTAAAATCAAGTTTTAGAGACCATGAATAGTACATTTTTTTTGTCAATGGACATGCAAAATTTTTAAAAACACAAAAAATAATATCAAAGTATTGGACAAATCTGATGCATGAGTCCATACTAATTACAAAAGTGGTTGATATGTCTCTGTATGCTAACAAATGACAAAAAGGCAAAGCATATCTATTAGCCAAGAAGCATGTATAGGGCATAACATAGTTGATTCTTGAAACATGTAATTTTTCCTATCAAATCGAATAAAAAAGGAAAATTTGGTAGAAGTATCTAGATTAAAAGTTCAAATTAAAAAAATAGATTAAGAATAAATCACATACATTAGTGTTTTTTATTACATCAGCTTCTATAATAATTGTTTCTTTATTGAGAGTGAATTTTCCTTATAGTGAAAATCCTTGCAACAGGGAAATTGTGCTTGCTTTGTCTTTCATGTAGTTTCATATGAGATTTTAGTCAATGAAAGAAACACCATATTTAGTGGTAGTCCTATCAAAGAACATTACATGGTATAATTTTCACTATTTTTAGATTGCAAGTAAGGAAATGGGTATATTCACATGAATTTTATTTATTACATAGAGGAAAATTAAAAGTTATAGCATCCACATGTTGCATGGATTGAATTATAAGGTTGTAGTGGTTGCAAGTAGCTTGAAATAGATTTAAATAAATGTTTTCTATTGTCAGTATTCCCTCAGCTTGCACATGTTAAGATTGGTGGAGTTAATCGAATCAAGGATGGATAATAATAGATACAAATATTAGAAAATAAATTCCATGTATTTGTTATCAATTATTATGATGTTGGCTAAAAATTAGGCTCATTTACAATGCCTAAAGCATATGTTACTTGATCCAACACAAAAATATAGCAATAAGAGCTATGCTCTAGTGCTAGAGAAACCGAGAGAACATTTGATAAAGATTTAGATAAATTAACAAAGGTGTTTTACTTTCATGGTAGAACACTTGATTGCTATATTGTACCAATAAACAAAGTATGGCTAAATAGACTATCAAAAAATGTAACTATTATTTGAAAAATATTTTTAAAATCACATTAAACTAATCATGTTAGCAATAAAATCATAGGTTTTATTAGTGTTTGAGGAATGGATTGCTATAAGCTTCAGGTCTTCTATCAAATGTGTAGTTATCTTGTTACATGTGCAAGATTTGTTTCAACATTTAGTTATATAATTTGCTACAACATACAACCTGTATAAAAACATTGAGAGCAATACTGGATCAAAATAACATAAAGAGACATGTGACATACCTCTAATTTTGCATCCAAGAGTGAAGATAAGTCTTCAAAAAAATTTGTAGCCTTCAACAGTGTGATAAATGTTACTTGACTAGTTATACGAGCTCTCCCAGGGCCTTATTGTGTGACCAAGTTTTTAAACAAGTACATCATAAATTCTTTGCCAATGCTTTTTTTTTCAATTGTCAAAAAGAGATGCTCAAAACCTCCAAATAGATAAAGCTATTATGTTTAGAGAGTAATTTAGTTTCATGATTTGAAAATGTACATTAAAAAAATGAATTGTTTGTGGAAATAGAAGCTTAATTTTATTATGTCATCTTCAATATTGCCATCCTTTATTTCTAGAATGAGTTGTATAGTAGTTTGTTTGGCACATGTAACAATTGCATAAATATTTCTAGTTGCATGGATTTACTGCTCACCAAGAGTTGGCTAATTTTCAAATCAAGAATGAACTTGTATTATGTGCAGATGGGAGGTATGTTTTCCACTATGATGAAATCATTTTATAGTGGTATTGCATCATAATCTATGCAATCACAAATTGTTTTAGGAGTAATAGAAAAATAGAAATATGATTTAATTTTACTGTTACTATTTTTTATTCATGCATCTAGATGAAGTTGTTGGGTACGTTCAATGTAATAGTCATTTACCATTGACGTCTATTATATATGCTCATAGCAATTGTTTGTTCTATTCTCTTTGCAACAGTGTCTTGTATGTGACAAGCACATCTCCTTTAATGAAATCTCCTATCTTATAGATATTAATATCATCAATCAAGCCCAAAGTGAGGGATATTGGTGTTTCTCTATGAAAAAACAAGTGAAATGTAAATGCATGTATAATTATCAAATGATACAGAATTCGAAAAAAAAACTATAATTTTGTCAATGCCTATGTTTTCCTATTTTTTGTGCGATTTGATTATTTTTGGGACTTACCATTTTCCTCTTCATTTTAATTTCAATAGTATCAAGAGGCAAGCACAAAATTTGGAACAATAAGATGTCTAGATACATGAGTTCATATTATTTTTATGCAAAACACATACAAGCATTGTTTAAAAGCACCTAGCTACATTAATCCTTTATTTTTTTATTGGGTTGTTTCATGGCCAAGTACCAAATATCATGATCTCTCTAACAACAATCTAATAAAAAGACACATTCTTTTTTTATTTGAACATTTGACCATATGTGATCGATAATGGGTCTTGACAATGCATTTTGCTTTTCAAGTAAAAAATGCATATTATAGGTCTTGATGTACTGTTCAAGCATCTATGAATTTTTATATTGCTTCCTAATATCAATATTGATATAAACTATGATAAATGTGTATTATAATATATTTACATTTTCCAATGTGTGATAAATAATAGAAAGGATATTTGAGATATTTACATGTGGCACTGCATACATGTTGGCAATTGTGATAGCATGTATATTGATTACTTTACATTATTGCCTCAACATTATTTACTTTGTATTGCATAGTCTCAAAATTCAAATGTGGTTTTTAATGCAAATGTGTTTCCAAGATTGTGTATCATTTGAATGTCATCTTTATTTATAGCTTCACATTCTTTGCAGATTCATTAAAATGCTTGTCAATGACACATCAATTTTTGTCATATATGATGTGCAATAAGATGCCACAAAAAAATCATTAATCAAAAACTAGGAATTTGTGTTTGTTTTCCACAAATGTGGCATTTTTCAAAAAAATCCATTTGTCAATGCATGCAATGGCTTCCATTGCAAGAAAATTGTTGATTATTTAAGTTTGCTTTGTATTACTTGTATATATTTACTTTCACTAATTTCTAAGTTCATTAAAAACATGTTAAGTGTTATAGAATGATCATAAAATTTATTCTCCAAATTATTTTAGATATGTATTGAGTTTTTGATAACCAAGCCATATTTTTTTGAATATGGTTCAAGGACATATATTTTTCACATTGGAGGAGCAGGTAGGTTGTATCAATAGTGCACCTTTGGTTTTTTTTTCCCACTTTTAGTATAATGATGTTCATGTAATATGGATATGTTTGAATCAAGCATATTTGTGTCACAAGTTATATAGTTATTGAAAAATATTGTAATCTCAAAGTTTTCGTCCTTATTTTAAATTGGCACAGATTGGATCCATACCATAAAATCTGTATGTTGATTTTTTTATTTTAGAATTCTGTAACAAAAAAATGATCTTGCAAGTGTCCAAAGAAAGAGTGATATGTGTATATAATTTTTAGTAGTGCCTTAATTCTATGTGTATAGTATCATGTACATGTGATAGGATCATTTACAATCAAGTAACTATGGTCAATTATATCAAATGTGGTATCTTAATCTTTTTTTTTTTAATTTTTCATTTCTATTATGCAGTTAAGATAATGCATTTATAATCTATTTCCATATATGTTTAACACTATATAATGTAATAAAAAATGTCGGTGTCCCTAATTAGCATATCATCACAAATGTGTTTCTTCCTAGCTACTGTAAATAATCTAGCGACATCCATATTTTTTGAAATCAATATACCCAATATCATATTTTAATAGTTTTTCTAATTTTTGTTTATACTTTACATTTTTTGATACAATATTTCTTCTCTTTAGTTTACCTTGTATAATTCTCACCCACATTGTTGTAACCACTTTCTCAATGATAATTTTAATTGTCTTAAAATATAGATTTGTATTATGATATGTAAATGCATAATCTTTATGTTGTAATTCTCATTGGATATTTTTTTTGTATGAAAATCTAATTATAGTTCTTTCATCATGCGTGTCACCATAAAAATGTGTTGGGAAGTTCATTTCCTCGACATACTTGTCTTTGAAAATTTGAGATGGTTATTGGTATTTTATTGGTGCAACTTGAATCATTTTATTTTACAAGTCATGAATGCATCTTGATTCTATGAATCCATGTACCATAGTCAAAGTGGCAATGCATTATTTCTAATCATCACTTTTTCAATTTATTCTGAAGCACTAATAATGTCTGGATCTTCATTGTCATTAGTGTGTTATGATTATTTCTAGTCCCTTGTAATTTTGACATTTTTAAATCGATATAATTTGCTTTTGCATAATTGCTTCAGAGCATGCATGATAATATTTGGATGAAACCTCCATTTATAGTGTGCATTATTATATTCCAATTCTATTTTTAGCTCAATATTAATCATAGATGATTCATCAACTGAGTGTAGAAATACTTTTTTCACTATGTCGATGTTAAATGGCACATTGATAATTGCATCGATTAGTTCAATTTGAGGTTTTTTATATCCCAGACTCTAATATTTGAAAAATAAATATACAATAAAATAAGGGTGTCTTACATATCTATTAGCATTTTAACATATTTAAAAGGTTCAGTTAACTAAATATGTTAAGGCATTACAATTTTGAGATCAATTCCATTCCTCAAAGCATTATTACATCTAATGCATTTTTTTCAAAAACAATTTCTTTCATTCTCATCAACTTTGTATATGTTTATATTTATGTTTAATTGATATATATCATGTTATATTTTAAATGTAGTTATTTTCAAACCAAGCATACATGCTTTGGTGTATCATCGAGGGGCTTTATGAATTTTCTTGTTGCTTTACTTTCCTAGCTACACACAGCGGATTTGAACATATGCAAAGATGTTACTGGAGTCTTACTCAATGGGAACTTTGTTTTTTCATCCTTTTCCTTCATACATTTTCAATTCACAATTTTCCCTTGATCCCTAACAAGATGCTTTAGAGAACGAAAATATTTTTTTAACTCACTAGGTGATATTATCTCATTTGTATTGCAATTATCCTTATCATACTTTAACCTTTTCCATCTATAAATTTGCCTAGATTTCATGCAACATGCTTTAGAGAATGAATATATATTTTAAATATATTAGATGATGTAATCTCATCTATATTATAATTTTTAATGTTAGTGTTAGGCACGCATGTCTCTATTAATGGTTCATAGTGAACATGATTCATGTTTGTTTCAAAGAAGACTATGTTATAGTTCCTTACTGGTTATAGAAAATTTGAATAGATCTTTATTATATGCATTCAAGGATCTGACCAAAGATGGTTTTTTAATTTTCCAAGTATAAAATATAGTATTCCCATCTTGATATTTAGTCTTCACTTTGTGCAAAGCTAGAATGTAATTTTTTTTTGATGTAAGATAGTGCCCTTTTATCTTGACACAATACCCCATTACAAAATGACCAGGATATGTAGCGACAAAGGCATTTTATAGAAAATTAAAAAAAAATTAATAGACAAATTGAAATGAATAAGATTTTTCCATAATGAGAATCCATTTAAGTCTATATAAGCCATTACTTTGCATTTTTTGTGAAATCTTTATCCAATGTGATCCAAGATCAAATCACATTCTAGACAATTGAATACACACATATGGTATTATGTATTGTCTATTTTTATTGCAATACAATATATCATAATGCCCATAAATAGGATTCATGTCATAGAACAAGATTGAGTATGGAATCATTTGGCATTGTTTATTGAAGTAGAGATAACAAATTTTTCTTGTAAATGACCAATGCATATTTGTATATTTATCCCTCTATATAGCCAATGTATAAAAAATTTGTCTCCCCATAAACTAATTTCATTCATAAAAGAGCTACACACTACAGATAGCCACATTCTATGAAAATATGTTTGTCTATCATGAATTCCATACAAGATGAATAGTTCATGGGGATCTAATTCTTGTTCATATGATTTAATTGCAGTTACATCAACAACATGCAAATAATTTAAAAAAGATTCAATGATACAATTTCTTAACTCTAAGGGTTTATATTTTAAATGTAATAGTACATAAAACATGTCAAAGAGTCAATCACCAATATTGTACTTAAACAATTTGCCTTAGAAAAGATATTCACTGAGATCATTGTCAAAGTTATTGTATTATTTCCTTGTTCATTTTTCAGTCTTCTACAATTATTGGGCTTTTGTATACTGTACATCGACAAAATGGTCACACTTCACTCAGTCCATACATACTTTGTTTTTAATTAAAATAATATCAAAATAGTAAGCAATAAAACAGACCTACATGGTCTAGTTTGTAATAATGGAGTTTTGGTATCTACTTTAATAGACACATATTCCTTGTCATCAAACTCATGTTTTTACACCCTATTACCTTTTTATTCCACATAATTTTTTGATTTCTCATGTCGATCGTGAAATCAATGTCTTTAGATTTGAAGTTGATCATATGAACTACATTGTAAAATAAACTAATATTTCAATGTGTTATCCATACAACCTTATAAATTTTCTTTTAGCTCTAAGAAGATTTAAAGAGGAAACAAATCAAGTGGATTTCCTTATTAATTTTCTTAATTTTATTTTGCTAATCAAATCCATGGAATTTGATGAGTTTCATTTTAGAAAATTTATTGATATTCTTAGGGTGCATTGGGTCAGTAGGGAAACCCAATATATCACACTTTAGGCATCTCTAGTGTTTTCAACAACCTACACAAGTGAGACATGCACATGAATTTAATTTACCTATTTTTCAAACATATTTACTCAAACATAATAATGGATATATGGTTATATAGATATCTATCTCTCCAATCCATGCCACTAATTGAAAATGATAAGTTCTATATGTATCACTAAATATTTTTCTTATAATTCTTCCACTTTCATATATAGAAATTGATCCACTTGTCCCTCTCTTTTCCTTTTTTTTTCCATGCTTAGGAGGGTGTCGTGATGACTACATCCACATTATACATTTTCTACTACATTTCATGTATATAGCACTACCATTTTTTTTTAAAAACTCACTTGCATTGGGATTGTGCTACAAAAAACCCTAAATTGAAAAAAAATAAAAGTGGAAGGGCATATGAGCCCTCCTACTTCATTTTATTTTCACCTAGAGAGAGATAAAGAATAAAGGGGAAACATATCTCGACAAAGAGACACCATACATTAAGAAAGAGGAAAAAGGGACGACATCCATTGATGGAGAGAGTAAAAATTGATAACAAAGATGGAGAATAAAGGGACAACAAAGAGGGAGAAGAAACTGACAACAAAGACAAAAAAAAAGATGTTTGCCCACCAATGGAGTTTTGGGGGCAAAGTAAGAGTGAGGAGAAGGAATAGAGTACAATAAAAGACAAATCCACTTTTAGATGAAGAAGAGAAAGAATATGTGCCACCCCAACAAAAATGAAGCTCAAATATACAAAGTTATTTAGTTTTATAGGTAAATTTAATTTACCTATGTAATTTATAAAAAATATTTTTAAGATAAACACAAAAAAAAAACCTACAAATAATTATAGGAAAACCCATGATATAAAATTAAAAAACCATACAAAACCCCCTAAAAACTATAAAAACCTTACATAATTTTTTCCCTAATTACATTCAAATTATTTGACAAAATTCTTAAATTGGTTTCCTCTTTTTTTTTCTTTTCTAGGTTGCATGCAAATTATTTAATGAAATACCTAACATTGTTTCCACTCTTTTATTTTCTAGGTTATATGCAATTTGTTTACCAATTTTCCAATTACATCTTAATATGATTTTTATCCTTCCTCATGGTCTCTAATAGACTTAACAATTGATCCAAAAAAATAGTTTTAAAACAATAAATTAAAATTTTGATTATGTAAATAGCAAAAAAAATAGATAGAACAAATAAGATTAGTTTTTATTTTATTTTTATTAATTTGAATGACCATCGTGTGGAAATATCATTAGGAGAGTGTTGCATAATGTGGGTTTTGGTGGGTCCAACATTCATGTGACTACACAAAATGACATTGATGAGGCTTACCAAACCCCTTAAGTAGCTTGACAATCTTACCATTGGTACAATAATTTTTAAACTTTCATTTTTAATACATTTAAATATCAATTTTATTGTAAAATCCATTATTTAATAGTTACTAATATTATTATTAGCCCTTGATTATAGGGAGGAGGATGAGAGTGAGGAGGGCACTAAGACAAGTCGACATCCTTCATTTGTAATTATGGACCTCCCATGGAGGTATAATTTTTAGATTTATTTTCAGTCAAATTATTTCAATCAATTTTAATATTGTTTTGGGGTTTTTCTAACATATCCACTAGTTATTATAAGGACTTGATGGAGGATGAGGTTAGGATGAGTCAACATCTTTCTTGTGTTACTAGGGACCCAACGTAAAGGCATAATCATCATTTTTTTTAAATTTATTTTTTCAATTAACTTTTAATATATGTTTTAGTGATTTTATAATAAGTCTACTAGTGAGATGGACATATAGTTGGATGTGACTATGACAAGTCAACGTCCTTACTCTACCACTAAAAACTTGGTGGGGAGGGATAATTTTCAATTTTTTAAATTAAAATAATTTAATTAATTTGTTATAATATTTATTATATTTTGAATCCACATCATCTTTGTCTTATGATCATCTTGCACTGTGTAGCACAATAGACACACATGATTCTTTCATGAAAGCAAGATTTTGTAAAAGAAGAAACCCCAAGAATATACCAACCCATCTAGCATTAATGTTATTATATGACATAATTGTTTTAGGGGGCATATTAGAGAGTCCTCATCAAACTCTGATAATGATCACTTGTCTCATTTTACCTTAGATGAATATAGGTATTGAGTGTTTAGGAGTATAAAAGTGAAGTGATATGTAAA
Source organism: Torreya grandis (assembly GCA_037957365.1). Classification (NCBI taxonomy): domain Eukaryota; kingdom Viridiplantae; phylum Streptophyta; class Pinopsida; order Cupressales; family Taxaceae; genus Torreya; species Torreya grandis. The sequence goes on along the minus strand of JARHVA010000213.1, from coordinate 1,410,349 downwards.
TGATGATATAAAAATATTGGAAGATGCTCAAAATGTAAGTATTTGAAATTATGTTATTAATTTTTTTTATTTGTATTATTTAAGTGTTTCAATTTTTTATTTATTTATTTATAATATATTTGACAACATATATATTTTTTAAAAAATAAAATTTTTAATTAAAAAAAATACAAATGTGTTTTAAAACATTTTGTTTTTGAATTTTGCTAGCTTCTGTACAAAAAGTTACTGAATAAAGGCACACAAATTTATCTAAAAAAATGGAAGATATAATTGAAAGAGTGTATTATAACACAAAAATAATTAGAGAATATGAAAAAACTATGTTTGACACTATGAAAAAGAATATTAAAATAATGTCACCAAATACATAATAATTATTTTATTATTAATATATTTTTAATATTTAAATCAAATATGTAATTTTTAGCTTTTGTACTAAAGAATTGTAAATTAAAAGATGAGATGACTTCAACCTCCCAATATCCAAAGTATTGGTTTGTTAAAATTGTGTGATGATTTTATTGAAAGTAATAGAAAGGAGGTTGCATGAAAGTTACAAAAATTAATAAAAATATAAATTTTTTATATTAGATTAATTAATTATTTTATATTTATTTTAATTAATGTAAGGATTATGAGTAATCCAGAAAAATCCCAGGATGTAAGAGTAGATAATGGGATCATGATGACTCATTAAGATTGACACTGTAATTGTAAAGCCATTAAAGAAGTGATTTTTTTAATTTTTTTTTTTAAATAATTGAGATGAGATGCATAATCTTTCAACATTTAGTCCCACAAAAAGATCTTTATGTCTTTAAAAAAATTATTTTGTAATTTTCAATCTTATATGAAAATATGTAAATTACAATCAATATAAATTTATATAAAAAATTATTTCTATATCAAAATCATGTGTCTGAAAAATTATAATATATAACAATAATAATGTGATTTACTCATATTTTATTACAATTCTGATATTGAAATTATTTGTAAAGGAAATAATGAATTATAAATAAATTAGAATATTAAATAAATATACAAAAAAAATCATATTAATATAAATTTGAAAGAAATATGTTAAATTAGTAAAAAAATAATTAAACCATAAAATTATATATTTATTTGAATATAAATATTTTAGTATAATTACATGTACTTAGAATTAAAAACATACCTACAATTATGCTAAAAACTTATATTTAATTGTTATGAATTTTAAAAACATAAAATCTTTGTTTAAATAATACTTTTTATTTCCTCCCAAACATTGATCCATTTCAAATACATGTATAAATTTTTTTAATATTATTATTTAATGGACATATTTGAAGAAAACATGCTTCAACAATGTGCAACATCTTCTATGTTTTATTATGTATGTAAATATAAAATTAATTTAAACAATATTTATTAACAAGATGTCCCTATTGTGTAGGTCTATAGACACTTTCTTAATTCAGGGTGTTGATATTATGGAGAATGATGATAAGGATCTTAATTACATCAATGTTAAGGATGTTTATTTATATATTCTATCAAAGATTTTATAGAAAATAAGGAAGAGGGTAACTAAGATTTAAGACATGTCATTTGTATTATTTTTTATTTTCAAGGAAGATTATATTAATTTTAATTTATTTAATATTATAAATTAATTAATATATAATTATTATAATTTATAAAAAAATTATTTATTATAAATAATTATTTTGAGATATAATTATATCAATAATTTTAATTAAGTTTAGAATTAGTAATTTATAAATATTTAATTTCATATATATATTTAATGAGGTAAACAATATTCATGTAATTATGATGAGTTTGAAACATATTTTCATTGTAACAAAAATGCAATGAAAAATATATAGTCAAATCATATTTGCATTAGATTTGTGATACCTAAGTTGATGTGATTTTTTTGAAAAAATTAATACAAAAATCCGTAAAACCCATCAATTTCCAACATAATTACAACCTAAACTTGGTTGGGAATTTCACTAAATGTACTAGTGATTTAAGAATTATATACATATTTTTAGTCAAGAGGAAGTTTTAATTATAATATGACAATTTAAAATATTCATTGACATATTGTAATATCTCAATCTTAAAAAAATTGAGCAAAACTAGTATGACTTTCAGTTTCATTTAGTATATTTAGACAAAATAGTGCAACAGAAGTGTATATTTATTAAATAAATAAATAAAATTTACATATAATTTATGTATAAAAATTAAATTCTCAAATATATAAATATTAATTTTTTTCAATTTTGCACGATAATATGATTAAATTTTAGTTTATTCTTACCTTATTTTTATTAATAAAACTAAAATATTTTATATGATTTTTATTTTAAAACATATGATATTAAATTAAAGGGTTATTATTTTTATTTTCAATTAAAAAGTGGGTAAATATATTGCAACGTTAATTATAAAAAAAAGATGGGTGGAAAAGTTACATCTCACAAACAAGATCATAGCAAATTAGGAGAAAGTTTTTGGAAGAGAGAAAAAAATAAAAGGGCCAAACCAAGACCTCTCAAAACCATGAGTCACATTAGCTTAAGTGCACATCAACCAAAAAAAGAAAAATAAAAACACTAATACCAAGGACCAAACTAGGTAGCAGTAGCAAACATGGTATCCAATGGATGAGGCGCTGGTGGAGGAGAAGGGGGGTTTCCTCCCAGACCCCTATAAGAAGGTGGGTCCTCAACAACAGGTAAGGGATCCCATCCATCATCTTGTTGTTTATTCTTATTTTCTTCCTACTAGGAGGGTGAAATGGCAAGAGCCAACCACAGAAACTTATCTTGTGGAGGACCCCCAACCAGCTTCACCCCTAACTTTGTTGGCTTTGTCAAACCTATTGCGGTGTGGGGATGACTAGTGAGAGTGATAAGAGGGGATTCGTTGACTCTAAGACCTATGACAGTTCATCCCACATCTTTATCCATGAGAAAGAGAGTGGGGATGGGGAGGATCAAGAGGTTCGTGACCAAAAACATGAGCATTTCCCCAATAATTCAAGAAGATCTGCAGATGATGAAACTCAAGTCAAAATTTATCAGTTTGGACCTGGATCCTTAAAGATGCATATTAAAAATATAATTGTGATTGATGAGATCATATACCTTCTCCACTTATAATTGTCAATAAAAAATAATAGTATTTGCTTATTAAAAATGAGCTTTCATTGTTTGCTTTTTATGTTTTGTATTAATAACTAAAATAATTTTTTTATTTTAATTTCAATTAACCCAATTAAGTATTTTATATATAAATTATTTAGGGTTTGTGTCACAATTTAAGTAATTGTTGTGTGTGATATTCAAATTCAATATAATTTTCTATGATGATAAAAATGTCTAACATAAATCATGACAATAATATATATAAAAACAAAACCCCATCTAATTTTGATGGATTTTACTTATTTTAGCATATTATCCTAATAAATGATTCAAAATTGATAATACATTATTTATCATTAAACATGAAAAAATAAAAAAGTGACCCTTTTTATGACACTATTTTTTTTAAATATACTAATGAACTCCAAAATGAAACAAAATGTAAAAGATAAAATAATTTGATTATAAATTGTAATTTTTTTATATATTTTATGTAAATTATACAAATTTTTAATTATTGAATAAAGAAGGGTTTTTTAAAGGGCCCAACTTTTGTACAATAGATAGTTACAAATAGAACAAGAAAAATTAATAAAAATTCCCATCAATCAAAAAACGGTTAAACAAAATCTTTAGGAAAGAGAAGGTTATAAAAAGATACTATAGACAAATAAAAAATAGATAAAGAAGAGGAATCAAGATGAAGGTTGAGATGAAAAGAGATCTTTAAAGCTCTAGCAGCCTTCCAATCTTTCTTCAAAAAAATAAGATGATCATCAGCCACTTCAAATCTATGACATCGGCTTCAATTTCATTGTCTTTCTGCTGACTTATAGTTCTTTTACTACAACCTCCTTTTATTGTTATCCCTCTTCTCCTTTCATACCTTCCTAGAGAGTGAGATTATTGGTTGTAGATTTTTTCATCGTAACCTTTCTCATCTAAAGAACTATTTTTAAAATTTTATTGAGATTTATGTTTGAGTTCCTTCCATTTTGACATCTCTTTGAAATTATTCACCTTTTTTTTCACTTTGTAGAGACTTCTAGTAGTGGACCAATGATATTTATTTAAGGCAACCCTAAGCTGAGGTTAGAGTTGGTCTCCATTTAGTTGATGATTTAAAAAATTAATCCTGATTCTCGGTCTCCCATTATCAGTCATTAACCACTTGAGAATACATTTTTGATAGAGTAATTCCTTCTCTAGTAAATCAATCTTGGACTATAAGTTTCCCACAGAAGCTTACTTATCCTTGTTCCTAGTCAAATCTTATTTATTATCTAAGATATGATGATTGTTGATTTGATAATAATTGTTGATATCCTTTTCGATAATGCATGTATTTAATAATTGAGTATTCACTTTCACTTGGTTGGACTTATCTTCATGATAAAGGTGACTACCATCTCCTAAAAATGAATAATTATTTACTAAGATGACAAAGACATTATTAGGGCATGGATGGTCAAGGGCATCTATGTGGAGGGAATCATTTTCAAAATTAACAATAGGGATAGAAAAAATGGGTTGCCTATTAATTGCAACCTATGGCACCTTATGAGAAGACTTATTGTTTGCTAGAGGAACCTTGATGACAATAGACTTTGGGGTGTGGAGATCCTTACCTAAAGTTGGAATGACCTGACTAGAGGGACTAGCATTAGATGGCTCTGAATCTACAAGAGTGAATTTTGGAAGAAGAATAGACTTGGCATATTGGGACTTAGTTTATTCAAAAAGTAGGAGGAAAAGGCCTTGATGCAAGAGAATCTCAAATTAACTTATTTGTGTATCAATAATAGAATTCTCAAGGTAATAATAATAATTAAATGTATACTAATATTAATCTTGTGTATGAAATAGTTGAGTGTGAAGTGATAAGAGAAGATAAATTTTAACCTCCACTCACGCGTAATATGATTCATAATATAGAGTGCCACTTTATCCCAAGGCTTTGAAAGAGAATCCCTTGAGCATCCTACTTGAAGCTTGCTCAAAATTTTGTTACCTTTGAGAAAGAATTTGATAGTTAACCTATTTTGTCCCTTTATCCTTGTACAATTCTCCCCCTCCAGAGATAAACCCATATCATTAACAATTCTTTTTTCATAAACATTGAAGGTGGTACCTTTAATAATAACTTGCCTAACATTCAAAGACTTCACAAATTCTATAGAGATCACATTGTCAAACCCTTTATTTTATTCCATGAAATTTATGAGGCCTCCTTTACAAAAGATAGCCACACAATGTGATATTATCTAATACCTTTACAATTGATAGGTTTAATTATAACCCTTTTTCTTCCCATCAAGATCAAAAAAAATTACTCATACCATAATTATCTTTTCTATTAAGAATTAGTACCAATTCGTCTCTGGGCTAAAACTTTTAAGAGTTTAAAATTTTATCCCATATTCACGACTTATCACTAAAATCAAAAGAGCTTGAAGATAATAGAAGATCATGATCAAAGGTGGAATAATTAAGCTACTTATTATGGAAATGACTAATTACAAGCTTATGAGGGGTCTCATTAAGGCATATATGAAGGATAAATCAAATAAGAGGAAGAGGGCTTAAGGATTGCATACTAGCACTTAAGGTGGAAAATAAGAGATTAAAGAGGAGACAACAATTTAGCTTCATCATTGATAAATTGGATAATAGGGAGAGGAAAAAGAAGCACATCGAACCATATTTTAATTTTGAGACTCGAGACAACTTTGTTGGCAAACTAATCGATTGTTCAAGAGTAAATTCATTGAAGGCTCATGTGACTACACCCACATCGAAAGACACGTGTCACACTTGTGCACCTACTACTGCATTCCATCGGTTAAAACAAAACATCCATATTCCATCCCTGACATGAAAAATACTTTCTTTGTATACCACATAACGTGAAAGCCACTTCCAAAGTTCACATTTTGAAAAAATGGGGCCCTTGGTTTTATATTTAATATTATTTTATAAATATTAATGTACAGATAATTTGAGGTATTTTATCATGTATTTGTTATGTTCATATAAGTTGATTTGATAATAGTGATTAAATTTAAAGGATTTTAATGTAATTGAAGTTGAGATGAAAGTTTGTATTTTTTAAAAATAAAATAAAATTTTAAATATATTTTATTAAAGATATGTATAATTTATTTAAAAATATTTATGAAAATATTTATAATAAAATATAGTAGAAATGTTTTGAACGTTATACATAATAAAAATTCTTAAAGGTTATAAAAATATTTATAAATAATTATAATTTGATGATTATCAAATGAAATTTTTAATTTAATAATTATTTTTAAAATATTATTGATATGTCATGGTAATCATCAAATTTAGCATTCACTTTAAAGTATTGATGAAACAAAATATATTTATAGTAATTAATATTTTTTAAAATAGATTTTTCCATGTAATTATTGTTTTTAAAATATTTTTTACATAAAATAAATAAACATGTTTTATTAACATTTTAAATATACAAATTATATATATTTGGAGGCACAACCCATATGTATTTGAAAACCTAAAAATTTCATTTCCTAACATTGAACTTTTTCAATATAAGATTGAATTCTTTGAATATTTAATAATTCTTAGGGCTATTAGTCTCTTAGTAATAAACACTCTTAATATAAAGTTGCAATCACACTTTATAGAGATTTTTTTCCCAATCGAAACCTTAAACTAATTTTAAAAAATGAACATTATTTTTCCATATTTAGATACATAACATAAAATACTTAGATATATAACATAAAGCAACAATTAATTTTGGTGCAAAGATCAACCAAATAAAATTTTAATTAAGGGTATTCTAAAATACTTTCAATCAACTTAACATTAATTTTGGGTATTTAATAATATAAAAACAAATAATATATGTATTACACAAAAATTATAATTTACAATTTACAAATACAACATTTATTATGATTTTAAATGTAACAATGACAATTTTTTCAAATTTTAAAATATAATTCAAAAAAATCATGTAAATGTTAATTTATAAATGAACCAAAATATTAACAAAACATCAAATTTTGAAAAAAGAAAACAAATGAAAAAAATAAAATCTAAAATTTAGAAATACAATATTAGTATTTATTATGATTTTAAATGTTATAACAATATAATAATGATAAATTTTTTAAGTTTAAAATATAATACCACAAAAAACATGTAAATGTTAATTAACATTTTATTACTAAAATAAATGAACCAAAATATTAACAAAATATTTTCTTCTTCTTTTTAAATCTTACTAAAAATTGAAAGGAATTTAAGAGGAAGCGATAATACTGCTGAACTAAATTTTATCATAAAAATCGAAGTGGAAAAAATAACAAATTTGTATTTGTAATTCCTTTCAATCGACACATTAATTATTGTAAAATTAAATTATTATAATTAATCAGTAAATTGATTGGTTTTTTTAAATCAAATTATAATGAATATACGCATTGTCTCTTACCAATCTTTTCTAGGATGCCTACAGAGAAATGTCTCTTCCAACCCAAAAATACAAATAGATTCTGACTTTTAACAATATACCTAGTGGACCGAAAGATGAGCTAATGGAACTTTAAAGAAAAAAATGGAAGATACTGTGATGTACAAAATCAATCTACTGTGCTGTATTTCCATCCGTACTAACATCCATAAAGCAGATATGATGCTGGTTTACCATAACATGGTACGCATATGGGAATCTTCCATTGAAAAGTTGGTTACACACGATTAAAGCTTCATTATTATTTTTTTATTTGCTTTGTAAACATTATATGAATTTGAAAGATCAGAACTGTTGTATTTCTTTGATATGTAAATTGTACTTTTGGGTCGGTTGTCATGGTGATTTTTCTGCTTTTTTGCTTTCTCTGTTGTCCCTCTCTAGACAGATGGCTTTATAACGACCGCATTTTATCTCTTGGGTGTTCTGTTCCATGGCTATTCAATGACTTATTCTTACATGTCTCAGTACTTATTATGGAGTGTCTGCATACCCAAAATTAAACTGGTTAAGTGTTAAAAGGTTTGAGTGGTATTATTTTATTAAAATTATTTAGAATTTTTTTATTGAAAGATTAAGTATTATAGAGAATTATTACACCGTATCTCTAAATCATTTATGAGATGATTATTTAGAGAGATTTGTATTTAATGAATAAATATAAATAACTATCATCCTCATTTAGTGGTAGATTACAATTCTTTTTATAAAATTATTTAAGATTTAATTGGACCTTATTTGTTATAATATTAAATTTTTCATTTTTATAATTTTTTATAAATCAAAAAACTTTCACAAATAAAACTATTTTTTTTTAAACTTAAATAATTTAAATATATAAATTAATAATCTTATCATACTATATTAAGATAACTGTTCCCTTAAAAAATATAAAAAATTGTACAATTACACATTGCTCATCATGTGCAAGCTTCTTAAAATAAATTTGTTTTAAGAGAAATTTAGACGTATATGGTCTATTTTGGTTCTATATTTGCTTCAGCTGTCATGCTTGTCAATCAATGGTTGGTGGTGAAAACTAATATTCTAATTATTTTTTTGATTAGAACAAAACTGTTAAAAAGAATAAACATAGTTCAGTTTTTACGTTTAAGAATATGAATTCAAATATGTTATGTGTTTCTTCCCAATTAATTAATCAAACTTAACTTTTTTATTCTAACAAAATTTATTAAAAATTAAAAGAATATATATATATATATATATATATATATATATATATAATTTTGAATTTAAAACTATATATATATATATAATTTTGAAATTAAAATATATTTGATAATTTTTTTTTTTTTTAAAAATTAATTTTCATATATTTAAATTAAATATATTTAATTTGAAATAGTAAAATTTTTATATAATTTTTCTCTATAAAATAAGATTTTTAATAAATAAGTATTTATAAAAATATATATTAAAAATAAATTAAATTTCGTGCAAATGGATCAGGGGAGTTAGTGAAGAAAGCAGAACAAAGGGAAAAAAAAAGGTATTGCCATGTCTAAGAATAATGCTAGGCCAGACTCTATCAAACGTAAAGCCATTAGAGATGAAGTTGGCCCTTCGAAAAAATCAGTGTTTAAAAAAGGAGGTGGTATAGCGAATCGTGGACTTGGACAAAGTAGCTTCGCTTATCAGGGAAGTAGTTCAACAAGAGGCAAACAAGAAATCTTGTGGGAGAAAAATCTCGGGTTGGACAAAATAAATGTATCATTAACTTGTTACTCAAACAAAACAGTGAGAATTTAGAACATCAAAGGGAGATGGAGTCAGCAACTAAGCACTTCAGGGAGTTTTTTGTTGCACACTTCAACATGACGGAAGCAATTAACGATAATTTGCTGCACCCGAAGAGCTTTATGGAATGTATTCTAAAAGAATTGAAATTACAAACACAGGTATTGTCCATGATTTGGATAAATACAAATGAAATTGAAACTGTTCAGAATCAGATTGAAAAGTTGGTGGAAGACACAAATAACATCAAAACATGCCTGCATACAGGGACACAGGGGACATACGGTTCAATTAGAAGAAATCATTGTGATAATGGAAGTTATCGAAGAAACCCACGAATAACAACAACAATCATGTACGTGAATCGATATCTAGGCATAGTCTCTTTTGAGTACAACATAAAAACTAAAGGGATAACTATATGTATGAGATGATATTGTACTATCTGTTTAAGAATTAAATAAAATTTTTTACTTAAAAAATTAAAAATAAATTAAATTTCCATAATCAAAATTAACTTATTAAAATTAACATAATTCATTAAATATTTAAAATTTATTATTATTATTATTATTATTATTATTATTATTATTAATAAAAAATTACATACTTTCGTTACTCTTTTAAAAAAATTATATATAAAATAAAATACGTTGATTACATGTATACAACATGTTTACAGTAGAACAGAAATGCATACGTAGATCGCAAAGTTGAATCGCTAATTTTATGTCACTATTAACATCAAAATGGCGGGCTATTTTTTAAATTGGCACTCTAATGAAAATTTAAAAAATAAAAAAATAAAAATAAAATAGAAAAAAAAAATTATCGAAATTTTTTTAACCCAACCCATATTTGCAGAAAATGTGTGCATCATGTATTTATGTTTTTTATTTTTTTTTAAATAAATTGTTTCAATGTTTAAGTTATGTAGTTGGCTTGATGCCATAAGCATCACAATGTATATAATTTGAAAAACAAAATGATGTTTATTGTTTCGCTTTTTTCTGATGATGATGATTATTATTATTATTGTTTTAATAATTTATTAATAATTTTTTATTAATATATATAAAAGAATATATTTAGAACAATAAGATGTTTAGATACATGAGTTCATTTTCTTTATATGCAAAACACATACAAACATTGTTTAAAAGCACCTTGCTACATTAATCTTTTGTTTTTTTATTGGGTTGTTTCATGGCCAAGTACAGAATATCGTGATCTCTCTAAAAACAATCTAATAGAAAGACACGTTCTTTTTTTATTTGAACATTTGACCATAGGTGATCGATAATGGGTTTTGACAATGCATTTTGCTTTTCAAGTAAAAAATGCATATTACAGGTCTTCATGTACTACTCAAGCATCTATGAATTTTTATATTGCTTCCTAATATCAATATTGAAACAAACTATGATAAATGTGCATTATAATCTATTTACATTTTCCAATGTGTGATCAATAACAGAAAGGATATATGAGATATTTGCATGTGGCACTGCATACATGTTGGCAATTGTGATAGCATGTATATCACTAATGATAATTTCCATTATTACCTCAACATTATTTACTCTGTATTGCATAGTCTCAAAAATGCAGATGTGTTTTTTAATGCAAATGTGTTTCCAAGATTGTATATCATTTGAATGACGTCTTTATTTATAGCTTGACATTCTTTGTGGATTCATTGAAATGCTTTTGTCAATGACACATCAATTTTTGTCATATATGATGTGCAATAAGATGCCACAAAAAAATAATTAATCAAAAACTAGGAATTTGTGTTTGTTTTCCATAAATATGGCATTTTTCAAAAAAATCTATTTATCAATGCATGCAATGGTTTTTGTTGCAAGAAAATTGTTGATTATTTAAGTGTGCTACGTATTGCTTGTATATATTTGCTTTCACTAATTTCTAATTTCGTTAAAAACATGTTAAATGTTATAGAATGATCATAACATCTGTTCTCCAAATTATTTTATATATGTATTGAGTTTTTGATAACCAAGCCATATTTTTTTTAATATGGTTCAAGGATAATTATTTTTGACATTGGAGGAGCAGGTAAGTTGTATCAACATCATGCATTTGGTTTGTTTTTTCCAGTTCTAGTATGATGATGTTCATGTAATATGGATATGTTTGAATCAAGCATATTTGTGTCACAAGTTATATAGTTATTGACAAATCTTGTAATCTCAAAGTTTTCATTCTTCTTTTAAATTGGCACAGATTGGATCCATAGCATAAAATGTGTATGTTGATTTTTTTAATTTTGAAATTCTATAACAAAAAAATGATCTTGTAAGTGTCCAAAGAAAGAATTATATTTGTATATCATTTTTAGCGGTGCCTTAATTCTATGTGTATAATATCGTGTACATGTGATAGGATCTTTTACAATCAAGTAACTATGGTCAATTATATCAAATGCAATATCTTAATCTATTTGTTGTTATTTTTCATTTCTGCTATGTAATTAAGATAATACATTTATAAGATGTTGCCATAGATGTTTAACACTATATAATTTAATAAAAAATGTCAATGGCCCTAATTGGCATATCATCACAAATGTGTTTTTTCCTAGCTACTGTAAATAATCTGATGATATCCATATTTTTTGAAATCAATATACCTAATATCAGATTTTAATAGTTTGCCTAATTTTGGTTTATACTTTACATCTTTTGATACAATATTTTTTACCTCTAGTTTACCTTTTATAATTCTCACCCAAATTGTTGTAACCACTTTCTCAATGATAATTTTCATTGTCTTAAAATATAGATTTGTATTATGATATGAAAATGCACAATCTTTATGTTGCAATTCTCATTGGATAATTTTTGTGTATGAAAATTTCATTATAATTCTTTCATCATGTGGTAACCATAAAAATGTGTTGGGAAGTTCATTTCCTCAGCATACTTATCTTTGAAAATTTGAAATGGTTTTTGGTATGTTGTTGGTGCAAATTGAATCGTTTTATCTTGCAAGCCATGAATGCATCTTGATTCTATGAATCCATGTACCATAGTTTAAGTGGCAATGCATTATTGATAATCATCACTTTTTTTAATTTATTCTGAAGCACCAATAATGTCTAGATCTCTATTGTCATTAGTGTCTAATGATTATTCTATTCCCTTGTAATTTTGACATTTTTAAATTGATATAATTTTCTTTTGCATAATTGCTTCAGAGCATGCATGATAATATTTGGATGAAACTTCCCTTTCTAGTGTGCATTATTATATTTTAATTTTATTTTTGGCTCAATAGTAATCAGATATGATTCATCAACTGAGTTTAGAAATGATTTTTTCACCATGTCAATGTTAAATGGCACATTGAGAATTGCACCGATTAGTTCGATTTGAGGTTTTTTATATCCCAGACTCTAATATATGAAAAATAAATATATAATGAAACAAGGTGATCTTGCATAGCTATAAGAATTTGAACATATGTAAAAGGTGAAGTTAACCAAATATGTTAAGGCATTGCAATTTTGGGAGCAATTCCATTCCTCAAAACATTATTACATCTCACACATTTTTTTTGGTAACAATTTCTTCCATTCTCATCAACTTTGTATATGTTTCTCTTTATGTTTGATAGAAATATATCATGTTATATTTGAAATCTAGTTGTTTTAAAACCAAGCATACATGCTTTGGTGTATCATCAAGGGGCTTTATGATTTTTCTTGTTGCATTACTTTCCTAGCTAAACACTACAGATTTGAACATATGAAAAGATGTTACTATAGTCTTACTCAATGGGCACTTTGTTTTTTCATCCTTGTCATTCATATATTTTCAATGCACAATTTTCCCTTGATACCTCAAAAGATGCTTTAGAGAATGGAAATAGTTTGTTTTAACTCATTAGGTGATGTTACCTCATTCGTATTGCAATTATCCTCCTCCTACTTCAACCTTTTTTCATCTATAAATTTGCCTAGATTTCATGCAACATGCTTTAAAGAGCAAAAAGATTTTTTAAATATATTAGATGATGTAATCTCATCTATATTATAATTTTTAATGTTAGTTTCAGGCACACATGTCTCTATTAACAGTTCATAGTGGACATGATTCATGTTTGTTTCAAATAAGACTATGTTATAGTTTCTTACTGGTTGTAGAGAATTTCAATACGTCTTTATTATATTCATTGAATAATCTGACCAAAGATGGTTTTTTTATTTGCCAAGTATAAAATATAGTATTCCCATCTTGATATTTTGTCTTCACTTTGTACGAATCTAGAATGTAATTTTGTTTCAATTTAAGATAGTGCCTTTTTATCTTGACGCAATAACCCATTACAAAATGACTAGGATATGTAGCAAAAAATGCATTTTATATCAAATTCAAAATTTGTTAATAGACAAATTGAAATTAATAAGATTTTTTCACAATGAGAATCCATTTAAGTAAGTCTATATAAGCCATTACTTTGCATTTTTTGTGAAATCTTTATCAAATGTGATCCAAGATCAAAGCACATATTAGACAATTGAATACACACATATGGCATTATGTATTACCTATTTTTATTTCAATACAATAGATCATAATGCCCACAAATAGGATTCATGTCATAGAACAAGATTGAGTATGGAATGATTTGGCATTGTTCATTGAAGCAGAGATAACAATTGTTCCTTGTAAATGACCAAATGCATATTTGTATATTTAGCCTTCTAGATAGCGAATGTATAAAAAATTTGTCTCCCCATAAATGAATTTCATTCACAGAAGAGCTACACAATGCAGATAGCCACATTCTATGAAAATATGTTTGTCTATCATGAATTCCATGCAAGATGAATAGTTCATGGGGATCTAATTCTTGTTCATATGATTTAATTGTAGCTGCATCACCAACATGCAAATAATTTAAGAAAGATTCGATGATACCATTTCTTAGTTCTAAGGGTGTATATTGTAAATGTAATAGTACATGAAACATGTCAAAGAGGCAATCACCAATATTGTACTTAAGTGATTTGCCTTAGAAAAGATGATTTTCATTGAGATCATTGTCAATGTTACTGTATTTTTTCCTTGTTCATTTTTCAGTCTTCTATGATTATTGGGATTTTGTATAGTGTACTTCAAGAAAATGGTAACACTTCACTCAATCCATACATACTTTATTTTTAATTAAAATAATATCAAAGTAGTAAGCAATAAAACTAACTTACATAGTCTAGTTTGAAATAATGGAGTTTTGGTATCTTCTTTAATAGACACATTCCTTGTCATCAAACTCATGTTTTTACACCCTATTACCTTTTTCTTCCACATAATTTTTTTATTTCTCATGCCTCTCGTGAAATCAATGTCATTGGATTTGAAGTTGATCATATAAACTACATTGTAAAATAAAGTAATATTTCAATGTGTTATCCATACAACCTTCTAAAGTTTCTTCTAGCTCTAAGAAGATTTAAAGAGGAAATAAATCATGTTGATTTCCTTATTAATTTTCATAATTTTTTTTCGCCAATTAAATCCCTGGAATTTGATGATTTTCATTTTATAAATTTTATTGATATTCTTAAGGTGCATTGGGTTAGTAGGGAAATCCAATATATCACACTTTAGGCATCTCTAGTGTTTTCAACAACCTACACAAATGAGACATACACATGAATTTAATTTACCTATTTTTCAATTATATTTAATTGAACATAATAATGAATATATGGTTAAATGGATATTTATCTCTCCAATCCATGCCACTAATTGAAAATGATAAGTTCTATATGTATCACTAAAGATTTTTCTTATAATTCTTCCACTTTCATATATAGACATTGATCCACTTATCACTCTCTTTTCATTTTTTTTTTTCCATGATTAAGAGGGGGTCATGATGACTACATCCACATAATACAGTTTTTACTACATTTCATGTATATAGCATTACCATGATAATAATAATTTCTATTATGAGGATGATGGAAATAATAATGATTATTATTTCCATCATCCTCATCATAATAATGATACTATAATTTTTAGTTTTTAATTAATCTTTTCCATTTTAACAAATGAAAATGTGTAAAATATATATTACATTCAAAATTATAAACTTTTTTCTATAATTTAACATACTGATTTTAGAATATTTTATAGATGTTATTCAAAGATATTTTTTAGATTAAATGTAACATTAATACATGCCTCCTACAGTAATGTAATATAAAATATTTTATATTTTACCTTAAATACTAAATTAAATTATATATTACATTAAAAATTATAAAGTTTTTTCTATAATTTAACATATTAATTTTATAATGTATATAATTTGAAAAACAAAATGATGTTTACTGTGAAAAATAATAATAATAATTTCTATTATGAGAATGATGGAAATAATAATGATTATGATTGTTATTGTTGTTGTTGATAATAATAATAATAATAATAATAATAATAATAATAATAATAATAATATATTATTATTATTATTATTATTATTATTATTATTATTATTATTATTATTATTATTATTATTATTATTATTATTATTATTATAGTTTATTAATAATTTTTTATTAATATATTATATATAAAAAAATATTTTTAATATTTAATATTTTTAGATTTATAATTAATTTGTAATTATAAATAAAGTATATAATAATATAATAATATTTTAAAATTTATTAAATAATAATATAAGTGTTATAAATCAAACAACATTTATTAAACATCAACATTAAATAAAATTCTAGTAATCATTTAATAATTTATATTATAATAATCAATCATAATCATTGATATTGTTACCATAATCATTTATCAAGTTTTCTTGATTGATCTTCTTTTCAATAAAACTCATTTCTTATAAAATTATGAATTTGTTTAAATTTTTAAATATATATTTTTTAAAATAATAAAAAGTTAATCTATTTTTTTTCTCCTTTAAATATGTAGTTGTTCCTTCTTTTTCTTAAATGTGTACTTTTGTCAAAAGGAAAATAAATCTTTTATAAACTATTACATTAAATTTTAGAAACATAAAACTATAAGTATGAAAGTATATATAAATTTACATATATTTTTATAAAAATTTGACACAATACATTTATTTTGATAAACATATCTTCTTCTTTTTCAAATATATACTTAAATATCTTATACAATTAAACATTAGAAATAAATATTATTTTCCACATCAACAAAAAAATAACTAAACAAAATAAAACAGATATAAAGATATGAAATCATTAAATTACAAAATTGAGCAAAATTCTTTTTAACCTTGTATGAAATATTATTTTTAATTATTTTATTTTTTCGTTTAAATGCACATTGTTTCTTGTCGTTACCCATTGTTTCTACACTAAATTTTTATATAACGATCACCATGAAGATTCTTTTATTATTATTTAAATTTATGAATGATTTTTATGTATGCCAAGTCTTTATATTTCATAAAGAGTTATTATAATATTGTTTTATTAAAAGAACGATGAATTTTTTTCCAAAATAAAATTTTGAAAATATTTAATGATTTTTATTTTTATTATATATATATATTATTATTATTTTTTATATATTATTTAAAATATATTTGTTTAATTAATATTAATGATTTACATTCAAGATATTTTTATGAATATGTGTGTGTATGTTTATAGAAAAATGATATAACATATTTATTTTGATGAACATATATATATATATTTTTTGAATATGTATTTAAATATCTTATAATAATTAAACATCAAAAATAAATATTATTTTCCACAATAATTTTTTTTTTTTTTTTTAAAAAAAATTAAACAAAATAGAATAATATATAAATATGAAAAGATTAAATTACAAAATCGAGCAAAATTCTTTTTAGCCCTCTATGAAATATATTTGGGTTATTTTTAATCATTTTATTTTTTCTTTTAAATATACATTGTTTCTTGTCGTTACTTATTGTTTCTACAACCAATTCTTATATAATGATCATTATGAAGTTTCTTTTATTATTATTTAAATTTGTGTTTGGTTTTTATGTATGCAAAGTTTTTAGATTTCATAAAGAGTTAGTATAATATTTTCTTTTTAAATGATTAAAATAATTCTAAATTTTTTTTTTAAATAAATCTTTCAAAATATTTAATATTTTTTAATTTTTTTTGAAAAAAAAATATATTTATTTTTTTAATATAATTTAAAATATATTTATTTGATTAATATTAATAATTTAAATTCATAATATTTTAAAGATATATTAAAAATGTATATAACTTACAAATATTTATTGATTTTTTTAATTAGAAAAATATATATGCATTATATTTGTTTATATATAATTTAAAATACATTTGTTTGACTAATATCAATGATCAAAATTCAAGATATTTTGAGAAGATATTAAAAATATATATAACCAATTTTTATTGAGACACATTATTATGTTTTCACTAGATTCAATTTATCAGTTAGTATTTGAAGTGTCCTTTTATCTAAATTGACTTACCAATAAATTAAACCATTTTAATATATAAAATATCCTTTTTCTTTTGGGAAAAATCCAGCCAAACTAAATTAATTAACTCCTTGTGATTGGTAGTGTGTATAATTACTTATTTCAAATGCAGTATTTTTTATTTTTTTTTGCTAGATATATTGTTCCACATAATATCACAATCATTGAACCAAAAATATATTTTTTCCCTTCTTTTAAATTTATGTGATAATTAATGGAAATGATAAAAAGTAGTAATAATTAAAATTTGTTATTTAATGGAGAAGGAAGACCATCATCTTTCTCAATATCATTTAATAATTTTAATTTAAATTGTTGAAAATTTATATAATTTTTTAAAAGTATAAAACAATAATTTTATTTAGAAAAATAAAAAATACAAACAAAATAAACAATGAATAAAAAATAAAATCCATTTATATTTTTTCAAAACATATTTATACCATTCATTTTCTATATAGTGATTGAATCTTTTTCTATTCTCCTTTCTGTTTTATTTTTTTCCAATATAAAATTTTGGATTTTTATATATATAATAAAATTTAAAAAAAAAACTTATTGATCTAAGTTGTGTAAATAAATACAAATGTTAATTCAAACTATGATTTAAATGCTCTTATATACATCCCAAACGTATAAAACATGTAATGAGTCATTAATTTCCCTTTTAATTTTACTTTCAGTTCAGTCTACCTTTTTCATGCGACACAATTGAAGCTGCACAACTTTGAGGCAGTAATTTGTATCAAATGTGATATGCTTTTTTTGGCATTTCTTTGAATTAAAAGACTAACCTTGGATTTCAAAAGCTAATAAATAAACTAGAGTACATTATGTGTTTTGTTTTTTGTTTTTTTTTCTAATTTATAATTATTTATTCGGTTTTAATTATTTTCTAATTTATAATTATTTATTCAATTTTAATTACATGTTTAGATGTATTTAGTTATTCATAGAGTTTAAATGTGTATATATTAGTTTAATTATTGTTAAGATTTTTTTTTGGTTAGTTTCTTAATTTAAATTATTGTTATTAATAAAAGTTACAAATACATATATTTTTGTAAGTTATTTTTTGAATTAATTGTAATTTTAATATCTTTTTTTAATATAATATAATTATTTTTCTAATTTACAATACAATTTTTATATATTTTAATAATTTTTTATTTTATTATAAAAAAGATCACAACAATTATTCACTTAATCTAAATTACATGTCCGTATATTTTTAATTACTCATTTGACCTTAATTGTATGAGCATATGTATTTAGCCCTAATTAAATGCTTATATGCGTCTAGTTAATTATTATTTTTTTAATTGGATGCTTGGATATGTTTAATTACTTGTTTTACCCAAATACATGTACATATTTATTTATTTATTCATTTGGCCTCAATTCCATAATCATATGTGTTTAATTAGTAATTTGCATCCAATTACATTCTCATATGAATTTAACTATTCGTTTGACTCTATTTACATTTTTAAATAAGTTTAATTATTTGTTTGACCCCAATTACATATTTATATGATTTTAATTTTTTTGGACCTAATTATATTATTATGAATGTTAAATAACTAATTTAATCCTAATTACATTCTCAAATATGTTTAATTATTTGTTTGAACTTAATTACATATCCATATATATATTTAATTACCCATTTAACATAATTTAATTATTAAACATATTTAATTATTTATTTTTCGAAATATGTTTAATTATTTATCTGGCCACAATTTCATGCTCAAACGTATTCAATTAGTCATCCGTCCCTAATTACATTTCAATATATATTAAATTACTTGTTTGATCCTATTAAATCAACACCATATCAAAATCGTACCTATATATATGGGTGAGGTTGTTAATATGATATGTTAAGATTAGAAATCTACGAAATTTATCCCTCCAAGATAATGCTAACAAAAAGATGCCCTCCTCATTCGTGTGAGAGAACCCCACATTTAAGAAAGAAAAATGCAAAGGGAACACATCAAACATTTTACTATTTTTTAATTGATTTAAATATTATCACATATAAATTTGATCACGTCGTCAATATAATTTAAATTATTCTTTTATTCATGTACTTACTATTTTTTAATTGATTTAAATATTATCACATATAAATCTGATCACATCGTCAATACACTTTAAATTATTCTTTTATTCATATACATGAATATGATAAATATAATCTATTATGTCATCAAAACAGAACTTCAAAACTCACAATTTTCATTACATATAAATTTTCTAATAAAACTAGTTAGATTGTTTACTAATTAATTTTTTTTTTTTTAAATTGATTAATCAAAGAAACATTGAAATGTAATTATTTGCATATAAAGTGGCGTACTTATAAATATATAAATTAAAACAGCTCAAAGAATATGTTTTCAAATTAAAAAATAGTCGTATCAATTCACTACTTAAAAGGTCAGTATAGCTTAGAAAGATAGCTAAATAGGGCTTGTAAAGACTACTAACGTGTGTTTGGTGTGTGATGTATACACTCCATTTTTTTTTAAAAATCATCGAGTGACGATTGGTTTTCGTAATGTACAAACTTCATTGATAATCTTGGAAGTAGACAGATTTTTTATGCATAAAAAAGATACGTGTTAAGTATTCCACATAAGGCAACAATCTCAAATGAATGAATACGCCATACGTGTAATTTAAATATAGATTAAGTGGGACCCTTAAAATTAAGGTATTCATGTGACCACCCCACAATGAAAGACACCTGTCACATCTCTCCACCGACTGCCACATTCCATCGATTGACAAGTATCATATCAACTTTAAAACAATGCTGAGTCAGCGAATCCACGTGGTACGGAGCCACCCCACAACCAAATGTCCACCTCTTTACCAAACAAAAGGCGAAAATAGCTAACATGTTGAAACACCACCCACTTCTACATTTAAGTTGGTATTTTGTTACGACCCCATCTTTTCATAATTTGTTTTAATGTTTAAAATATTGTTATGAATGATGTATAATTGACCTTTTTTTAATATTGGATGAAGTAAATCAAAGGAATATATATATATATATATACAATGTATAGTTGTAAGAACAGTTACAACAGAAACAAAGCAAAACAACAATAACACAGTAGGGCCAGAAGAATAGTTAGCTTAACGTTACTTTTCACTAACAAATTGTACTAAGCAGCAATATGAGACCCCAACAACGAACAACAAATTGTCTAAAGATGAAGCACTAACACAACAGAGCACAATGCAGTAGAAAAGAGGGTGTCCAACAACCACATAGAAGAGACAAACATTCATCCATCCACCTTGGATAAACCCAAATCAACACAATCCTGAATCTGCTACATTGTTGAACCTGTCCAGAGAATTCTTCAAATTAACCTCCCATCTTTGTAGCTGTGATTTCAAACAACTAGCTTGATTAGCAAGGACCTTATTGACCTTAAGTTGTTCCTTGATTATAGAGGTCAGAATGGACATTCGGAGAGATAAATATGTACAAATCACTTGTATTTCAATCTACAGGGGATAGAATGTATGTGAAAGTGCAACCAAGCATCAAAACTTCCATATGTGATTAATGAAAATAATACGGCAAGTATTAGAGATCACGTTGTGAGAATTGGAACAACCGAGGAGGGTTGATTACTAGGACCAGGTAAAATGAAAGATGGCAGGCAATGTGATCATGAGGGAAGACCACAGAAATCTAGCATGTGAGCAAACCCAGAAACAATGCAAGATGGACTCAACCTTGCCACAAAAGGGACAAGAGGGAATAGGATGCAAGAATTTAAGGCATTTCCCAAGTGGAAGCTTACCATGGAGAAGTTTCCAAGCAATGAGTTGGGAGCGCGAGTCAGCTTTGGATTGCCATATCTAAAAACTAAGTTTATTCCATTTAGCCCTGCTAAATTTACTCCTCCAAATGTTGTTAAGATGACGAGCAAGGCGCAGACTAGGCAACAACTATTGATTACCTTGTCTAAGTTGGATCATATGGTTAGACTTGTTGCAGTGGTATTTAAACTATATGTTTAATTCTGCACTTGATAAATTTATAGATTATTACTGCAATTGATATTATTAAAGTTCTATAATTAATTATAGATTATTTGATATGGTACTATTGATGTACTTTTATGGTTGCAGGGACTATTTTATAAATTAGACAAATGCTGGTAGCGGTACATCAAGTACCAAAGAAAATTATGAGCAGTCAGAGAAGTCTAACAAGTATACTTGTTTTTGGTTATGTTTTCCATCATTTAGAGATCTCGATTTAGTCATTGATTATGTCAATGTCATGACATTAGTACTTGTATTTCATTTGTCTATTGTTTGTACCATTATGATTATTTTTTGCATGTTATCTTGAAGTCGTTATATTTTGGTATTTTTTTTTTGTGACTGTAAAAAATTCTCTCATCTTCGCGAAAAACTTTACTACCTGCTTCTTCCATGCAAACTCCATTTTTACCACTGTATACCTGCTTGGATTTTACTCGCTTAATTCGATGGATTTCCTAAGGACCTACTTAGTCTTATCCATTACACCCCCTTGGACAATTACCTAGACTATATATGACCTTATGTTAAAAAGGTGGTGGCATGGTTCGTTATATTGCTTAGTCTATTATGCAAAGGCATTGATATTAATATTAAAGAAAGGTTATTTGTTTGGTTTTTTTTGGCATATACGGATTAATGTTAAAGGTTTTATTAACATTGATTGTTGGTTGGCAGCATTGACTTTGATGATTTTAGTGTTAATCAGTCTTATTGTTGTTAATTGAGTTTGTTAGTGTTAAATCATGTTTTCATTGGTTGGCTTTTTGGTGGGTGGATCGATTCTTTGAGATAGGTCATTTAATGATCATTAAATGACAAATTTGATGGAGATTGTATTGGAGAATGTTCAGAGAATTTCTCTTTCCTTGTATTGAATGGTATAGAGAATTAGACAGAAGATATGAAGACTTAGGCGGTGGATGGAAAGAATTGACGAGGTTATGTAGATAGAAAGGAAATGGAGAAAATAGTGGAGTTCGACTACTTTTTTAACACGATCATGTTAGATTTTGGACACATGGCTTGAAAATTGAAGGTTTTGGCATTCTATCTTACTAACGTTTTGTGATTTCTTCTCAGCATTTTTAGGTAAACTATATTTTATCTATGATTATTTTTATTCTATTGATGAAAACTTTGGAAAAAAATAAAATGTTGCATATACAGTCGAAAGTCTTAAGACTTCTTGATGTGTATCCAAACCTTGAGAATGATTCGATATAAACCAATATTGTTATTTTACATGTAAATTTGTAAAATAGAGATATACCCATTTTCTGGTTTTATATCATTTGTATTTTGTTTAATCTTGGCTTTAGAAACATTTTTTATGACTGTAAACTTCATGGGTTTGTCTTTCATTTTACCCTATTAGGTTTGTCAATTATATGGAAGGTCGACGGTTTCATAGTTTAGTTGTATGATTTTTTTATACTCTAGGTTCTATGGACTCTTTGCATGCATTGGATATTTGGTCTAACAAGTCATTTGTTAAACACTGCACTAATATTTAACTTATAACTAAGTGGAAGTGTTTTTATGCTGATATGTTGGACTTGACTCTTGATAGTTTGACTATGCATTTGATTTTATTCGGTTGTGTCTTCTTGTGAAGAGATTAAGTTAAATTTTGTTGATTATTATTAGATTTTATGTTGTTTTGTTCTTTAACCCTGCACTTGTTATATATATATATGTATATACACATTGTTGTATTTATGGAGTTATTCAACGAGGTAAATGGGTCTTAACGCCTTGTATTTTTGACTATATATTTTGATACATGTTGCTTCACTTTTGAAATAATTGTGTATATGTTTTAGTCTTGGATTCTTTTCTTATACGGCTTCTTTAAAAATGGGTTTATATATATTGGCCTTCATTTTTGAGATGAATTCCTACTGGGTTGTCTGAAATTGCATATTATGTGACGGTGGAATATATTTTTGATTTGGGTTTCATTACTATGGTTGACTAAGATTTACATGTTGCATTCTGAAAAATATTGATGTTATTTTTAAAAGTTCATTGTGTTGTTTCTTAAAGCCGAGTTGATCTTATGTTAATGACTTTCTTATCAACATATTAAAATGGATTTCTGGAAAAATAACTTTAATTAGGTTTTGTGATTGTGTCTTTCACTGCATTTTAACAGTCACGAGCTTCTTGAATATATGTTGATTATGTTGGCCTTTGAGCAAAGCTTCGACCAGGGTTTTGGTGTTATACTTTGACTACGTTAATATATATATATATATATATATATATATATATATATATATATATATATATATATATATATATATGGTCATGGTTTTGAAACATGTCTTGACTGGTTATTCAATCGAGTTTGTTGTTAATCTTTGATTCTAAGATGGTTTTTGTATATTATTAAAAGGGTATAGTGGCTATGTTGTGAAAATTTTGTTCGTGAGACTTAATGATTTGTGTCTATTAAGTTTGGCATGACGATTGAGTTCTGTTATAAACTTTGAGGATGTCAATGGAAGTTTGCAGAAATTTCATTTGTAATTGTTGAATGCAAGGGTTTGAGTTTGAATCTATAAGTGTTGGTACTTTGTAGAAATGTTTGTATTATTTCTAGTTAGAATATTATGTATGCTTGAATGGCTTCTTTGGATTATGGTATTTATTCATGATTTGGTTAAGTTATAGGTTATGTGTTTTATATGATTACATTATTATCATTGGGTCACCATTCCCAAACTAGACCTGAATAATTAAATATTTAATTGAAATATTATATATTTGGGGTATAAATTTGCAATCAGGACGATTGAGGATGATCATAAACTTGGATGGGTATCCAAGAAGGTTATCTTGAAGGCTATAGGATAGATTAGTTATTAATCCATTCTATATCATTTTGCAGTCTGTGACAGTTATCCCTTATGATTTATATCAAGAACAGATTGATTATTCCCATCTCATCTTGAAATGAAATTTGTTGTTTGTTGTATTGTGTTATTTTGTCAAGATGTCCACTAGTTCGGAATCCAATTGATCAAAATTTATTTCACGTCCATGGTTACCGCAACCACCATCCTATTGGTGGTTGGGATGGTAAGGGCCACCGATGATTGAGCGCATAGGGTTGGTTGGGAGGGCTTGTCCAATTCACTCACTTGTTGCTCCATGCTTCGATGATTTTACGTACACATGAAGTAAGTTGTAACAAATTAATTATGTTGATTACTTTTTGTTTACTTAGTTTATTATATTAATGTTATTTGAGTTTTAACTTAGTTATTATGCAATTTTGATTTAGTATTGGTTAGTCATGTTAGTACTAACATGTGTTGATAATGGAATGAAAGTAAAAAAATGAAATGTTGAATATTGCCTGAAGGGTAAGGCTAATTTGATATATGTTGCTGAAGGTAATTCACTTCATGTATATTAAGTTACGAGATGTTTATTTTGATTTCCTTCCTATTGATAGAGCATTATGTTAATGATATTAATGCATAATTACTCTTCTAACATTAGTGATATGATTAGATTGAGTTAATATGGATTCTTTCATATTGTTTACTTAGAATAATCATTGTAATATTGGATCCTTGGGTTAATTATATGATTTGGATATGAGAATCAGATCTACTTGATATTTATCATAAGTGAGATTTATTTAGATAATTACACAATATTACTTAGAAGAATATTATGTATATTTGATAACTAATATTGAGCATTATGTTCTAATGTATAAATAATCTTTTGATTTAGTCATATAAACACTTAGACATATAAACATATTTTTTGGATATAGAAACAAACAAATTTTGATTAATCAAGTAAACTAGCTTAATGATTATCTTTGATACATTTGATGGAAAAAAAATACGTCAACCTTTCGGAGGCCATAACTTTTGACTCATATCTTTGTTTGAGCTCTTCTACACGTTGAAACATCTATCTCAAAAATTTCATTGTTGTCTTAAGATTTCTACCTACCTAGGGATGTTTTTAGTATTTTTTGGAGGTTATATGTGATCATCTGAGGGCCCAAAATTATAATTTAATTATTTTTTTGAGAATTTTCTATTTTTAGAAATTGTATATTTTTAGGTCCAGATGTCAACTTCAGTAAAATTTAGTCTGATAGGTTAATTTTAACATTTAGGATATTTCAAGATATTTTTAGAGTTGCATGCGCTTGCATAAAAAACTTACTATGAATAACAGCTGCTAAAAATAGATGTTTTTTTTATTTTAATTTTTTTTCAAATTTTGCATGTCAACTCTAAATTTTGAGTTGAGGCTTATTTAAGCATGATTTGGGTTTATAAATATTTCAAGTCATTCAATACGAATCAATTCTAAGTATTGTTTCAAGATCTTGGCCTATTGGTAATTTATTTGTCTTGATAGGTTTTTATTGGTTTAATTATCTGGTATCAGATCAAGTTTGAATTTTGGAGGAGAAAGACATGGAGAGAGGACAAGAAGGTATTATGCAGATGAACTAGACTATACAAGAGATACAAAGGCAATTTCAATAATTAACAGAGGTTATCATCAATCAGGGAAGAAGAGAAGGTGGTGATGAAGCTAAGGGAGACACAGATCATGATGAATAAATTTAGCAAGAAGAAGAATGATAAGAGCATCCACCATCGATGGAAAAGAGGATGGTTTGTGCTTTATAAAGAAGAAATGAAAGAATCAAAATCGATAATCTAAATTATTGAGGTAGTTTAAAACTAGAGGAGTTGATAGATTGAATGAATAGCATGAAAAAATTCTTTGAGTGGAAAACTATGAGAAAAGACAAGAAGGTAAAATTTGCATGCATGAAATTAAAATGCAATGATTTGGTGGGATCACCTACATAAAGAGAGACTGAGGAATGGTAAAGAGAAGATTAATTCATGGATAAATATGGAGAATAAGTTGAGGGAGAAATTTCTTCCTATGGATTATGCACAAACCCTATACAGAAGATTCTAGAATTTGATGCAAAAGGATCACAATATACTTAAGTATATAAATAAATTTTATAAGTTTTCCATATGAGTGGAGCATAATGAAACAAAAAAGTAGATGGCTGCAAGGTACGTAAATGGTTTAAAATTTTCTATTCAAGATGAATTAATCATGCATAGAATACTTTACATGGACGAGGCTTATCAATTAACTTTAAAGGTAGAAGAAAAAAAAAATAGACAAAATTTTAAAAGAATGTCTCTTGGTCTAAGAAGAGGCATATCTCCTCCAAATAAGGGATGAGGTGGGTTTAATACCACCAGAGGTGGGTTTAATACCAATAAAGGTGAATCATCACGTAGTGCATAAAGGCAAGATGATAATAGGCAAGGGTTTCAATACTAACAAAGAGTAAGAGGATTTTATAGAGGATGAGGTTATGGTGATGCTAGAGGATGATTTCAAAATCAATGTAGATCTTCTGTATTTTATAGGTGTGGAGAAGAAGGGCACAGAGCATTTGAGTGTCTACACTATCAAGATTAAGAAAGGAGGTAAGAAGATCACCCATGAGTGAATCTAGTTGAGGCTGAGATAGAAGAGCAAAATATTGAAGTTGCACTTGCAGATGTTGGGGACAATATCATGATGAGAAGGACAATGATAATTCCAAGGAAGGAACAAGTTCAGAATAAATGAGGTGGTGATATATGGATGCAATCAAATATTTTTCAAATAAGATGTACTTTGGGTGGAAAGGTATGCAAAGTAATTATAGATGATGATAGTTGTGAAAATATGATTTCTAAAGAAATGATGTAAAAACTAAATTTTCAATGTGAAAATCATCCTAATCTTTATCAGATTGCATAGTTTAATAAAGAGAATGAAGTTATAGTAGATAAAAGGTGCTTAATCAAGTTTTCTGTATGAAAAACTTATAATGATGCAATATGGTGTGATTTTATTCTGATGGATGCATACCCTTTTTTATTAGAGATACCATGGAAATTTGATAGAAAAGTAATTCATGATGGAGCAAAGACTTGTACACTTTTTAGAAAGGTGGTACAAAGATAGTTTTGTGACCTCTTAAAGAGGAAGAGAAAATAGAAAGCATACTCTCTACTAAATAATTTATCCAAGATATGAAGGTAGTAGGTTGTTGTTATGACTTAGTAGCAAAGAATGAGGATGCAAAAATAGTGCCATTAACAATAGAAGCAACAAAAGTTTTGAAAAAATATGCATATTTTATGTCTGATGAGTTATCAAATGATTTATTACTAAAGAGAGATATTTAACATCACATTAATTTGATTCCAGGATCAGCTCTACCCAATCAAGTAGCTTATAGGATGAGTCCATCAAAACACGCAGAATTAAATAAATAGGTTATTGAATTGCTAATAAAGAAGGTAATAAGAGAGAGTATGAGTCTATGTGTAATACCAACATTGCTAACTCTGAAGAAATATGGAGGATGGAGAATGTGTGTGGATAGTAGAGCAATTAATAAAATTATAATCAAGTATATGTTTCCTATACATTGTTTAGATGATATGATGGATGTGCTTGTAGGAGAAAAATATTTTATCAAGATTGATCTAAGGAGTCGTTATTATCAAATTCGAATCTGTGAAGGAGATGAGTGAAAAAATGCATTTAAGACTAGGGATGGATTATATAAATGGATGGTGATGCCATTTAGATTATTTAATGCACCTAACACATTTGTGAAGATGTTAAATATAATGCTATGAGAATATATTTGTAAGTTTGTAGTTTTTTATTTTGATGATATTTTGATATTCAGTAAGACTAAATAAGAACACTTACAACATTTGAGAATGGTACTAGATTTGTTGAGAATGAATAAGTTGTATCTAAATTTGAAGTGTAAGTTTATGCACAATACTTTGGTATTTTTGGGATTTGTAGTTTCAACAAATGGTGTGAAAATAGATGAAAAAAAGATAAAGACAATTATTGAGTGGCTTATTCCAAGAAGCATTACAAAGGTAAGAAGTTTCCATGGTTTAGCAACTTTTTACAAAAAAATTATTAAAAATTTTAGTAGTATTGTGGTACCAATAACAAATTGCATGAGAGGGAAGGAATTTATATAGACTAGAGTAGTCACAAAAAGATTTGAATTTTTAAATAAAAAGATTACAAAAAGGTCAATTTTAACAGTGTTTGAGGTTGATTGTGATGCTTCATTTATAGGAATTGGTGCCATGCTGAGTCAAGAAGGAAAGCCAATAGCATATTTCAGTGAGAAATTGAGTGAGGTAAGAACAAAGTATTCTACTTATGATGTTGAAATTTATGCAATTATACAAATATTAAGACATTGGAGGCATTACCTGGTGCCTAAGGATTTTATCCTATTTACAAATATTGAGGCTTTGAAGTATGTGAATACACAAAAAAAAAATGAATAGTAGGCATGCAAAGTGGGTTTCTTTCTTACAAGGGTATACTTGTGTTGAAACATAAATCAAGAAAACAAAATTAGGTAGCTGATGCATTAAGTATGAGAGTAACATTATTAACTACTATGGTGAGGAAGTAATTGGATTTGAAGATATCAAAGAATTATATGATATTGACCCATATTTTGACAAATTAGTTGATCAGTGCAGAAATCCATTAATAGGGGGGACAAATTCTATTCATGATGAGTATTGTATAACAAAAAAGTTATCTCTTCAAAGGGAAATAATTGTGCATTCTAGTTGGGTCTCTATGAGACAATATAATAAGAGAATTACATAGTGGTGGTTTGGCTGAACATTTTGTTAAGATGAAGACAATAGATTTGGCGGAGGAAAAGTATTTTTTACCAAAGATGAAGAGAGATATGATAATGTATGTTTCAAGGTGTAGGATATGTCAGGTGGCTAAAGGGCATACACAAAATAATAGACTATACATGCCATTATTGATTTCAAAAGGATCATGTAAAGATTTGAGTATGGAATTTATGTTGAGATTGCCAAACACACAAAGAGGTAATGATTCAATTTTTGTTGTTGTAGACATATTTTCTAAAATGGTTCATTTCATTGCATGTATGAAAACCAATGATGTCACTAGAGTTACAAAATTATTTTTTAAGGATATTGTGAGATTGCATTTTGTTCCAAAAACTATTACTTTAGATAGGGACATAAAATTTCTAAGTCATTTTTGAAGGACTTTGTGGAAGAATATGGATACTAAGCTATAATTCAATAGTGCATATCACCCACAAATAAATGGACAAACATAAGTTGTGAATAGAATCTTGGAAAATTTATTGAGATGCATAGTGGGAGAGAAGCCTAAGTAATGGGACTTGGCTTTACCACAAGCTGAGTTTGCATATAACACTTCAGTGAATAGATCAACAAGAAAGTCACATTTTCAAATTATTTATGGGGAAAATCTTATGGGTATTTTAGATTTGGTAAAATTATAGATTGTAGATTGAATTAGTGATGATGCAGAAGCATTTATAGAGCATATGTAATAGTTGTAAAGAGTAAGAAAAACGTTGCAGGAAAGTAACAAGAAATATAAAGAAGCAGTGGATGTCAAAAGAAGAACAAAGGTATTTGAATAAGGATATTTGGTAATGGTTTACTTGAGAAAATATATATTTTCAAAAGGCACATACAAAAATTTGAAATACAAGAATATTGGACCATGCATAATTGTGAAGAAAATCAATGACAATGCTTATGAGGTTGGTGGCATAGACTTTTATAGTTTTGGTATTAATCAATCTTATTATTATTAATTGGATTTGTTAATGTTAATTCATATTTTATTGGTTGGATTTTTGGTTGGTGGATTGATATTTTAGGATAGGTTATTTAATTATCATTGCATTCAATGTCTAATTTGGTGGGAATTGTATTGGAGAATGTTGGGAGGATTTCTCTCTCCTCACATTCAGTGTGGGTAGTGAATGGGTATGGAAAATTGGATAGAAGGTATGGAGAGTTAGGTGGTAGATGGGAAGAATTGATGGGTTTAGGAATATGGAAAGAAAATGGATAAAACAATGGATCTCGATTGATTTTTTAATGCAAACATGTTGGATTTTGGACACATAGCTTGAAAATTGCATGTTTTGACATTCAATATTACTATATTTTTGTGATTTCTTCTTTGTGTTGTCAGGTAAGCTATATTTTATTTCTGCTTGGTTATTTTTTCTCTATTAATAAAAATCTTGAAAAAAAATAAAAGGTTGCATATGCAGTCGAAAGTCTTAGGACTTCCAAATTCATATCCAGACCTTGAGAATGATTCAATATAAATTGATATTGGTATTTTGCATGTAAATTTGTAAAATAGATATATACCCATTTTATAGTTTATATCATTTGTATTTTGTTGAATCTTGGCTTTGGAAACATTTTTTGTGATTATAAACTTTGTGGGTTTGTCGATTATATGGAAGGTCGACAATTTCATAATTTTGATGTATGAATGTTTTATACTCTTTAGGTTCTATGGACTCTTTTCATGCATTGGATATTTGGTCTAATGGGTCTCTTTGTTAAACCCTATACTAATATTTAACTTATAACTAAGTAACAATGTTTTTATGTTGGTATGTTGGACTCCACTCTTGATAGTTCAACTATGCATTTGATTTTATTTGGTTGTGTCTTATTATGAAGAGATCAAGTTTAATTTTGTTGATTATTATCATATTTTATGTTGTTTCATTGTTTAACATTGCACTCGTTATATATGTAAATCGATATACACGTTTTTGTGTTTATGGAGTTATTCAATGAGTTAAATAGATCTTGGCCCTTTGTATTTTTGATTGTATATTTCAATACATGCTTATTTGATTTTGAAATAGATATGTATATGTTTTAGTCTTGGATTCCTTTCTTAGATGACTTCTTTAAAACTAGGTTTATATATATTAACCTTAATTTTTAAGATGAGTTCTTATTGGGTTGTTTGAAACTACATATTATGTGAAGGTGGAATATGTTTTTGATTTGAGTTTCATTACTATGGTTGACTAAGTTGTACATGTTGCATTCTGAAAAATATTGGTGCTATTTTTAAAAGTTGGCTATGTTATTTCTTATGGCCGAGTTGCATATTATGTTAATGGTTTTCTTATCAAGATATTAAAATGGATTGTTGGAGAAATAACTTTGACTGGGTTTTATGATTGTGTCTTTGAATATGTTTTAACATTCATGGGTTTCTTGAATATTTCTTGACTATGTTTTACATATATATGTGTCATGGTATTTGATCAAATCTTCAAACTGGATTTTGGTGTTGTGTGTGTGTGTGTGTGTGTGTGTGTGTGTGTCTTAACTGGTTATTCAATCAGGTTTATTGCTGATCTTTGATTCTAAGATGGTTTTTGTATATTATTAAAAGGGTATAGTGCTTGTGTTGTAAAAACTATGTTCGTGAGACTTGTTGATTTTCCTCTGTTAAGTTTGGCATGAATACTAATGATTAAGTTCTACTAGAAACTTTAAGGATGTTGATGGAAGTATGCAAGAATTTCATTTGTAAATATTGAATGTAAGGGTTTGAATTTGAATCTGTAAGTGTTGGTACTTTACATAAATGTTAATATTATTTCTAGTTTGAATATTATGTATGCTTGAATGGCTTATTATGTTTGTTCATGATTTGGCTAAGTTATAGGTTTTGTGTTTTATATGACTATATTATTATCATTTGGTCACCATTCCTAGATTAGACCTAAATAATTAAATATTTCATTGGTATATTATATACATGAGGTATAAATTTGCAGTTGGGATGGCTAAGGCTAATCGTAAACTTGGATGGGGATCAAATAAGGTTATCTCAAAATCTATATAATGGATTAGTTGTTAATCTGTTCTATATCATTCAACAGTGTGCGATAATCATCCCTTCTTTTGATTTATATTAATTCCATTTATTTATTACCATCTCACCTCGAAATAGAATTTGTTGTCATTTGTTGTGTTGTATTATTTTGTCAAGATGTCCAATAGTTTGGAATCTGATTGCTTATAAATTCTTTAACGTTCCTAGTTACCGTAACCACCATCATGTTGATGGTTGAGATAGTAAGGGTCATTGATGGTGGAGCTCATAGGATTGATTGGGAGGGCTTGTCCAATTCATTCATTTGTTGCTCCATGCTTCGATGATTTCACATACATATGAAGTAAGTTGATAAAGAATTAATTATATCAATTATGCTTTCTTTATTTAGTTGATTATATTAATGTTATTTAAGTTTTAACTTAGTATGCAATCTTGATTTAGTATTGGTTAGTTGTGTTAGTACTAACCTGTATTGATAATGAAATGTGGGAAAATAAATGGAACACTGAACATTGCTTAAAGGATAAGAAGCTAATTTGATATATGTTGTTGAAGGTAATTTATTTCATATATATTAAGTTACTAGATGTTCATTTTGATTTCCTTCTTATTGATAAAATATTTTGTTAATACTATTAATTCAGAATTACTCTTCTAATATTAATTATATGATTAGAATGAGTTACTATGGATTCTTACATATTGTTAACTTAGAATAATCATTGTAGTATTAGCTCCTTGGATTAATAATATGATTTGGATATTAGAATCAGTTCTACTTGATGTTTTTCATAAGTGAGATTTACTTAGATAATTACACATTGTTACTTAGAAGAATATTATGTATATATGATAAGTAATATTGAGCATTCTATTCTAATGCAAAAATAATCTTTTGTTTTGGTCATATAAACACTTAGACATATAAACATATTTTCTAGATATAGAAACAAACATACTTTGATCAATCAAGTAAACTAGCTTATTGATTATATTTGATACATTACAATAGATACTTTTAAATTCATTTTCATATAAAAGATGCATGGAAAATAGAGATTTTTTAGTTGTTTCAGTTATGCATGGGTTATTCAATTTTATTAGTTGTTGGTGCATGCAGAAACATCATTAAAATCCTCACTTCTAAAATACATTTAAGACATACTTGGTTGCGTATAAAGGTATGTATACTGCATGAAAAATATTACTTTTATTATGTCATTTAATAATAAATGAATTATGAGTTGATCTATTTCTTTCATTAAGATGTTTTTGTAGACATGTATAGTATCCCTGAGTAAGTTATTTATGTAATAAGATGAATTTGAAAAGTCTTAAATGAATTATTTAAATTTGATGTTGCAACTATGTAAAATTACTCAATTAAATGAAATGAGCAAGTCAAATATTGTTTTTTACTTCATGTCATATACATAATATATGAATGAGACATGAATACTTGTTGATTTTATTTTTTGGGGGATGCATGTGCTTTTGCTCCTTTTTTGATAGATGAATATGCTTACCTTGCTTTCCATGGCATTCCCAACTGAAATTTGTAAAAGTTCCTTAAGTAGAATATTTTTTTTTGGGTTCCACTCAACTTGAAACTTGATTGAACTTTTGTTTGGTTATATTGCGTGCATTTTATTTTATGTAAATCACTTGTTGGTCATCATCTAGTTTATTTAAATATGAGCTTAGCTATATTTGTTTAACTTTGGAATGTGATGCTTCATTATGTTTGTTCACAATTTTATACATTTCCTTAGATGATAATGGAAAACATTGTATGAAAATAATTGATTACTTTGATAAATTCCTTTCTTATGAATGGTTATGATGATAATAGAATGGCTAAAACTATTGGATTCATACATAGTTTCTTTCCATTAAAATGATTAGATGATTAAGGATTATTTAGATACCTTGGTTGTATTATGTTTTAAACTCTCTTGTCTTATTATGTTGCATTAGCCATGCCAATATAAATTCGTTACATAGATTCATTTTAAGGCTCCCTGAAAGTTATTTGATGAATGATGATATTAATCAAACTTATATCATTATTTGTTATTCTAATAATGACATTCATGCTTATTAAATGAGTGTTGTGTGAACTATTAAGGTAATGGTGTGGTGACCTTAAAGTCCACGAGGTGATTATGACCTTGGTCAGTATTACTATGAGGTCTTGAGTTCCAAATCTATTCTTGTCGTGTTTTTTTTTATAAAATAATATTTCTGTGACATAATTAATTATAAATCTGCATGTGATGAATTGTTTCTGGTTGTTATAAATTACTTGTTTAAAATCATGTTTGATTTTGAGGTTAATATCCCATATCTTTAACTTAAACCTATTTTAACTTGAATGATAACTTAGGATGGTAGAGTTATCTTTCATGGTTAAACTTATCTCAGAACTTAACCATCCTCGAGCAGGACTGAAATCCACTAAGGAGAGTGAGGTATTTACCTAGGGTTAAGGACCTAGAAACGGTCCTATATGAAAGTATAAGTGTCACATATGATGTTTGGGTGTTATCCATGTATGCGTATACGGATACACCTTGAACCTTATAAACATATATTAAGATAACACGCTTCCTCATATCACCCTTTATATGTAGTTACATCTAACTAATTATCTCAGTTCACCTCCTTCATTTCTAGTTGTGTGTATGTGAGTGCGTTGAACGTTTATCACTTACGTCAGTAAGCCAAGTATTGAATCTAACACGTATCAAAAACATACTTTGATATACAATTCTATTTTTTTGGTTGTTTATTCAATCCCTCACTTTAAAAGTATTTTCTTTGTATACAACATAACATGAAAACCACTTCCAAAATTCTTCACATAATGTAAAAATAGGGCCCTTAGTTTTATTTAATATTATTTTATAAATATTAATATATATTTGTATGTATGATAATTAGAGGGAATCTATATGTGTGTGTGTCATGTATTTATTATATTCATGGAAGTTGATTTTGTAATGATGATTAAATTTAAAGTCTTAATATGATTGAAATTGAGATTAAAGTTTGTATTTTTTCAAAATAATATTAAATTGAGAATATGTTTTAATAAAATTATATAAAATTTATTTGAAAATATATATAAATATGTTTATAATTTTTATATTAAAATACATTGTAATTTTTTTAAATAATATATATAATACAAAAATCTTAAAGATTATAAAAATATTTATAATTTGATGATTATCAAATGGAAATATTGATTTAATAGTCATCTTAAAAAATATATTTGATATATAAAGGTGATCATCAAATTTAGTACTTGTTTTAAAGCACTGATCAAATAAAATATATTTGAAGTAATTAATGTCTTTAAAAATATATTTTCAAAAGTAATTAATGTAAACTAGATTTTCACAAATAATTAATGTTTCTAAAATAATTTTTTAGATAAATTAAATGAATATATTTTATTAATATTTAAAATACACAAACCATATATACTTTTATATGTATTTGGAGACCCAAAAACTTCATTTAATATTAATATTAAACTCTTTGAATATAATAGTAAACTCTTTAAATACCTAATTACTTCTAAGGGTTATTAGTCTCTTATTAATAAAGACTATTAATATATTATTAATAAAGACTATTTATATATGTTCTTTGTGGTTGCAATTACACCTTCAAGGGATTTTTCTCCAATTAAAACCTTAATCTGCTACAAAGAAATGAATATTATTTTTCTATGTTAAAACATATAACATAAAACAATAAATAATGTTGGTGCAAAGATCGATTTAATAAAATAATAAAATTCTAATTTAAAAGTATTCTAAAATACCTTCAATCAACTTAATATTAATTATTCATATCAAACCTTTTTTTAATATATATTTGATAATATAAATACAAATAACATATATGTTGCACAAAAACTATAAATCACTTATTATGAGCTTAAATATTATAATATATAAAAATGACATGTTTTTAAATTTTAAATTATAATACGATAAAAAAATGTTAATTAACTTTTTATTATTAAAATATTAATAAAATAATTATAAAAAAAAAAAAAAGCCAGAACAACTTACTAAAAATTGAAAGGAAAAGGAAGAAGTGATTAACACTATTGAACTAAAATTTAAAATAAAAATCGATGAAATGGAGAAAAAAATAAATTTGTATTTGTAATAACTTTCATTTACATTAATTATTATGCTATTAAATTTTTTGAAATCAAATTATAATGAATATAAGCATTGTCTCTTACCAATCTTTTCTGGGATGCCTACACAGAAATGTCTCTTCCCACCCAAAAATACAAATAAATTCTTTGACTTTTAACATTATGACGAAAAAAACAATGGAAGGTGCTGTGATACAAAATCAGTCTACTGTTGTGTGTTTTTGGAGTTGTCCCATGTTGTATTTGAACGACTTTTAAATAATTTAAATGTATAAATTAATAATCCTATGATACAATATTATGATAACTGCCCTTAAATATTTTTTAGGGATATACAATTACAACATTGATCGTCATATGCAAGATTCTCAAAATAAAAATGTTTAAGGAAACCAGGTTTAGATAACATGGTTCATGTACCATTATAATGCTTATTTCTGATTTGCTTTGTAAACATTATATGATTTTGAAAAAGCACAACTGCTGTATTTCTTTGATATGTAAATTCTACTTTTTGGAAGGTTGGCATGCTGATTTTTCTGCTGTTTTCCTTTCTCTGTGGTCCCTGTCTGGACAGATGGCTCTAGAATCTTGGGATGTGGATGGCTAACTAACGTCAATATTACCATTTCCTCTAGCACTTAAATATACATTATCCACATTTAAGGGTCCACTAATAAAAGGAATATAATCATAATATAAGTGTACATTATTTTGAAAAAGTACATCATTTACAAAATAAACTTTGATTTTGGAAGCTTTAGGCACATCTTTTGAATCTATTTTTTTAAAGCATAAATTAAATCTAGCATGGAGCTTTCAACAACACAGATTTTTAGTTGTCCAAGTTTATATGTACAATAATTTAAGTTCATATGTACAATACACAGATAATGCCTAGTTAATTAATGAAACAAAAAGCAAATATTAAATATAATTAAGAATTTAGATCTAAGAGCATAAAATAAAATAAAACCATAGGTGGTATGAGGAAATTTTGATTTAATATAATATGTAATTTTAGAGAGATATAAGATAATGCACAGTCACCATGAGATAATGCAAATGAATGAATTACATTTAATTATACATCCACAATATATGTATAATATAATAATAATTGATAATTAATAAATAAAATAATTATAGAATAAATGTAAAGGAATAGAAATGACATATCTTATATACATGTTACAGAGAACTTGTCGTTGAAATTTGAACTATCACCATGAAGTTTGGATTTGATTATACAATGTTTTCATGATTATACAAAATGTTCTTGGTAGGTGTTTGGAGTAGAAACTTCACTCCTAGCAAAATATTTGCAGCTAACATATAAATTTATGATTTTTTTCCCTTGGGAATGTGTTTCGCTTCCATGTTCTTAGTTTATGTAGTGTGACTCGTGTACTTGAAATAGCTTAATTTCTAACCTAAGTGTCAAGAAAAATGTATTGGGGGCATGTATGAGCGTTTAGGTGGCTAGTGTCCACTAATTAATGCTCTTTAAATCACATCATGTGTAGTAGAATAATGAAATCTTAGAAAACCTTGGAATCATATAATACACGTCTCATGCAATAAAAATATGGTCAATGCTAAATGTTTAAATGGGCGTGCTTCTATGTCTAAATGGATCAAAACACTTATCTATTTTATAAGTGAGGCTAAATTCAAATTTGATAATATTGGTGTATGTGCCAACTTTGAATAATTGGAAATAGGAATGGTGAAAAAGGTCGAATGAGAGAGGTGAAATAAAAGGACTCCGACTACGATCTTGACAGATAAAATTTGAAGTACAAAAGAATTAAAAATATATGATTTTAAAAAATTGAGGAGATTTCAAGAATGTCAATAATATTTTTTTATTTGATATGGTAAATGCTTTTAAAGTCAGAACTATGAACCAAACAAGTGAGGGTTTTGATTATGAACGATGGTCCCACAACGAAAAGAGTTTGGAGGATCCCACAACCTTTACAAGGCACAACAAGAGGGTTTTAAAGATCCCACAACCATAACAAGTATTGAAAGAGGGTTTGGAGGCTCCCAAAACCTCATTAGATGAAACAAAAAGAGGGTTTTAAGGGTCCCACAACCATAACACCAAGAGGGTTTGAAGGTTCCCACAACCTTAGTACAACCAAGAAGTTTACTTTCCAATGAAGCTCAAAAAAGGATGCACTTCAACAAAACTTTCATGGTGTTAAGAATATAGAATACAAAGCAATATTAATGAAATAAATATGGAAATAAAATATAGAAAACAAAATATAATAGAGACACAAATTTAACGTGGTTCACCCAATATGGGCTACATCCACATAGAAGCAACCAGTCCTTATTATTCAATCCAACCAATGAAAAGAAAAACTGCAATACATCAAATGCAATATCCTTTTCACCCACACATAGTGTGTTGTTGTAATTAAAATTTTATCATATCTAAGGAGGGTTACATATTAGGGCAAAAATGCATAAACATAATTTTTACCATTAGATCTGTAACCTAATAGTGAACAGTCTAAATTTACTACAAAATTACAATATTTTACAATGTATTTTTAACAAAATTTTGCTTTGGGGGCATCTTGCCCCCCTCACACCCTCATTATGGACCTCCATGATGACCATAATGGGGGGGTGGGCATTTCCCCTCCACACTCCCCCTATTGGGAACCGAGCATTATAATAAGATCAGACTCCACCATCAAACAATCTTCCACTTGGATACTGACTGCTGCAACCCCACCGCTACAACTCTTCCTTAGAATTTTATTTGAACTTTGACCCTGACATGTTTCTCATCTTCCTAGTTATTTTGAAGGCCTATTGAAGCTAAAAAACTCTCTAGTTTCTCCTTCGTGATTGCTTTTATTAGCATATCTACAAGATTCTCACTTGTATGGATCTTTTCTAACTTCAATTGACAAACCTCTAAAACTAAATGAATGAAGTGATACCTGAGTTGTATATATTTAGTTCTTGAGTAGAATGCTAAGTTATTTTCTAAATAAATCACACTCTGGATATCACTATACAAATTGCAATCTTACTTCTTATGCCTCGACCCTTCCATGAACAATTGCATCCATATCACCTCCTTGCTAGCCTCTGTAACTGCAACATACTCTACCTCTATAGTTGACAAAGCAAATATCTTGTAAATTTTTTAAATCCAACTAAATGTTGTATCACCAACATTGAAAACATAACTTGTGGTGCTCCTCTAGCCATCTAAATCTCTAGCCATGTCTGCATCAACATATCCTTGTAAGGTAACATCTAAACCTTCATAACATAATCATTTATGAATGGTCCCTCTCAAGTACTTGAGAATCCACTTGACTACATCTTAGTGCTCATTTCTTGGATTATTCATAAACTTGATAACAACTCCCACAACATGCGCAATATCTGGTTTCTTGCACACCATAACAAACATTTAACTTCCAACTACTAAATCATATGTAACTTTAGATATGTAATTGATTTCTTCCTAAGTTTTAGAACACAGTTTCTTAATTTGAAGTGCCCTCCCAAAGGTGTACTAACAAGTTTTTCATCTTACTTATTGAACCTAGCTAACACCTTCTTGATGTAATCTTCTTGAGATAATGTTATTTTTTTATTTTTCCTATATTTTGTTATTCTCATACCAAGGATTTGCTTTGTAGCACTCAAATCCTTCATTACAAATGAATTTGCTAATTTTATTTTGAGATCATTTATATCCTACATGCTAGACCCTAAAACAAACATGTCATCTATATAAAATAACAAGATAATATAACTATCATTATCTAATCTCTTAAAATATACACAATGATCAGAATGACATCTACTATAACCTTGTTCTGTCATAAATATATCAAATTTTAAATACCACTACCTTGGAGCTTGTTTTAGATCATATAAACTCTTTTTCAACCTGCACACCATTTTTCCTTACCTTTTATTTTGTATCCCTGTGGTTACTCCATATATATTTCCTCCTCCAAATCACCTTAAAGGAAATTAGTCTTCACTTCTAATTGTTCAAGATGCAAATCTTCTACTGCTACCAAACTTAAAACAGTTCTTATAAAAGTCATTTTTACAACTAGTAGAAAATATTTCATCAAAATCAATACCTTTATTTTATGCAAAGACTTTTTCAACAAGTCTCGCTTATACCTCTTTTTGCCTCCATCTTCTTCCTTCAACCTATAAACTCATTTATTCTGCAATTCTCATTTACCTACATGCAATTAAACTAAATTCCAAGTTTGATTATGTACCAAGGAGTCCATGTCCGCTTTCATGCCTTGCTCCCATTTCTTTCTGGTTTCTACCTGCATTCCTTCTTCATAGCTTTCTGGGTCACCACCATCAGTCAATAATAAATAATAAAGTAAAGGAGAGTATCATTCAAAGAGTCTACTTACTCTGGTAGATCTTCTAACTACACTTCTAGTAGTTTGAAGTACTTGTTGTATTTGTTGCACATTCTAATTTTTTGGTACTTTTAGAATTTTATTTCCAATGATTTCATCAAATATTGCATTTTATTATTTGGATTTTCTTATTTATTTCCCTGCAATTGATCTCTGTACATGATCTTCTCATTAAGTTCATATCTCTAATCCTAATGATTTTACAAATTTTAAAATCCCA
The DNA here is from genome assembly GCA_037957365.1 of Torreya grandis. Lineage (NCBI taxonomy): Eukaryota > Viridiplantae > Streptophyta > Pinopsida > Cupressales > Taxaceae > Torreya > Torreya grandis. The sequence goes on along the minus strand of JARHVA010000213.1, from coordinate 1,368,642 downwards.
TAAAAGGTAACCAAAATTATTAACTCAATATCCAATAAAAGTATATTTTTTAGATTTTGCTTTAAACTTGGTTCTATTTTCTTTATAAATATGGACAAATGCTTCACAACTGAAAGTCTTCAAAAAATAATATTCTACCTTTTTACCTATCTATGCTTCTTTTCAAATGTCACCATCCAAAGGACTTGAAGGCCCTCTATTTATTAAGTAAATAATAGTATCTACAACATCTGTCCAAAACTATAAGGGCAACCCTACATGAAATCTCATGTTCCTTGCATGTTCCATGATTGTCCTATTCATCCTTTCAGACACACCATTTTACTATGGTTTTCTTGAAACCATCTTTTCTCTCTAAATTTCATGAGATGAATAGTAATTATCAAACTCCTTATTGTAGTATTCACCTATATTATCTGATCTAACATACTTCAACTTATTTCTTGTCTCATTCTCAACCAAAGCTTTCCATTTCTTAAAAGTATCAAAAATATTAGATTTCTTTCATATGTAATAAACCCAAGTTTTTCTAGTTGCATCATTAATAAAAGTAACATAATAAAAAGAGATACTAAAGGATGATACCTGAGTCGATCCCCATACATTTTTATGCAGAAGATCTAACTTTTCATTCTTCTTTGTCTTTCCAACTCTGAGTTATTTGACTCTCTTTTATTTTTTATACACACAATGCTCACAGAATTCCAAATCCACCTTCTTCAAATTTGACAACAAATTCTTTGAGTGTATAACTTGCATCCCCTTCTCACTCATGTGCCCAAGTCTGTGGTGCCATAATTTTGTACCACTTTTGTAGAAGCTAAAGCAATATAAGATTTAATACTACCATTAGATAAATATAATGTACCTACCTCTCTCCTTTTGCTATTACCAGTGATCATTTAATGACATTCCATGATTTTTTCATAAATGTAACTGTGCAGCCCTCACTTCTTAACTATTTTGATGAAATTAGATTTCTTTTCAACTCATAAATATGCCTCACCTCTTTCAGAAACCATTTGTTTCCATTCTATAATTTTATCTATATCTTACCCTTTACTAAAATTTTATAGGGTTCACCATCACCCAAATAAGCCTATCCAAAATCACCTTGAATATAGTCTTAAAAATATTATTTATGGGTTGTAGCATGAAATGAAGCCCCTAGATCTAACATCAAAGAATCATTAATATTATCTAGAGAAAGGATTAAAGTATCTTATAACACATCACCTACTACATTTACTTCCTGATTTTTATCTTGTTTTCCATCTCCTTGTTTTCCTTTTTAAAACCAACAATCTTTGTTTAGGTGTCCTTTCTTCTCACAAATCCAACACTCCAATGTTCCTCTGGATTTGGATCTACCCTTCTTAGCCTTCTCACGATTCCCTAGGCCCTTTCCTCTATTATTTTATCTTCCCCTATTCTCCATAGTCAAAGCATTACATGATCTCTCACTTGTGTTTTTTCTTCACATTTCTTCATTAAGAATAACACCAATAACATCATCAAACTTTAAAGTGTTTGAACCAAAAATAAAATTAATCACAGCCATGACCAAGCCATTCCAACTTTCTGGCAATGAGCATAGAATCAAAAGATCCCTAACCTCATCATCAAAATTTACTCCTACAAAGCTAAACTGATTTGTGACTATGTTAAATTTATTTAAATGGTCAGTAACAAACACACCTTCTGACATTTTTAGATTAAATAAATGCTTCATAAGAAATACCTTATTGGAGGTTGAGGGTTTTTCAAACACTCTATTCAATGCATTTATCACATCTATTGTTGTCTTTTCTTTTGAAATATTTAAGTCCACTGATGTTACCAAGCACAATTGTATTATTCCTAGTGTCTTTCTATCAAGAACCTCCTAGTCTTCATCCTTCATAGTCGTCAGTTTCTTTGCTATTATGTCCAATGGTAAGAAAAGATCTTTATGATATAAATAGTCCTCCATTTGCATCTTCCATAGCTAGTAGTTTTGACTGTTGAACTCTTCAACCTTAAACTTGCCTTCCTCTACCATTGCTCCCACTCAAACTAGGAACCATTTTTTTTGTGAGTTTATCTGCCAAATAAACCTTCAGCTCTGATCCCAGTTGTTAAGAATACAAAATACAGATCAATATTAATAAAATAAAGATGGAAATAAAATATAGAAAACATAACATAATAGAGACACATGTTTAACGTGGTTCACCTAATATGGGCTACATCTACACAAAAAAAACTAGTTCTTTTTATTATTCAATCCAACTAATGAAAAAAAAACTGCAATAAATCAACTAAAATATCCTCTTCACCCACACACAGTGTGTCACTGTGATTACAATGCCCTCATAACAAAGGAGGGTTACATATTAGTGTAAAAATGCACAAACATAATTTTTATAGTTAGATCTACAACTTGATAGTGAATGGTCTAGATTTACTATGAAATTACAATATTTTACAATGCATTTTTAACAAAATACACCCCCACTATGGACCCCCATGATGATCAAGTGAGTTTATCCTCCCACTGAGCCCAATAAGACAGGGGTGGGTTCATCTATCATCCACTCTAATAAGACAAGTTTTGGTTTGGTTTTCTCTATCCACCACAATCAAAATTTACTTAAACTGAATATAGTCCTCCACAGATCTGGTCTTTAACAAAGGTTTCACACATCCTCTGTAGACCCTGCATACAACAAGTGAGCAAACATACCTTTTCAACAAGACCACAACCAACAAGGAGAGCTCAACAATATCATATCAGACTCCATATATCCTTATGAGGAATATTAGAAATATCGGAACCCAAAAGAGACAAGGGTGGAATCCTCTATCATTCACTCTAATAAGACAAGTTTTGGTTCAGTTTCCTCTATCCACCACAATCAAAACTGACCAATACTGAATAAGGTCTTCTATACATCTGGGCTTCAGCAAGGTTTTTGCACATCTTCCGTAAAACCTTGTGAGGACGCCTCTATCATCTCCATTAACCTGGAATTCCAAAACTGACTGGACAAGAGTTTCAACAAAGTTTCCACATGAAACCGAATCCAAAAACCACTCCAAAATAATGCATGAATTTGTACAAAAAATTAAAATAAATGAATGTTAGTAATATTTAATTTAGACTAAAATAATTATATATAAATAAATATACAAACACATAAATCGACATTATATAAAAACCATAAAATCATTTTAAATATTAAGATTTGATATGTAAGAAATTTATCACTCCAAGAATAAAAGTAAACATATAAGTTACCCCCTCATCCTTCTCAAAAAGTTCCCCCCAAAACAATAGAGAGAGACTTCCCCGTAAAACGAAAGAGGCAAAGTAACGAAAGAGATTGTGTTATGAATGGACATGAATTTATTTAATCTTTCATTAATTAATTTAAAAAAATAAAAATATAAAATAAATAAAATAAAATCATTATAATTATATATATATATAAAAACACAGTTCATAAAACTTAAATATTATCAAATAGAATGATATGAAGAAAAACAAAAACATAAAGGCTAAGATGGAAAAGAGGAGAAAGAAAATGAACAAACTACCACACAAAATTCAATTTAAATTTTCAATAATTTTGAAGATCATTCGATCCTTGAAAAAAGCTCTGAAGTTTTTTTCTTTTCCTTTTGACTAGCCCTCTATCTAATCAAATTCAGAAACCTCTTTTAACAAAACTTCCCTATTCGTTCAAGGAGTTGAGAATTTTAAACAAACAATAAAAACTACATTTATCTAATCCAACTCACTCATTAATCACCTCTTAGTAAAAATGTGAAGAAGTTAAATATATTAATACATATATTTAATTGAACATTATTTATTTATCAATTTTCAATCAAAAGTAACCCATTTATAATATTATACATATACATATACAAATACATCATATCTAAATGATATAATGCAATGCCCACAAAAAAATGTATTTTCCTTTTCTTTCTATCAACCAACTCTAAAATAATAAATAAATTTAAATATTATAAATGAAAAAAATATGAAATAAAATTTAGTGGAATGAATAAGATGACATTAATTTTTAATTAACATTTTATATGTATTTAAAAAATTAATTTTACGATAAATTATTCTTATCCTAATGATGAGTCTATGAGGCAGTTCAAAATGACATTACTCTCAAATTATATGACTTCTTCTTCATTATTTAATACCAATTAAATTATTCATGCAATACTTACAAATGCAAAGATAGATAAGTTTATACAGCAATCAAAAAAGATTATGAAATATTTGACTTTGAACATTATACTTAGCCGAAAGAGCAGCTCATGAAACATTTTAAAAAACGCAATGAAGGGTGTCTTTGCTGTATTGTTGGAACTATTCCATCTGTAGCAGGATCTTTAAAGCAGAGAGGGTAGTTTAGATAAGATGGTGGGCACGTACAGAGTACTGAGATTGCAAGGATCTGTGAGACACTGGGAATAATAGAGAGATTCATGTACCAGAAAAATGTGAGAATAAAGTTCCATTAGTTAAAAAGGAAGATTTCTGATTAGAAATTTTTAAAGCTTCAATAGTTTTTCTAATTTGCTTTGTAGATTTTAAAATAATTTGAAAGAGCAGTATTGTATTTCTTTCACTTGTAAATTCTACTTTTTGATACGTTGGCATGGCGATTTTTCTGCTTTAATTCTTTTTATTATTCCTTTGGTGTCTTTGTGTGGACATATGGCTTACAGGCAGGGTCCGCATATTTTCCCTTTGGTGTTTTGTTCCAGGGCTATTCAATAGCTTTCCTGAATTTTCTCTCTTATTAAGCATTTTGTTGGTATTAGATGTATAGACACTCTAATAATTCTTTCATTTTAATTGTAAAGTTTATGTGGTATTTATTTTGTCAAAATTATTTGAAATTTTATTGAATAATAATTTTCAATTTTTACATTAAATTTTTTAATTTCTCTATATTTTATATAAACCAAATAAATTAAGACCTTTCCACTTTTAATAATTTAAATAAACTAATTATTTTATAATATAATTAAAATAAATAAATAGTTATAAAATTGTTTATTTTTCATGTGGAAAATTCTTAAAATAGAAATGTTCAAGGAAATCTTAGGTATTATATAGTTGGACAATAAAATGGTTAAGTGGATAGTTCTATATTTGAGGTGGCTTTTATAATTCTCAATCAATGGTTGGTGGTGAAGACAAGCAAATAACATTACAACTATTTTTTCCTATTTTAAAATAAAAATGTTTAGAGGAAACTTTTGGTGTATATAATTGAACAACATAATGGCTAAATGCATAGTTCTATATTTGAAGCAGATTTCGTACTTCTCAATCAAGGGTTGATGGTGAAGATTAGAAAATAGTGTTGTAACTACTTTTTCTTTATCTTGTATTTAAAGCAAAGCTTTAAAGGGGAATATAAAAATAGTTTGATTTTTTTAATTTAAGATTATGAATTAGATCATTTGTTTTTTCCCAATTAATTAACCAATCAAACCTCTTTCTTCAAATAAAAAATCAATTTTCTCTTATTTGAAGATAGATTTAGTAGGGAGCCGAAATGTTGGAATATAACCTTACTACATACTTGATTTCAAAATAACCTTATTTATTACTATAATGTAAAAATAATAATATCAAAATTAAATATTTTAATATTTTAAAAATATGGGCGCTCTTGAGAAACTTGTTTTTATTAGAGTTTACATATCTTTCTTACACGTAGTTATCTTGTTTTTCCTTGTATCAAACTATATCTGTCATATTTCCAAGACTAGTTTACATTTAATTCAACTTTCAAGGAAAAATAAATATTTTTTAAAAATAACCCTCAACCAACACTCGCAGCTATTATTTCTAAGAGTGAGAAGGATGGTGTTAAAATGAACTCAAAATATTATCTTGAAAGTCTAATATGAGGAACATATTCTAACAATCCTCCTCAACCCAGTATTTTTTACAAGTATATGATATTAAAAATATTTTTAGATGGTATAAATATAATTATCTCTTTGCTTACTATGTTGGATGCATACCCCCTAAGGATTCCCTCAATGCTTGGAGTTGACACCACCAGTAACCCTTAAACAATTGAATAAGTATCAATGAATTTTGTATATCTATAAACGGTAACCTGCAACTAAAATGTCAAGAACAAAGGGTTACAAATCGTAAGCCTATGACACATGGATGTAGCTCTCATTAAACCTCAACAAAGTTAAATGATTGTAGTTACAATTGTAAATATGTTAATAAAGTAAAAGGTTATAAAGAGGTACAAACTAAATTAAAACATGAGTTGAATGATTGTAAATGGGAAAGGTGTAATGGTCAACCAACTAGCTTTGGGCTATGCAACCTAAGGTTATTAATGACAAGTGTAACCAATCCTATATCTACACTAGCTTATTTGACATAGGGGATAGCCTAAACAAGGATACACATACATTCATTTATAAATCAACAAGTAACATCTAATCTAATGAGTAAATAAATGAAAGAATATATGAGTATAAATAATTATTTTGGGGTGGACTTGTCTATGCTTCAATCTCTCCCTTGGCTCAAGTGGAGCTTTACAAGAGATGTTGTAGGCTAAAGACCTCAAATGGTTGGATGAAGACATAAATATCCTCAGTTAAGAACTACCAATGACCTCTCATATTGAGCTTCAAAGACACCACAAGAAAAAAAATCCTTAAGATAAGGATCTAATACATTAACTCTCCAAATTACTATTTAGGATAGAAATGTGAGTGCAATCAAAGCATATGAATGTGATATGATATGATATGAATGGAATATGATGGATATATAATGATATAATACCCCAAACCACCCTGAAATCTAGTCTGATGGTATTAGTTAGATTGATAGAATTAGAAGATGTCGACTAGCACAATACAGTATCAACTAGCCCAATATAGTACAAATGCCAAAAGACAAACTTGGAATTATATCAAGCTGACTGATATAATATAAGAAGGATAAAGACATAAAATAGATGGAATCAGCTAGGCTGATACTTTAGGATATTGAGAAGCTATTAAATATAGACAAGAAGTAGATTAAAGGGATAGATTGGGGGAAACATTTTTGTTCCATTATTGTCCTTCTTGGTAGGGGTAGCTAGCTAGCCCTTTTGGCACTGCATTGAAGCCTCTTAATGAATGGGATGTTATTTTTTATTTCAATCTAATCAATCCCATGGATGCTTTGGTGGCTCTAGATCCTCCCTTGGTAGAGCCTTCTTCTTGGACCATTTTTCCACCAATTGACGATCCTCCACCTCCTTCTAGCGTGGTTCCCTGTGCCCTAAATTATTTTATGTGCTTGACATATTTGTAATTATGTATTTATGTTCTGAATTTTCTACATTGATACTTACTATTGTTTATTTTAATCATGTTTTAAGCCAACATTTTCTTCCCACAAGGAGTTTGAATCATGCATACCAACTACATACTTTACTATGTAGCCTTTTGTAAACTATTATTTTTCTAATAATTATCTTATTAAATCTATCCATTTATAAAAATTAGGGAATATGATAGCTTAAATCAATAAAAGGGTAAGTGCACAAAGTTGCGGGGGGGGGGGGCGGGGGGGGGGGGGGGGGGGGGGGGGGGGGGGGGGGGGGGGGGGGGGGGGAGGGGGCGGGGTGCGGCGGGCGGGGGGCAAAAGGCCTACTTGTAGGCATGATTTTCTTGAAATTTCAAAAATCTAAACTTCTATAGATGCTTTGAGATGGTTGCACTCAAAATTTTAAGATGGTATATGAACATGAATTGTATAATTTTGAGTCTAGTTTCTAAAACACTAAGTTTTTAAAAAAATAGTGGAGTATAACAAGGTCAAACATCTAAAATTTGAAGATGAACTCCTATTTTTTTTTTTTAAAAATAGAGTAGATAAACATCCGTGCGGCCCACCATTTGTTGAGCACCATTGAATATTGTTTGAAACCCTTTGGTTACTATTTAGATAAGATCTTCTAGTTTGTGATCTATATTTTTATATTTTTTCAATGAATATTTTTTTATTAATTTCATAAGTAAATAGATCCTAAAAATTTGACAAAAAAATGAATAGCTAGCCATGTGCCCCCTCTAAGCACCTCAAAAAAGTGAAAATTGATTATTTTATTGAATATGTGTAGAATTAGGCTTAGTTTGTGACCATATAAATTATTTTTCACTTGGATAAACAAAAAACAAATTACATAAACATGAATAGGCATGCATATTTGTGGCATGTAGTGGCCTAAAAAAGGTATAGTTGGAAATCAACATAGTTTGAACTCTTAAAATAGTCTAGAAATTATAAAAATCATAAATTTGGAAAGAGGGGAGCATGCTCATTATCATGCTAATAATTTTTTTAATTTTTTGGTTGAAATTCATAGTGAATTTGGTGATGAATGTTCAAATTTTTCATTTTCTGTCAAAACTATCAGACTTGGATGTAGATTGATAGGTCGAAGCCTTTGGCTCAGGAATCCAAGCTATTTCCAAGTCAAAAGGCTCATTTTTTTGAATTAAAATTTAAGTATTGCATATATGTTATTTTTATCACTCAAATTTTCACCCTTTGGAAGAGGGTTCTTCAAGCCTGTTCTAACTTGAGCATAACTATGGGAACAACCCAGGCTATGGGTCACCTATGGTAGGGTTGAACCTCCGAAGTAGGTCAGATTCTTTTTTGATGCTCACCTAAAACTAATGCTAAACTAATGCTTCACAAAGAAAAGGGTTAAAAATGGAAAAGATATCCTAAGAAAGTTAACTAGGCAATACACCAAATAAAAATGGTAAACTCCCATAAGCTTAAACCCACACTAGATCTACAGAGGACAATACTAGCTCACATAATCTCAAGATCAAGATGATTACATAAGTGTTTCATGGAAGAGGTTCAGGAAGAAATGAATGCAAACAAAGAGGAATTTTAAGACTCACTAAAAGCTCATGTTAATGGTATAAAGAACAGTAATCTAGACCTACAAACAACATTGAAAACTTCCTAAACAAGGTCAGAAAGATGGACCATGGACGAGGAATATTCTCCTTCATACAATGCCATAGTGCATAGCTCACCAAACATAGATTCAAGGAAAAATATAGGTAAATAAAGTCCTATATTGCATCAAGAGGTAGTTTTTACAACTACTTGATAGGGTTGAGCCTAATCAAGAGGAGCATATTTTTCAATATCTCATAAAGTGTCCCTGCTCCTCAAAATCAAGAGTCTTTATGAGAATCAGAGAGAGAGAGAGAGAGAGAGAGAGAGAGAGAGAGAGAGAGAGAGAGATTTACAATGGAAATAATGGATAATATAGAGAAGGGGAAGAGAGAGATAATAGGAGCACATTTTCCATGATCATTAAATGAGTTATCACCTTTCATTCTAATAATGACTAATCCATCATTAATCAATTAGCTTGTATTTGCTCTAGTAGTCTTCAAGTTATTCTCATTGGTTGAGAGATTCACTAGAAGACAAGCACTTGTTAAAATAGAGAGAGGGGATTTAGATCAAGGGTTCCTATCCCAAGAAAATATCTCCAAAGGCTCTGATCACCATAGAATATTTTAACTACCTCTCCAACCACTAGATGCTCCTTTACTTTGATTTTGCATGCCACCCTCCACTTGTCATCTTCCACTTGGTCTCATTATGAGGACAAAAGTCCTCATATTCATGGATCTGATAGAGCCATGCCTAATTCTTATTGAGTGGTGATTTGTACCTGCTTGTCAGGGATGTGGCCATTTTGGAAGATAAGATACTTTTCCATATCTTGTTTATATCTACACCTAATCTAAACTGGATATAAATTAATTATAGATTGAAAACCAATCTAAATTATTAGTTTTCATATAGCTATTATATTGATGAAAACTTATAGGCTACATAGCCTGGCTCTTGGATTGTATTTAGGTTTAAATAGACCTATTCTACCTTTGAACCTTGGGAAAACCAAGAGATCTATGTATGTATGTCTTCTTTTGACAGCCAGTCATCGAAATTTGATCTATATATTAGGTCCAAAAGACCTATTTTATCTATGTGACTCTCTAATGGTATAACTTGATCCTTTAAATGTCCATCTGGTTCAACTTGGATCATGTTTAGAATCAATTCCTTTATTTTTTACCTTGCTCGAGTTGAAGACTACACTATCGACCTTCATCAAAATGTCTCGAGCTCGATCCTTTACTTATTGGATATCAATCATGACTCAACATGTTTGAAATTTTGACCCATCTTTCTCCATTGATATTGATATGTACAATTGATCAAGAACCATCAATCTTTCCCTTGACTTTTCAACCTTATCTGAGCTAGTGCCACTTGATAGTCCCATATTTACCTTCAAGATTTGTTGTCATTCTATCTAATTTATGTGCTTACGCCATGTGGTGTATTCTTGAACTCCTTAAACTTTTGACTCATCTCACTTTGTTGATCTCCCTTGGTACGAATGAGTGCCAATCATTGGATCTACTTTAGTTTGAAAACAAATGACTATTTACCAAGTCTTAAAATTAACATCCACACAGACATCCCATAGACCATAAAATTTAATCTCCAATAAATTTTTTTAGTGGCTTAAATTTGACATTTTCATGAACATATCCCTTTATTTTACCAAATTTGAATATTTATATCTTGAAGTGCAAAAATGATGGAGGGACCAAATTTATTGTATATGTTCCTAATATTAAAAGTATTTTGCCCACTTGATCCATTGGTTTCAGAACCTTTCTAAGTGCATTTAAAAAAATTTCAAGTGAGCTCACCTATGCAATTCTACATGATTCCCTAATGATAGTCTAGTTCATTTAGCCAAGTATGGGAAAACACTGTCAAACTATATGGGAACCCAACTTTACACATGTATATCTTTTGTTGCATTTTATCGCATAACTTGAAACTTAGAGTATATTAACTTGGAACAAAGTTGAAAAAACCCATCTGATCATTTTATCTTGAGGCTTCCACATGTGTGATATATAGCATCATCAAACTTCCCACTCAGCGCTATTTGAGCTCCTTTGCAAATTGGCTAAGTATGAAAACTTAGCGAATTTCATCTAAGAGGCCAACTTTGGACCTTAATAACTTTTGTTATACTTAGACGCATGTCCTAAAATTTAGTACATATTAACTTGGGACTAATGTGATCACAACCATATGACCAATTCTCCCTGACTCATCCACATGTGGCAATGATAATGTCAATAAACTGCCTACTTAGAATTTTTTCCACTAGACCCAAAATGTCTAGATGAACACAATGAAGAACCAGATGAATACCATGCACTTTAATACTCATTCCAAGCACTCTTGACACCCCATAGGGTCTTTTAAAATTTAGATCTATCCTTTATAAATTGACAATTTACACTTTAATTTTTAACTTAAAGTGTTTAAAAATCTTTGCAAGTTGCATGATCCTTTTGGTCCATTCATTCCATCAATAACTTTGCTCAAGCTCTTTAATCATTTGACCAATCATAACTCTACTTTTGTCTCTACATTAGGACCTCTTAGAGAGTACACTACATCTAGGCAATTTTGTATGTGGGCCAAAATTAGCCAACATTTTTGGTGACTTGCATAAAAGCATGCCTGCTATAGTTGAGAACCCAGACCAATTTGCCTTGTCTAGTCCATTGGACATGGAGGCCCATGTCTCTACAACTAAGCTTGTCTGAAACTAGATACAAGGTTGATCCTTTTTGGATAACCCTTCTTGAATCAAAAGGACAACAAGAATAAGAACAACAAAGTGCCTAAGGTACTTATGGAATGGAAACACAGAACAAAAAATAAAGTAACCTAAAACAATGCAAGGAAAACTAGTCTACTAAACAAATGTGCACAAAATCAGTTAGAAAAAAGTATGAAACTACCTATCCTAAACTAAGCAAATAGAAAAGAACCTATACAAAACCATTGACTAGTTGCATAAAATATTTGCTAATCTAATATACTTTAAAATCTTGAGGTTAGCCACCCAAATATGGAGGAGGAGTGGATAATGAACATATTGAAAATACACCTATCCAAGAAAAAGAACAAAAATAAACATACACACCCAATCTGATTGATTGGACATATAAGCATCTTAGAGTCGATAGACAAGTTGATCTTACATTTCTTGAAGCTCAAATTTATGCTCTAAATTAACCACAAATTATGATGGTTCCTCCTCATCATCCTCCAATTGAGATAGGTACCTGATAGGACATCCTCTTGTTAATACATGCATTGAGCAATCAAATTTTACCTCACTCTTGCACTTATTTTCTCCATCATTATGATCTTCAAGCACAATCAGGTTAGAGTGTTCTTGAAGCACATGCTAATATTTAAATCTTTGTTCATCCTCTAGGTTTTCCTTCAACACACAAAGTGGTGGTTCTTAAAGATGCATTTCTTGAGCACTCAAGATGTCCTCTTCATCAACCTCACTCAAGGTTTCATCTTGTTCCTCAACTACAAATAAGGCTTGATTTGACCATTCAAGGTATAAAAAGACACCTTTATCTTGATCAAGGTCTTATTTCCCTTCCTCTATCTAAAATTCATCAAGGTTACCTTCTTTTGATAAATCATCTCGAAGTAACCCAGGTTCTTAGTCCTGATCCCCTTCTTGATCTATGTAGAATGTACCTTCAATAGTCTATTCAAGGTCTGATCTATTTTCAACTTGAGGATTGTCCTCATAAGGATCCAGGTCATTAGTGTCAAATCCATGCTAAGAGGGTCAGTCTAAACTTGATTCTTCCCCTTTTGAATGAAGTGGGCTACCTATTATGATCTCCTCATCACAGACACTTGCATTGTCTTCTTCAAGTTCACCTATGACTGTAAGCTCATCGTCTATCCTTTTTTATAATAGGTTCCTTCTCTAAGGAGGAGATGGTGTGAGGGTTAATAAGTTCACTTGGATCAAAACTTATAAAATTATCCTTCTAGTTAGGGACTTTGACTGGTCTTTTTGGTGGTTCTTCAATCGATGCCTCCTTTTTCTGTATGCCTTTCTTGACTAATTATTATGAGGGGAATGTGTAAGAAACAACCACCTTTTCTTGATTTTGAATATCTTCCTCTTTCTTCATCTTCAACTCTAATGCCTTGATTTGTTTATCTATATTCTCTTTAAAAATCCTCTCTTTAAGGTGGTTAGTGGCCTCATAAAGATCAGGAACACAAAATGGCTAGTATGAGATATAAGAGGATTCTTGAGGAAGATAAGTGGGATCTTGGATATCAATAATATGTTGTTATACAATAATCTCCTTTTTTATTTGAAGGCTTGCTTGGATTTAATTCCAAGAAGGGAAAGTTTGAGGAATACATGAACAACTTGGAACATAAGAGGGGTCACTTGGATTAGTTCTTTTGGGGAGGATGGGTGGCATATATGAGGGCTAAAGTGTTGTATATAAAGACACATGAGGTTGGTAGAATTAGACCTACTATCCTTCAAGGTCTCTTATCTTACCCTCGATGATTTAATGTAAACACTTACATCCATCATCTCACTTGAGAGGTTTTTCCAATTTTTTGCCTCAATAGGTGTATATTCTTCCTTCATTAGCCATAATGCATTTCTCATGCCATCAATGATGTGACTAGGGATATCCTGACCATATCCCCTCTATGTATTAAGGTCTATTATGCCTTTCATATCTTGAGATCATTTACCTCCAACTTGAAATGGATTGGTTTGGGGAAAAACTAGGGACACCTTGAGCCTAAGAAAGCCGATGCACTAAATTTTGAGAACCACTTGGGGTGAAGCTATAAACATTGCTAATATGATATGAAGGATACTGAGGAAAAGAGTAAGTATACTAATCAAAATATGATTGATACATACCAAATGATAGTTATTAGGCACCTGGGCTGCTTGCAAGCAGAAGCTTTGATTTGGATTTGCCATTTATGTTTGTAGAATGCCTCCAAATGCTGATATGTAGAAGAACAACGCCCAAAATCCTTCCACTACTTTGGACCTTAATCCCATTGGGCGTGTTAGAACTATTACTACTCAAATTTTTACCCTTTGGAAGAGGGTACTTCAGGGCCATTCCAACTTGATCATAACTATGGGAACAACACTAGGTTGTGGGTCACCTATGGCAGGGCTGAACCTTTGGAGTAGGTCAGCTTCCTCTTTGATGCTCACCTAAAACTATTGTTAAACTTATGCTTCACATGGAAAAGGGTTATAAAGGTAAAATGGCTCCTAATAAAGTTAACTAGGTGATGCACCAAATAAAAATGAGGAACTCCCATAAGCTTGAACCTATACTAGATTTGTAAAGGGCAATACTAGCTCACACCACCTCAAGATCAAGTTGATTGCATAAGTGTTTCATGGAAGAGGTTCAGGAAGAAATGAATAAAAAAAAGAGGAGTTATAAAACTCACAAAAGATCACAATAATGGTAGAAAGAACACTAATTTAGACCTACAAACAACATTAAAAACTCCCTAAATAAGCTCAAGAAGAAGGACCATGGATGAGGAAGATTATCCTTCGCACAATGTCATAGTGCACAACTCACCAAACACAGATTCAAGACAAAAGATAGGTAAATAAAGTCCTATATTACATCAATAGTTAGTTCTTAAAAATGTTTGATAAGGTTGAGCCTAATCAAGATGAACATATTTTTTAATATCTCATAGAGTGTCCCTGCTCCTCAAAATCAAGAGTCCTTGTGGGAATCTGAGAGAGAGATATTTACAATGGAAAAAATGGGTAATATAGAAAGGGGAAGAAATAAAAAATGGGGGAGCAAATTATCCATGATAATTAAATGAGTTGTCACCTTTCATTCCAATCAAGACTAATCCATCATCAATTAGTTAGCCTACATTTACTCCAATAGTCTTCAAGTTATTCTCATTGGCTGAGAGATCCACTAAAAGACAAACACTTGTTTTGCATGATGAGTCATGATTATTTCAAGAAACAAATATCTCCAAAGTCTCTTATCAACATTGAATATACTAATTGCCTCTCCAACCACTAGATCCTCCTTTTTTTATTTTACATGCCATCCTCCACTTGTCATCTTCCACTTGGTCTCATTATGAGGACAAAAATCCTCATGTTCATGGATCTGATAGAGCCATGCCTTATTCTACTTGAGTGATGGTTTTTACCTACTTATCAAGGATGTAGCCATTTTGGAAGACAATACACTCTTTCATATCTTATTTATATCTACACCTAATCCAACTCGAATATATATTAACTATAGATTGAAAACCAATCTAAATTATTGGTTTTCATATAGCTATTATATCGATGAAAACATATAGGTTGCATAACCTAGTTCCTGGACTATATTTAGGTTTAAATAAACCTATTCTACCTTTAAACCTTGGGAAAACTGAGAGTTCTATGCATACATAGGTCTCATTGTAACAACCCATCATCGACCTTTGATCTATATATTGAGTCCAAAAGACCTATTATATCTATGTAACTGTCTAATGGCAGATCCTGATCCTTTAAATATCTATATGGTTTAACCCAAATCATGTCTAGACTTGGTTCTTTTTTTTTACCTTACCCAAGTCAAATACTACCGTATCAACCTTCATTAAAATGTCTCAGGCTTGATCCTTTGCTTATTGGTTATCTATCATGACTCAGCCTAGTTGTTTTTTTCTGACCCATCTCACTCCATTGATCTTGATTTGTATTATTGAGTGAGAGTCATCGATCTTTCCCTTGACTTGTCAACCTTATCCGAGTTGGTGCCACTTGGAAGTCTTGTGTTTGCCTTCAGGATCCACTATCAATCTATTTGTTTTAGGTGATAATGTCACGTGGTGGCTTCTTAAGATTCTTGAGATTTTGACTCATCTCACTCCACTGATCTCCCTTAGTATGAACAATCACCAATCATTAGATCTATTTTAGTTTGAAAAGAAATGACTATTTATTGGGTCTTAAAATTGATATCCACACGACCATCATTTGAAATCCACACGGATGTATTTGACATCCTATAGACCATAAAATTTAAGCTCCAATGGATTTTTATAGTGGCTTAATGTTGATTTCTACGTGAACATATCCCATTATTTGACCAACTTCTAATATTTATATGTTGAAGCATAGAAATCGTGGAGGGACCAAATTTACTAAAGATGTTCCTGATATTAAAAAGATTGTTCCTAGTTGATCCACTAGTTCTAAGATCTGTTTAAGTGTATTTATAAAATGTTCAAATGAGCTTAACTATGTAATTCTGCATGACACCCTGAAAATGGTATTGTTCATTTGGCTAAATATGGGATAACATATCAAACTACTTGGGAGCATAACTTTGCACATGTATATCTTTTGTTGTGCTTCATCACATGACTTGAAACTTAGCGCATATCAACTTGGTACAAATTTGAATAGACCCATGTGATCATTTACTATTGAGGCTACCACATGTGTGAGATATATCATCATCAAACTACCCACTCAATTCTATTTGAGCTCCTTTGCAAATTGGCTAAGTATGAAAACTTAGCAAATTTTGTTTGAGAGTCCAACTTTGGACCTCAATAACTTTTATTGCACTTAGATACATGTCATGAAATTTAGTACATAACAACTTGGGAATAATTTGATCACAACCATATGACCAATTTTATTTGACTCATCCAAACATGGTAATGATAATGTCAACAAACTACCTACTCAAAATTTATGCCACTAGCCCAAAATGTCTAGATGAACATAGTGAAGAACTAGATGAATACCATGCACTTCCATACTAATTATAAGCACTCTTGACACCCCAAAGAGTCTCTAAAATTTTATACCTATCCTTTAAAAATTGACAATTTACACTTCAAGTTAACTTAAAGTGTCTCAAAATATTTGCAAGTTACATGATCCTTTTGGTCCACTCATTCCATCCAGAACTTTTCTCAAGCTCTTTGATCATCTGACCAATTAGGAACTCTACTTCTTTCTCTACGTCAAGACCTTTTAGAGACTACACTGCATCTAGGTAGTTTTTTATGTGGGCTAAAATTGGCCAATAGTCATAACATATATTCTTTGTTTATTCATAAGACAAAATAAATTTTCTCTATGGGTACATGTATTTTTTTCTTGAGCTCCCTAATAGTGGGTGTCATGATAATTTCAATTCTAAAGTGCAGTGTATCATGATAGGGGAAAGGTACCTAAATTTTGTTAATGAATTAAGGTGTTGTGGTATCACATTAGAATAATACGTACTCACTAATATTTATACACACTAATACATGTTCCATCAATGGAACACACCTTAAAAAAAATCTTATTCAACTATTGATAGGTGCAAGTCACTACTGGTACCTTTCCCCTATATACACTACCACAAAAAGGATGCAATTATATTTTGATAGGTTCTATTTTTTTTAATGTGATAATGTAATGAGAATATTTAACATGCAACCTAAGCTAAACATGAGACAAAGAGACTTAGTTCAAATCTAACGTGTCAACCCCAATGTCATAAAAGAATATTAAAAAAAATTCAAACATGGATGAATCTAAAGGAAATTAGGGCTATGTTGAGCCCCTTCAATTTAATTTCATGACTATAAAATGTGATTTTGGGGTTGATCACCTCCAATTTCATAAGAGATTGAAGCAAAGAAACATTAAATGAAAGTTTTACGTGTATAAGATGTGGTTTTAAAATCAATAAACTTGAATGGACCATCACATAATAAATGCAAATATTGATTGGTTCAATTGTGAAGACAAATAGGGCCAGAATGAGCCCCATGAACCTATTTTAAATTGTATCATGATGTGATTTGGAGTGAAATTAACCCTAGAATGCCATCATATATAATGAACCAAAGAGTTGATTCATTCAATCAAGGAGGTATTTGATGCTAATTTGAACCCCTTAAACATAGTACAAAAACATGTGATATGATTTGGGGATAAATTAATTTTAATTATATCATGAATTCAGCTAGTTAGTCAATTCAAGTAATTAGGGACATGATTTGGGAAAAATTGAGCCCCTACACCTAATTCATATCCCAATCAATTGTATAATCTATGTAACACATAGATTAACTAACCCTAATTTTATCATAAATGTAAGCATGAAGTAAATTGTGTTTTATTTGAACCGAATTGAACTTAAATGTGAGTCTATGATTAGATTAAAGGGTCTAAATTAGCTCATGTTTCATGACATGTTGACCTTAAAACATAATTTTATCCCAAATATAGTTCCCCCAAACCCTAATTTCATCACATGTATACAAACCTATTACACTAAACCTTAAATGGGCTAAACCCTAATTTCATGAATTGAATACAACCCCTAAGTTACCTGATTTGATCACAAATGCATTTTGATGAAGGTGATTGGGTCCAATGTGAACCCATTGAGCATAGTTTTTCAAACATGATTTAGGGTTAAATTATCTCATTTTGCCTTACATATTGAGCCAATTAGTCAATTTTTACAACCATAAACCATAAACCCTAATTTTATCATAAATACAAGTTCATGAAGTAAATTGAGGCCATTTTGACCCTGTTGAACATGTAAATATAAATTATAAAATGTGATTGGAGTGAGATTAACCTTGATGTCATCATATTTAATGAATCAAAGAGTTTATTCATTCAATTAAAGAGGCATTTGAGGCCAATGAACACGTTCAACCTAACTACAAGAGAAAGATATGGTTTGAGGCAAAATGAAGTTTAATTATGTCATGAATTTATCCAATTAGTCAATTGGTGCAATCAAGGATGTGATTTGGGGTAAAATTTAGCCCCTTAACCAAATTTATGGCTCAATCAATTGTATAATCTATGAAACAGATGGAATATCATGTATGTTCTACCATTATTTTATATATAACCTAATTGAAGGAATATAAGCCACTTCTAGGTCTCTTAATGATTGTAACAAAATAATATCTAATAAATTGGTCTTGAAAGACCAATGAACTTATTTTGATCTCTGTCTCTTGTATTTAATTATCCAATAATAGAAAATGTCTCCATTCAAAGTTTAGGTGTTATAATACCCTTCTACAAGCTCAAGAGACCAATACATTAGTTTTACCTCACTTTGAATGATCCCATCCATCAATTTTTTCTTCCACTATGGATCCTCTAAATTTCACAAATTGATGCCAAGAAGAATCTAGTTTATTTAATCTTCAAATGGTTCTGCCTAAAAGCCTGCAATTTTTGGTAGGATGGACTATTGTTTACATCTAGTTCAAGACAACTCTCAACCTTATTATTTACTAATTCTCATTTCCAATTTTCAATGAAAGACTTACAACAATTATATAGATCCTCTAAAAGTTTTACACAAGTTCAAATTATCAATTAGGTTACAAAATGATGAAGAATCTTTACTCAACCCCAAAAACTATTATAGGGCTATAGATAAGTCCCTTTAAATATTAAAAAGATGTCATTCACTTAATTTCACCTCAATTATTTCCTAAATATTTTTTGGAATTATCATGGATCATCTATAATGATAAGAAACCAATCTTATTATTAGTTTCTCAAAAGAGAATAAATTCAATTATAATCCATGTTCCTTAGATTTATACAAGCCTATTCTAATTTCCTCAAAAGGTCTTTCCTCACATTAAGCACCAATGACTTAGATAGATAATTTTAACATAAATTCAAAAACAAAGGCAATTATGGAAAATTTGAACCTATTAAAGCTAAATGTGAGTCTACGATGTGATTAAAAGGGCTAAATTAGCCCATGTTTTGTAACATGTGTTGGCCTTAAACCCTAATATCAAGAATTGAATGTAATTTGAACTAATTTCAAATCTAATTTGGGATAATTGAATCTAATTTGGACCATTTGAATCTAATTTTTACTAATTGAATCTATTTTGGACTAATTGACATCAACTAGGGACAAATAGAACCTAATTTGGAGTGATTGAATCTAATTTTGGCCTAATTGAACCTAATATGGACATGAATCAAATTAAGGGGCCAATTGAAGGGGGGAATGCATTATATGATATCATTATCACATATTTATGTAGGATGAACATTTATAATAAATAATACATATATGTTATCTACTCTATAGACAAAACTTAATTTTGAATGACATTTTTAAACCTAAATTGAGAATTTTGTCCCCATAGACATTCTCTGCATACTTTTTGTGTATTCTTTGCATGTTTTTCAAGTATCGTTTTTGACCCCACATTTGAAAATCTATCAAGTCTAATGGGTTACGGATTGCATTCAAGGAAGAGGAATAAGTTGAAGAATAAAACACCAGATCAATTAGAGGAGTTGAGAGAAAAACACAAGGTATGAATGAAAGTACTTCTTTCTAGATAAAAGACAACCACTAAGACTTATTAATTGAATAGTGATGAAATTGATAATAATGAATTAGATAATGTTGGAATTTCACATTCAAAATATATATTTTTTATTTTGTTGATGATGAGTCTATGCATGATGCTTTACCCCCCAGCAATGAATAAAATTTCATGGAAACAAATAATGATGAAATATACAATGAAGAAAATTATATAGAAATATATAATTAAGAAAGAAACAATGACAAAAATTTCATCCCACCACTAAAAAATGAAAGTAAAATCGATTTTGAAACACCATCTCAATGAATTCCACCATTAACAACACCTACAACAATTATGCATAGATAAAACAAGTACTTAATTGAAGTCGATGAAAATATTTTGAAACCAATGCATAACAAAATGTCTAACCACCATTCAAGAAGACTGACTCAAAAAATTTGGGATAGTTTATTTCATAGGTTGAATTATGATAGTCAAAAATATCAATTATTTATTTCGTTGATAAAAATGAATAAGATGAGACTTACAATGTACACATTAGTACTGAGAATATCTAACATGGATGATGAAAAAAATGAAATTGTTGAAAATACACATGATTCATATCATATTTTAGACCTAAAATCATGTAATAAAGATTGTAATGCTGCCCAATGTATAATTATAACTTGTGCAATAAGTGGTCAAACAAGGAAAAAATGATTGATTTCAAAAATAAGCCAAACACTTGATATAAATAGAAAAAAACATTAATGAAAGTAATTGGAAGATGTGAAAGACTTAATGAACCTAATACCAATGAGCTCTAATTATTATTTGGTAGACTTGCACGAAATTACAAGGCTATAGCCGATGCTCTCAAAGAGTTACTTGTACAAATTTGGAAAAACAATATAAGAGTTTCACCCAATACAAGAGATGTAGTGAAAAAAGAGTTGGTTCTTGTAACCATGAACTACATTCGAAACATTTCTTGTATACAACTCAAACATAATTGTAATTTAAGTTTTGGGAAAAATATCAACAAATTTCTATTAGTTAAATATTTTTTGAGATGGACAAATTTTTTTATGTAAAAATAAATTACACACACACCACTTGTTATTATAGGCAACATGTTGAATTTTTAATGCACTATGATGTGTTTTTCTATATCCATAGTACTTTGTATACTGACAACATTTTGTAGGAGTGTGGCTTAGAAGTTTTACCAAAATCAGCCAGAGAATTTATTCCAAGTTTTTTGTGAAAGACTAGATAGACAATTCTTTTATAAGAAAACATGTTTAGATGGAAATTGTAGCATTTATTATGGAATGCCAAAAATAAATGATTGTATCCATGAGGAGCGTACAAGTGAAATTGGATAGGAATTAATTGGTTTAAGAAAATACAAATCTGACTTATCAAGTAAAAAATGGTAAGGAGTAAAAAATGTGTGAGCTTGTTACAAAATAGATACCTACTTCAAAATTTATGGAAAAAATCAAGGAGAAATTTTTTTATGAGTATGCAAGTCACACACATAGGGCTAGATAGTTGGGTGAACATTTAAAGCTAAAGAAGGATGCATTCCCACTTGATTTGATTGTTTCAAAAGTTAAATTTGCTAAACATTACACATTCAAACCATAAATAAAAGTTCACTCTTTGTATTAAAACTCATCACAATTTTCTATATTCATGCATATAGCATTCATGCATGCACCTGATAGTACATAGAAATATCAAAAAAAAATGAAGGGATTACCATTTCTATATTAGTGATGATCGATCACATTATACAAAATATGTGAATGGTTATTTTGAAAATTTATATAGATAGTTGACTTAGATGAACATCAATTTTTATCAACATTACATTTGATCACACAATTTCACATTGCAATTCAAGAATGCATAGATGTTTTTTTAGTTGATCAAGATGCACATTACCACTATAATTACAAGGGAGGAGTTAAATTTTAAAGATGCTATTAATTTGGATGATGCAAAAACTATGGTTCAATGGCATAGTGAGAACATATGCCATAGTGCTCAAGTAAATTATTCTATTTGCAGACATTTTTGGTTAATGGAGGAATAACATTTGTAAAAATATGAGGATTATATCATTCTAATGATTTCAAGTGATATCCATTCATTTCTTAGCTCAAATAAATGTTCTTGGACTATTCATATGAGACACTTAGTATGTTTATGTTCTACATGCATGGAATCTATTTGGAATGAGTGTGAGTCACAAGAGTGGGTGGATGATTGGAGTTGTATACTTCTAATTCTAATTAACACATATCAAGTTCCACCAGTATTATAACTTACATATCTATGACATTATCACATGAATTTGACCATGTTTTTAATCTAGCACAACCATGTAGAAGATTAATAATTATGTACTATTTATTCTCATTATCTATCTTGATAGTGTCATAAAAAATTATTATTTATGATATAGGGTATGTTTTTGTAGTTATTTAAAATGAGGAAAATGAAGAGGGAACACATTAATACTTATGTTAGTGTGTACATGCAAAGAAAAAATTGACTTCCCTGATCATAGATGGATAAAACATTGGCTAGCCCACTGGTTCTGTGGTAGTCACTAGAACTTGGTTTTGACAATATCCTATCAAAAATTTAAATGTATGGTTGTTTGAAGACTTTAAAATGCATAGTAACATAATGTACTATTCAAATTTGGTTCTTGAAATGAATATTAAATTTCAAAAATGTCATGGAAGGCCATTAAAAAGGAATCTATGAAAAGTTGTGAATCAGATGATGAAACTATTTATGATACTATAAATATTAGAGTGGATCCTAGTAGTAAGATGGATTGAAATGTGCAGGTATGTTAATTTTTAAAATATAGATGTAATGAATTCCACCAAATATTTTTCATTTTTTAGGTAGCACATTCATAAAATTCATTTTTTATTACTTACTAACAATTTGTTTTGGGTTAGTGGTGCCAAATAAGCTTCCACCTTCACATGGTTGGCACTATTAGTAAATAATTTCATATTCTTGAAGCTAAGAGAAGTTTACTGATGTAAATTTCCTACTTGCATGACATATTTACAAAAACTCAGATTCTCCAATGCTTGTTTCAATGTTGTTGTGTCCACCTTGACACTCTCAACCTATCACACAGGGTTTCACCCTTCACTTAAGACTTGATTTAAACTTGCACACTCAAAACATTGATCTTATAGCCTTATTATTCAAGTCTGCATATCTAAAATCCAACTTTCTCTCTTTCTATACTCAACCTCAACTCATGACACCACTTTTATCAATTCCATATGACCCTTAATATAATTATTAATCAGATGGTTTCAATAATTTATATCCTTTCATATGGTTAATTCTCACAAAACTCAAAAATCTACATGCTAACACCTATGTTATAGGTCTATTTTGGCTCATTCTTACATATATCTACATCCTAAGTCTCTATAATCACCTTAGTCATATTCCATACAACTTCCCCAAGCTACCTATAAAGTTATAGTCATCATTTCTTAATCATTTGGAAGAATGATAATTTTAGTCTCCTACACCCCTATTTTTCTTGTTTAGACACATGTTTGATTACATGTGGTCACTTATATTATTCTTAAAATATTATTCGAAAGATTCAAATTATATATATATATATATATATATATATTCTTAATATGATCATTTACTCAATGTGGACAAGGTTTTAATAAATGTTTGAGGTAATAATTTAGGAGATATACAAGTTTCTTTATTATATCATTCACGTCTATAAAAGTCAAGAAAGTGAGTGTTTTTTAATAAAGAAACTTGTATATCTCCTAAATTATTACCTCAAACATTTATTAAAACCTTGTCCACACTGAGTAAATGATCATATTAAGAATATATATATATATATATATATATATATATATATATATATATATATATATATATATATATATATATATATATATATATATATATATATATATATATATTCTTAATATGATCATTTACTCAGTGTGGACAAGGTTTTAATAAATGTTTGAGGTATTAATTTAGGAGATATACAAGTTTTTTTATTAAAAAACACTCACTTTCTTGACTTTTATATATATATATATATATATATATATATATATATATATATATATATATATAAGGTTTTAATAAATGTTTGAGGTAATAATTTAGGAGATATACAAGTTTCTTTATTAAAAAACACTCACTTTCTTGACTTTTATAAACGTGAATGATATAATCATATTTTTAAAAAAATTAAAAGGTTTTAAAAGGATTAGTATAATTGGAATGCATTAAGGGGGTTTATCATAGAGTTATCTACCAAACTTTAACACATTTGGATGGGTTGTTTGCAATTTAGACCACTTTTAATGACTAAAATATCTTTTCTTAAGGTTAAGAACAAGAAATAGGGTGGAATGGGTGGTGGGTTTGTCAAACGGGCATGATGGGAGGCCAAGAACCTGGTCATTGACATTATCTTCTCCTCTAGATGTGTTGGCAGTTCCAATTTTCAGCCAAGAAGCACCAAAAATAGAATTATCCAACTGTAGATTCAACTTTGACAACATTTATTATCAGTGTTATCATGCCCTGAATAGGAATGAAAATGTGCTTATGGTTGGGATTGTATATCATGGTCATTGGATCAAGTGTAATTTACCCATCTAGACATGCTCAAAGTTGTGGATTTTCACCTGGGGGTCCCAGAGGTAAAAATGCTAATTGGAGCTCAAGAAGTTGTCTCTTCACTACCAAAAAGTTGAATTTTAGGACATGTTACTAAAACTTGTACCGTGAATTAATATTTAACTTATACTCACTTTATCCAAGGTAAAATTAGAGGGATTTCAAATTCATAGTAAGGATCTTATGGTTCATCCATATGACTTATTATTTTTATTTTACGCATCCCTGAAGTTAGGCTAAAAATTGGCATTTTTCTTATGTTGGGAAGGGTGTCCTTTAGCCCAAAATGGGTGGCACGTTTGTCAACTAGGCATAATTGAAGGCCAATAACTTAGTCTTAGATGTTACCTACCCCGACGTATGTATTTTTAGTGCCATTTTTTAGCAAAGAAGCATTAGGAATGGATTTATACAATTGCAACTTCAACTTCGACATCATTTGTTGTCAATGTTTTTGCAATCCTCAATATTAGTGAAAATGTGTTTGCAGGTAGATTTGGACATCATAGTAATTAGATCATGTGTAATTTTACCATATATATTTGTTTGGAATGATTTATTTGAACCTGGGGGTCCTAGAGGTATAAATCCTAGTTAGAGCTCCAAAAGTTGTCTTTACTACCAAAAAGTTATGTTTTAGGACCCCTTACTGCAACTTATGACACAAATTGATATCTAAGTTTATACTCACTTTATCTAGGGTTAAAATAGATGGATTTCACATGCCCATGAGGGATCTTATGGTTCATCCATATGACTTTCTATTTTTGTTTTACGTATGTATGAAGTTAGGCTAAAAATTAGCATTTTTCTTGTGTTGGGAAGGGCATTCTTAAACTTAGAATGGGTGGTGTGTTTATTGATCGGGCATGATAGGAGGATAAAAAGTAATCATGTATGTTATCTATCCCTCTGAACATTTTGGTAGTTTTATTTTTCAGCCAAGAAGCACTGGAAATGGATATTTCCAACTATAGCTTTAACTTTGGCATTATATATTGTCAATATTTCCATGCTCCTGAACTTTAGTGAAAATGTGATTAAGAGTGGACTTGGACATCATGGTAATTGGATCACATGAAATTTTTCCATATATATTTTCTTGGTGTGATGGATTTTCAATTTGGGTACCCAAAAGCATAAATACCATTTGGAGCTCAAGAAATTGTCTTTTCACTACCAAAAAGTTGCATTCCAGGACCTATTAGTGCAACTTATGCCACAAATTGATCTCTATGTTTATACTCACTATATCTAGGAAGAAATTATATGGATTTTATATTCCTATGAATGATCTTACTGTTCATCTATATGACTTATTATTTTAATTTTACATATTTCTAAATTTAGGCTAAAAATATGCATTTTTCTTGCGTTAGGAAGGGCATTCTTAAGATCAGAATGGGTGGTGGTTTTATCCTCTAGGCATGATGGGAGTCTAATAACCTGGTCCTATATATTATCCTCCCCTCCAAACATGTTTTTAGAGATATTTTACATGCAATAAGCACCAAAAATAGTGTTATCCAAATGTAGATTCAACTTTGACAACATTTGTTATCAGTGTTTTTGTGCTCCTCAATAGTAGTGAAATTGTGCTTATTGATGGACTTGAAAATCATGGTCACTAGAGCATATATAATGTTTCCATATATATGTTCTTTGGGTGATGGATTTTCATCTAGGGTTCTTAGAGGTATAAATTCCAATTGAAGCTAAAGAAGTTGTCACTTCACTACTGAAAGTTGCATTTTAGGATACGTTAGAGAAAACTATGCCACACATTGTTCTCTAATTTTATACTCCCTTGATTCAAGGTGAAATTAGAGGTATTTCACATTCACAAGAGGGATCTTATAGTTTAACCATTTTAATTACTATTTTTGTTTTATGTATGTTTGAAGTTAGGTTAAAATCAACATTTTTCTCATGTTGGGAAGGACGTTCTTGAGCCCAAAATGGGTGGTGAGTTTGTCGATCAAGAATGAAAAAAGGTCAAAAACCTATTATTAGACATTATACATCCCTCCAAACATGTTTTTAGTGTTATTTTTTAGATAATAAGCACCGTAAATGGAGTTCTCCAATTGTAGCTTCAACTTTGATAACAATTATTATCAATGTTTTTGTGCTCCTGAATAGTAGTGAAAATGTTCTTATGGGTGGGATTGGGCATCATGGTCACTGGAGTACATGTAATTTTATTGTTTAAATGTTCTTGGATTGATGTATTTTCACCTAGGGGTCCTAGAGGTATAAATTCCAGTTGGAGCTCAATAAATTGTCTCTTCCTTGCGAAAAATTTACATTTCGGGACCCATTACTACAACTTGTGCCACATGTTTCTATCTAAGTTTATACTCACTTGATTTAGGGTGAAATTAGATTTATTTCACTTGCAAAATATAGATCTTATAGTTCATCCATATAAATTACTATTTTTGTTTTACGTATGTCTGAAGTTAAGCTAAAAATTGGCATTTTTTGTGTGTTGGTAAGGGTGTTCTTGAGCACAAAATGGGTGGTGGGTTTGTGGATCAGGCATGATGGTAGGCCAATAACCTAGTCCTAAATTTTATCCACCCCTATGGATGTGTTGGTGGTGCCAATTTTCATCCAAGAAGCATTAAAAATGGAATTCTCTAACTATAGCTTAAACTTTGACAACATTTGATGTCAGTGTTTTCAAGCTCCTGAACAATAATTATCTTCCCTTAAGGCATTTTAGCATTTTTTAAGGTATTCATACAAAGTTGAAGTAAAATTTTAGGCTTCTCAATCAGGGGTTGAGAGTCAAGCATGAATTTTATGGGTTTGCGTAAGCTCTCATGAGTCATTAGTTTGTACTCAATATTTAAGAGTCTATTAGAATGGCGTATAAGGCCATTTCCTTAAGAGAGAGAGTGTGTGTTCTCATGAGTCCTTAAGATAGAACGAGTGTGTTTTCATGATTGAGATGCATCACAAAAAGGCTATTAAAAGCTAAAGAATTATGTAGAAGGCTGTAAGGAGGATGAAGGAGGGTCATTAATTCACTTTTAACTACCATTTTGAGGTAAACATGCCTATTTTATGACCATTATCAACATTATATTAGACTCAACAAGTGTGTCTCTCTCTTTCACAATGGACTCAACAAGTGTATCTCTCTCTTTCACACAACTCTCTTCGTAGTATTTGTTCCCAAATAGACATTAAGATATACTTACAATGGATAAGATATTAATAAGGTATTTAATTCATAATAATCCTTTTTGAGGCATTATAAGTGTGTTTAAATATCATTTAGAAGCTTATGGAGGTTACCCTCTAAAACAATAAATTTAGATTTTCAAATGTTTATTAAGTAATGTATGGATATTTACTATTTTACAAAACTTATAACAAGTTAGAAATGGGGTGTTAGTATTATATGAATGTAATTAAATTTCTTAGATGGATTATATAAGTCATAGTAATCTTTATGGGACAAAATAAATTAAAATGTAACATAATACTATTTTAAAAGACCATTTACTAACTTAAGCTGGAGAAGTTGAGGAAGAATATGCACATTCCAATATTAAAAAATTCTCTAAAAACATTATATTAATATATCCTATCACATTGGAGGCATAAAAGACCCTTCACATGGATAAAAAGACCAGATTACACCATTGGAGAGACTAATGACAGTTTATAGTCTACTAAACAGGGTTTTATAAGTGTGTTTTGTAAAATATCTTATCAATAAAGGATACTATTTGTTTGAAACCTATTTATTCATATATATTATGCATAAATTAATGTAATTAATTTAATTCTAAAATGTGTTTGAGATGAGATTGAAGTTTGTCTCCTTGGAACTCATAATACCCTTATTTTCTGTGTGATGACAGTCTTCTCAATCGCTTATATCACATAAAAACTCATTCATGGATTTAAATTTAAGATTGTATTAGTTTAATGATCATTGTAATATTATTTTTAATTTTTTTCAATTGATTGGATAAGTCTTATATTGTATGAACAATCAATAATAAGCGCTCGGATTTTAAAACTCAGAAAACCCCTAAAACAGGGTTTAGTGACATTAATAGACTCATATCTATTTTAATTTAGTGTATTTCAACCAAAATTTTTAATAATGTTAATAATCACGTATATAAACTATTTAAATCTTTATTTTGATGAATGAGACCCTGTGAAAGAAGAAAACAATGACTATGATATTGTTTCCTAGATGTTGATTTGTCAAGATAGGGAAGAACAATTTTGGATGAGAATTCTTGTAGATGAAGTCAATAATATTTTTTTTTGGACTTGAGGCACTTATGTTATCATTTAAAAATATTTATGAAGTTTTTTTAGGTGGATAAATAAAATAATAAGTGATTTGACCTACTAAGAGCCAATTAGGCCTAGAGACCTAAAACACAGAATTGGTCTAGATTTGATCCTTTTAAGAAACCAATGAATGGATATTGGTTTATTCATAATAGATTTAATCTATATATATTTAAATTACTATAAAAATATTATCTAATGAGTGAAAAATTCAAAAACATCATTCATAAGGCCTCATTATTCTAAAATAGTCATGTAGCAGTCTTGATACAGAGTTTAGGTTTTGGATTATCATGTGTCTTAGTGGATGTTTGAACCCATACAAAGGAATTATCTAGTTAAATTGATAGTATCATAAGCCTTTAATTATTATAAAATATTTATTGATTCAAAAATATATATTTACAAGTTGTAAATATTTTATATTGAGACTCAAATTGACTATCTCCAAAGTTGTAGGTTTTCTTTAAGAGAGTGAAGAAGGAAAGATCCATCAAGTGACATCACCTATATAAGGGCCTCAAAAGACCATACATAATTTAAACATAACCATATATTCTATATTTCATCATAAAAAGGATTATTATTGACTACAATATGACCTACTTGACTCCCTTTGATTAATATGTACAAAATTGGATCTTTTAGCTGATGCTTCTGCATCACTTACATAACTTGAATAAATGGGTATAATTACTTTGAAACTAGATAAATTAATATTATGTATCAATTTCCAAACATTAAACTTCATGGTAATATAAGTATAAATAATTTTCCATTCTCAAATGTGGATCAATGGTCAAACATTACACTTCATTGTTGATAATAATAAAAACCATAAAGGCATACACAATAATAATATAAACCATATCAATACAATAATAAACAAACAAATAAATAAATAAAGGCATATAAAATAAGAACATAATATAATTTTAGGTGAATGCCATATATACATACAATGTCAATAATACATACATTGCCATATAGGCATACAAAAAATTACATCATTTAACAACATAGTATCTAATGTTAGGTGAATGCCATATACACACATAATGCCAAAAGTGCATACATTGCCATATAGGTATTCAAAAAATTACATCATATAGGACATCATAATCATCAAATACCTTTGTTATCTTTCCTTCCTCTAAAAATACTCTCCTTAGGATGCCATACTTATGGATGGAGATCCATCAAATGCCTTGGATTACTCCAAGTTTTGACTGTGGGTCCTACATTAATAGATTACTTGAAGCTAAACCCATTCAAATACAAATATTATTATAAAATTGACATAATATAAATGAAACCAAGTTAATAAATTAATTTTAAACTAGAATAAAAAATCATTTAAACATGCATTTACTACAAGCTCATGGTCATTCTCAATCTTCTTTTGATTCTCAACTGGGTCAGTGACAAGTTCAGTTGCATGAACATGTGTGTGAAATGATGAAGAAACATGAGGAGGTGTCGTATAAATCATATGAATTAGATTTTCAGATGTTATATGACAACCTTACATACACAATACATTGACATAAGTTATATTTTACCAATTACATGTAGTAAAAATAATAAAATAAATCTATTTTTACAATTCAAAATTACAAATTAATATGTACCTCTGTGAGTGCATGTGCAGATGACATTGCATAAGTAATGCTTATGTATGTCTCAAATTATAGTGATGTAGGACTGTCTACTGTAATCATCAACTGAACAATCAAAATTTCTTAGTTTTATAGAAAATATTGAAGATATATGGCCGATTTTTTTTCTTAAATATTAAACAAAGAGTGTATTTAATAACAATGTACTTGAATTTGTATATCTTTGATAGATAAATTTAACTTAACTATAAGATTTAATACACATAGATAAAATTCATATAGAGTATAATACTAACTCAAAATTTTACCTTTGGATATGTAATTAGTTTTGTACTAACACAAATGGATGCAGTAGTGGATGGCCCACTAGCTAGCTCCGTAAATGTAAACATAGGTTGAGTAAGATCAAATAATACACATGTTTACCATGACAATTAAGGCACCTCCTATAACATAAAAATTAAATATGTATTATTTAATTAATGTGTAAATTAATTTTTAGCTTTTAAATTTGCAAATATAACTTAAATTTAACATGAAATTTATATAAAAGATACCTACATGCATGTAGTGGTCGACGTGTACACATTAAACATGTGTGCGAAAAACTCATTAGTCAAGAGCATATCATCCAATCCATCTAAACCACCACTATCATCATCCAAAGGTCTAGTGCATATATCACCACAAGATATGTATGGGTGGGATTAGGTACAAACACTACATGGAGTATCTCCAACACTAGTCTCTTAAAGCCTACTCATATGTTGAATGAGTGTATTAATAAACACAATATGAAAATGTAAAGTGTCAATATCCATGACCTCCTTCACATCATATGGAATAGTGGGATCAAGTGTTTTTTGGGTAGAGATCCTTGCAAGTTGATTAGGTATATGATGTGCACCTAGTCGATCTTATGCAGAGCCTTTCCCTTGGCCTTAAAACTCACCCTAATCAAAATAGTTTGTAATCTCATTGAGAACAAAATCATAGTAGAGTTTCCTAAAAAAATACAATGGGACCTCATGGTTGTTACATAGTGGATAATCAAATACCATCCACCATCAATCCTATAAATTAGCTTTAATCAAGTTTTGTTGGCATCAATGGATATGGAAACATTTAGTGGTAAGCAAAAATGGTGAATTGGTGGTTGGATCAATGAATAAGGCACATATTTTATCTTTCATTATATCTTTGTTCTTCACCTCTTATGCTAAAAATTTATCATCATAGTAAGCCCTACATGTATACTTATACGATGCCCATCTATCACTTTGACTCATTACCGAGTCAACTTGACATAATATCAACTTTAGGGTATTAGCTAGATAGGTGTGGTGGGTGTTGGTGAAAGTGGGATCCCTCATTCTCCTAATTATTTTCTCAATTTCAATTTTATTTTCCACTATATGTAAAGCTAGATCCTCCCGACTAGCTGTAGGATCTTGCGGAACTAATATCAATACAATAATAAACAAATAAATAAAGGCATATAAAAAAAGAACATAATATAATTTTAGGTGAATGCCATATATACATACAATGTCAATAATACATACATTGTCATATAGGCATACAAAAAATTACATCATTTAACAACATAATATCTAATGTTAGGTGAATGCCATATACACACATAATGCCAAAAGTACATACATTTCCATATAGGTATTCAAAAAATTAGATCATATAAGACATCCTAATCATCAAATACCTTCGTTTTCTTTCCTTCCTCTAAAAATACTCTCCTTACAATGCCCTACTTATGGATGGAGATCCATCAAATGCCTTGGATTACTCCAAGTTTTGACTGTGGGTCCTACATTAATAGATTACTTGAAGCTAAACCCATTCAAATACAAATATTATTATAAAATTGACATAATATAAATGAAACCAAGTTAATAAATTAATTTTAAATTAGAATAAAAAATCATTTAAACATGAATTTACTACAAGCTCATGGTCCTTCTCAATCTTCTTTTGATTCTCAACTAGGTCAGTGACAAGTTTAGTTGCATGAACATGTGTGTGAAATGATGAAGAAACATGAGGAGGTGTTGTATAAATCATATGAATTAGATTTTCAGATGTTATATGACAACCCTACATACACAATACATCCACATAAGTTATATTTTACCAATTACATGTAGTAAAAATAATAAAATAAATCTACTTTTACAATTCAAAATTACAAATTAATATATACCTCAGTGAGTGCATGTGCAGATGACATTGCAAAAGTAATGCTTATGTATGTCTTAGATTGCAGTGATGTAGGACTGTCTACTCTAATCATCAACTGAACAATCAAAATTTCTTAGTTTTATAGAAAATATTGAAGATATATGGCAGATTTTTCTTCTTAAATATTAAACAAAGAGTGTATTTAATAACAATGTACTTGAATTTTTAGATCTTTGATAGATAAATTTAACTTAACTGTAAGATTTAATATACATAGATAAAATGCATATATAGTATGATACTAACTCAAAATTTCACCTTTGGATATGTAATTAATTTTGTACTAACATAGATGGATGCAGTAGTGGATGGCCCACAAGCTAGCTCCATAAATGTAAACATAGGCTGAGTAAGATCAAATAATGCACATGTTGACCATGACAATGAAGGCACCTCCTATAAAATAAAAATTAAATATGTATTGTTTAATTAATGTGTAAATTAATTGTTAGCTTTTAAATTTGCAAATATAAAATAAATTTAACATGAAATTTTGTATAAAAGATACTACATGCATGTAGTGGTCGACGTGTACACATTAGACATGTGCGCCAAAAACTCATTAGTCAAGAGTATATCATCCAATCCATCTAAACCACCACTATCATCATCCAAAGGTCTAGTGCATATATCACCATAAGATATGTATGGGTGGGTTTAGGTACAAACACTACATGGAATATCTCCAACACTAGTCTCTTAAAGCCTACTCATATGTTGAATGAGTGTATTAATAAGCACAGTAAGAACATGTAGAGTGTCAATATCCATGACCTCCTTCACATCATATGGAATATTGGGATCAAGTTTTTTTTGGGTAGGGATCCTTGCAAGTTGATTAGGTATATGATGTGCACCTAGTCGATCTTATGCAGAGCCTTTCCCTTGGCCCTGAAACTCACCCTAATCAAAATAGTTTGTAATCTCATTGAGAACAAAATCATAGTAGAGTTTCCTAAAATAATACAATGGGACCTCATGGTTGTTACATAGTGGATAATCAAACACCATCCACCATCAATCCTATAAATTAGCTTTAATCAAGTTTTGTTGGCATCGATGGATAGGGAAACATTTAGTGGTAAGAAAAAATGGTGAATTGGTGGTTGGATCAATGAATAAGGCACATATTTTATCTTTCATTATATCTTTTTTCTTCACCTCTTATGCTAACAATTTATCATCGTAGTAAGCCCTACATGTATACTTAAACGATGCCCATCTATCACTTTGACTCGTGACTGAGTCAACCTGACCTAATATCAACTTTAGGGTATTATCTAGATAGGTGTGGTGGGTTTTGGTGAAAGTGGGATCCCTCATTATCCTAATTATTTGCTCAATTTCAATTTTATTTTTCACTATATGTGAAGCTAGATCCTCCCGACTACCTGTAGGATCTTGTGGAACTGTAGGATGCATAGGAGGGTTAGGAGGAAGGTTAGTAGGGTGGCCTCTTGCACTAGAGCAGGTTATTTAAAAACCATAATTTAGCAATAAAATAATGAAAATAACAAAAAAATTTAAAAAATAGGGCTATTTGGTTTAGTTTTTTATCACTTACATCCTCTCTATGGTAGAATCATCAATGTGGTAAGGTTTTTGGCTTTCCAATGAATTTCACTGGTAACACAACAAATAGAGAAAATTGTGATCATGTGATGGAATAAGACAAAAAAATGTGGATGAGACATTTAAGGGGATTAGATGTGTTTTTAAGAGGTTTTAAACATAAAAAATGTGTATACATTATGGATCAATATTTCGAGCCTAAAATTCAAATAGCATGTACATGTTATGTATAATGTGTATGAATTATGGAAAATATCTAAAGAATTGTCCCCCAACTTCGTGCACATACCCAAAATAAATAACAAATTTTATAAAAAAAAATAACCCAACCTAAAAATATTTAAATTACTAAAATAACTAGAATAATCTATGGTCTCATAAACTAATAAGTCTCCTTGATGTAATTAAAATCATTTCATTTCCCTACATTAAATCATGATTCACATGATTACCCTGAGATTGAAATTAACATTTATTCATGGGAGTATATGTTTTCAAACTTGTATATTGTAGTTCATGTGATGTGAATGTCCATTTTGTGTTTTAATAATGCAGAAAACACTCCACATTCCATTTCCATTTTAAATCAAATAAAATGGTTACTATTTAGCCCACAATATAACAAAAAACATGTAAAAATATGTCCTCAATGTCATAAACATAGTACTTTGAATCATGTATCATCACATGAACTACCACCTCTTGTTTCACCATGGTTATTTTCCATGTGTGTATAAATAAATCTGGAATCATCAAATGGTCACAAACTAGTTATTAAAGCTACATTGTATTTAACAAAATGGGTGGAATTCGTACCATTAAATTAAACTAGAATATATGAGATATGTATGTTCTTAATAAGAAACATGATTTTGTAATTTTATCTCTCATCAGATATTGTAATAGATAATGGACATTTTTAAAAAAAAGACAAGAAATTTTGTGTTAAACACAAGATTCATCATACCTTATCCACTGTTCATTATACATAAGGGAACATTTACAAGTAAAAGACACCAATAAATCAATTGATAAAATATTATGAAAAATAGTCACAAAAATGGTGAGGATTAGTACAATTAGTTTATTTATGTTTAATGGTCTTATCGTAAAAGTGTTTGCATGCTTACAAAGGCTACACCTTATTCTCTTATTTATGGATCAAAAAACATTATTTTCCTTAGAACTAGATATACCATTTTTGTGTGTCTCCTTAAAAGACATTATCAAGGATAATGGATATAAGGAAAAAAAATTATATGAG